>CM062293.1:344494883-345079523 GCA_031216915.1 Pictodentalium vernedei
GGGGGGGGGGGGGGGGGGGATGGGGGGCAGATTTAAGTTTCAAGTTTGTTAAAATCAAGTCCCTGGGTTAATATGTGGGCTCCCAATTGGAGCCCAAAGTTTTAACTTTGTACAATACGTGGAATATTCTTTAAAAATCTTCTTCTTCTGATTCACTAGTCAGAATACTCTCATATTTGGTATACATCATATCTAGGGGGGCCAGATTCATGTTTGTTCAAATCGAGTTCCTTGGTTAATATTTGGGCTCCCTATGGAACCTGAATTTTAACTTAGTGCAATATGAGGAAATTTCTTTAAAAATCTTCTTCTTCAGATCCACCAGTCAGAATCCTTTAGCATTTGGTATACATCATCTCTAGGGGGGTCAGATTCAAGTTTGTTCATATCGGGTCTCTGGGTTGAAAATTTTGGATCTGGTTCGGACTTGGAAATTTTGGACAAAGCTTAAAAAAAAAACTTTTTTCGATTTTGTATGCATTTTGTTCAATTTTGAGGAAAAAAGAAGTTCCTAGATTGAATTAGAGTGGTTTTATGCGAAAATGTTTTTACCATATGTCTTCCCCTCCTTTCCTTGTTGGAGGCAGTTAGATATAACAAAATGTTTGGCTGCAAAATATATTTTGAAAGATTTAGAGTGATTTTATGTTACCCCCCCCCCCCCCCCCTTCGCCCACCCCCCTCCCCCCCCCCCCCCCCAAAAAAAAATATCCATATGACCCCCAAGCCCACTCTCCACCCCCAAGGATCTATTAAGCAGAGGGAAAAAAATTGCTGCAAAATGTGTTTTGAAGGAATTGGAGTGAATTTATGTAAAAAAAAAAGGATCCTAATAATAATTTTATGACTTCATTCCTCTGAAGTGTTGATGAGCCATGATTAGCTGAATGTGATCCAAAATACTTCTTTGAACAACTTGTCAGGTGAGCAATTAAGGTCCCTTGGGGCCACTTGTTCATAATTTGACGGTTCTGTTTTGTCTCCTTTTGGTATAACAGGCTAACATGTGTTTACATCTCTTCTTAACAAGGTTAAACTAGAACAGTGTCAGTTGTGTGCAAAGCACACTGTGGTGTATCCCCACATTTTCAGTTTACCATCATTATGGTCATAAATCAATTCACAAACAGTCAAAGTATTATCCCCTAGGAGCCTTTTGCTGGAAACAAATCTCTATCAACAAAAGTGGTGCGACAGGTGCCACATTGGAGCTGAATCAAAAATCAAAAATCTTTATGTACATCTAGAGACCCTACTAGAACGTATGAACACACTTTCAACGTTTTGAATTAAAACCCCTAGGGGGTTTTTGCCAGAAACCGATTCTCTAACGACAAAAGTGGCGCTATGGGCTGAATCCAAAATCCAAAACTTATATGCACATCTAGAGACCTAACCTGAACATATGGCCACACTTTGAACATTTCGAATTAAAACCTCTAGAAGTCTTTTGCTGGAAAATGATACTCTAACTCCAAAAGTGGTGCTAAGGCTGCCACATGGGATCGAATAAAAAAATCCAAACCTTTTAGGCACATTTAGAAACCTTAGATGTGAACATATGAACACATTTTCAATGTTTTGAATTGAAACCCCTAGAAGCCTTTTGCCAGAAACCGATTCTCTGATGACCCAAGTGGTGCTACGGGTACCAAATGGGACCAAATAAAAAATCCAAAACCTTTATGCACTTCTAGACACCCTACCGGAACATATGAACACACTTTCAACATTTCGAATTGTAGCCCCAAGGAGCCTTTTGCCAGAAACCAATTCTTTAACAACAAAACTGGTGCTACGTGTACCACATGGAGCCAAATCAAAAATCCGACACCCTTATGCACATCTCAGAGACCCAACCTGAACATATGAACACACTTAACACAACCAAAATTACATATCGTAGGAGCCTTTCGGCAGAAAGCAGTATTGTACCTCAGTCTTTAAGTGGCACCTCCTGTTGACAAAAATTCAAACTAAACTTATTTTTGTCATCTCTATACCATACTTAAGAAGTATGGTAAGTTTCAAAATTATACCTAAAAAAACAGAAGTACAGACGGAGATCATCACTATATCCCTGCATTTTTGAAAAGCGGAGATAAAAATGTCATAGCAGATTTGCCTTATCAAGACTATACAACAACATCAGAGGTCACTAGAGATTCTGAGTGTTGAGTAACACTTTACAACTCTCAACAGACTTCTGTTTAGTGTTGTAAGCTAACTAGGGCACAAATAGTTTAATTTTCAACACTTTGGAGAAAGTCATGATATCATTTGGATAAAGCAAGGCAATCCTCTGGATATCTGAAATATGACTTTGGGTATTAAGTTTAATATATAGCTCTTTTGATGTTTCATGACTTGGTATTTTCACACATGTTTGTTTAATTATAATTCTCAAAGTGAAGATGATCATCATTAAATCACAAAATGCAAATCAGTGTTATGATATTATGTTGCAGTCAACCAATCATGTATCAAATATTGTAACGTGAGACTGAACAAAAACACAATGCTTCAGTGAGTGCAGGGCTCTCACTCATATGAAAAATCCTTGAATTTCAGTCCCTTCCTTGAGAAGTGCTTGAGTCTGTCCTTGAAAAGTACTCGATTTTTCACCACCTTTCTTGAAAGGTACTTGAATTCAGTTTACCTTTAACCTCAGACCAAGCCAGAAAATAAGCAGACTGTCATCTGCAAAATGAGGTCCCCAGAGGGTGAATTTAGTAATGCTACCATGCATAGCAGGGTAGCATCACTAAATTCACCCACTGTGAACCTCAACCTGAATCAGGGTCTCAAAACTAAACAGAAAGAGGTACCTAGAGGATAAATTTGCCCATTGTATGGGATAGCACCATCAAATTCACCCTCTGGGGATCTCATTCTGCAAATGTCAGACTGCTTATTTTCAGGCCGGCCTCTGACACAAGAAGTTTCATGATAACCTGCCTCAGTCTAGTGTGTAGATTCTAGACCACAGCGATTTATTTCATGAGTGTCTCAGTAATCTGATTATATGCTGTGATGTGATACACTTTTGGAAAAGGCTCAGAGAGCCCTTTCCAACAGTGTGTTACATCACAGCATTTCATCTTCATGTCATCATGTAGGTGTGATCATTATTATAAAGTAGATCATTGTTTTGGAAGAGTTAACAAATGAATTAGGGTAAAGATATTTGTCAAAGATCAATTAATTTTAGATGAACAAGGAATGAAACAACCATTTGCCCAATTTGTACAGTCCCGATAGTCCTTGAAAATCATCATCATATTTCTTGAGATGCACTTAAATAGTGCTTAAATTTGATCCTCTTAGTGAGAACCCTTAAGTGGTCAAATCCATTTTGCTGTTGTAAGGAGGTTCAGTCAGAATGTAATCCTACTGCCAAAGATGTGCAGTATTGGAATTTTGAGTACGGTATCGGTTTTGGTATTTTTAGGGGTGTAAACTGCATATTGGTTCGGTATTCAGTATCTGACTTGACTGAGATTTGCTGATAGAACCAAAGAGGTATTCTCATCAGGAAAAACAGAATAAATCATAGTATTATTCTACTGCAATGCTATAAAGGACACTGCCAATGAGCTCAACAGTGGTATTATTTTGCGACCACAAATCATATCTACAGTAATTTTGTGACTTGATCTAAATGCACCTTAATGTTTAAAGACCTATTTCAGGCTTTTGCAATCTCAGAACATGTGCCTTTGCCATACCATTTTTGGGGGTGCATGATGACACTAGACAAAATACCTAGGCAGTGATTTATAGTCAGGTCTTGGTTGCCTTAACAGGTAGCCAAGACTTGACTAGAAATCTGCAAAGCAGTAAGGACATGTACAGGTTGTAGTCTAGTGGGAATTCAGTACAGTTGCACCGTCCATTGAGGGTTAACAAAACTGAAAACAAAATCAGTCATTTCTTTCATGTAACTGAACCTTTCAACTGTTATCAAGCCTCAGCAGGGACTTGTAAATAGCAAATGTAGGAAAATTTGAAAATTCAGATGGTTTTGTTTTCATTGATTTGTTCGGCTCATTTTTTCGGTATCCTTATGATGTGTTGGTTCAGTGTTTTGATATATTGCCCATCTCTACTTACTGCTCTATGGGGCTCTATGATTAAACTATTGCTGGTATTCGTCAACAGTCTTCCCTGTGGGAACTCCAGGAAGTGAAGCAGTGCTTGTTTACTGTGGTAAACCTGCTTTGTTTTACTTGTAAAATAGGACCCTTTCACCAGTGCTTGGTAGCAGAGATCCTCTGAAATGGGCAACATGGGTAAAAATGATTGGTTGGGCTTGACTTTCGATTAGTCATTTTCTGAAATATGTGACCTTAAACACCAATACATAAATAAAAACTTAAAAAATCTGCTTTTCTTTTTGTCATCTGATTGCTGACTGTGAATATTCTTTCCCAAAAATGTATGCATACTGGGTTGGAAGGTGGGATGGATAACCCAGTACCTAACAGATTTGCCACAGTTTGATATACAATCAGTAGGTGGACATCTACACGTTTGTTTTTTCTAGTTCCATGGAAGCTTGACATAACAAGCAAATTTGTTGGCCATGGACTACCTGATGACCATGAACAGCAATATTTTTCTACTATAACCCAATGGCCCAGACTAGCTGGTGCTTAACTCAAACTTATCAAGGGCCAAACACAAATTATGAACCCCCCAATCCTCAAAATTTGCTTGCAAAACCGAAAATTAAAAGTCCTATCTGGCCCTCCAAACATTTACTCTCTGCGTATGCGTAGACGTCAGGAAGTGACCAGAATTGGCGCCAACATCATTTCTTTGTTTGGCCCTAAAAGTCATCAACAATGAAATGACATCTGTGCTTTAAAATCTCCTTTTTTGAGGATGCCAGACACAAATCAATGCAAGAATTGGTGGATACAAGGCTGTTATTGGATGAAGGAAGTGTTCAACGGTGGTTTTGGACGTTCATGGCTGTAACTTTATAATAATTATAAAATTATTTCATGTTTCCCAATTTCGGGACATATGCCTGACGTCATCATTTTTAAAAATGATTATTCCACTGTGTGTTAAGTATTCCTTCCCTATCCTTCCATCAACCCTTCCTGTTAAACTCTTAAGCTTTTTGGCTGTTTTTTATTGAAATTTTTTATTCAGTTTCTTGGGAGTTGAACAATTATTACAGAATATTATTCTGTTTCTTTCCCAGGGTTATGTCCCCAATCTAGCGGTGTGAGGCCGTTTAGTCTTGCACCTTCTATCCAATGTATCATTTTTTCTTTGTATAAAAAAGAAGATCTAGCTTTGCATTTGATAGCATTTCGATTGGTTCTGATTTTGGGCCTTTTTGTGTGCCTGATGTTTTGTTTACATTGACGTTGTTTACATTTTCAATATTCTCATATTTAGGTACTTTCTTATATTCTGTTACTGTAATATACTGTAGAATACATGGATTATTATTCCGGTAGTGTAGCTCATAAAATTTTGGATTTTGTCCACACTTTGGCTCTATCAGGATGCCCTTGGTCTCTTCATGTTCCTTTTGGGAACTTGGGCGTTCTTCCAAAAAAAAAATTGTTTACAAAAAATATTTTGAATTTAATTATGATTGTTATTATTCATGTATCTCAGTTATATATATATATATTGTTGTGGAGTTTGAAGGACTGATATCGACTTTAGTTGATACACTCCTGCGTACTATTGTCATTCTTGTGTAGCACTGGGATGACTGATGTTGGAGTCGGGTGTCATGGTATGTTGTTGGCAGTGAGGTTCTGAGGATCAGAGCCTCTTACCGCGTTTTAATTCATTCTGTGAGTTTCTATTTCAGAGGAACATGAACATTGTGATGATATTCTGGCACCCATCTAAGTGTGCTACCGTTGTCGCACTCCTTGGCGCATATAGAGCTAGCTGCAGTGCTCATTATTGCAAGAGTTAGGGCCTTTGGGTAAAGGTGTTAATCTCTTGCAAGCAGCTAGCTCAACCGGTGAATCGGTACACCGTCCGTGGGTGCCGGGTAAGTCCGTTGCCATCTAAGAAGTGGATTGGGTAGAGCGAGCACTATAAGATAAATGCTCACCCAGCGACGATGGAAATAGGGAGGAAGTCTGCAAGTTCTGGTACTCGGCGAGGCTGATAGACCGTGAGCGGGAGAGGCCCCCCTCTCTAATATAGCAACGTCAGGGGTCAGATGTTGTTTTGATAAACTTGCACAAACCGGAGCATATGTCCACCCTCCACTCGGGATGCTCTGTTTAGTCTGCAGCCGGGGTCGGCTTCAGTCAAGGCTTCCTGCGCTATGTTTCACAAGGCCAAAATCATTACGTGTACGCTCCCTGTAAAACACTGCCAATCGACTCCCCACTAACTGCTCTATGAGGTGGGGTATCAAAACCCAACCACGTGATTTCAATAAGACATACTATTGGTTATAATTAGAACGAAGTGTTTCCCAGTGTTGTGACAAGGTTATGCTTCCGACCCAAAATAGGACCTCCAAACATCATTTCTCTGCAAAACTGCCGTTGATAATTAGGGAAAAAAGCGCATCGTTCCCAAACTACACAAATAAAAATAAAATCGTTAAAATTTATTTCGAAATATCTTACAAAATGACTTTTGAGGGCAGTTTCTATCTCGCATGAATATTTGTGAAGACCTTCTCGTTACTTTTTGTCGATGTCGGTGTTTCTTTGATCCCGTAATTTTTGGATACCAATTAGCACATTTTTCCAACCAGTCGGGCAAATACTATTTTTAATATCATAGGGAAATTTTAAAAACGCGTTTCGTTTTGAATATATTGAGTAAAAATCAGTGCGATTTCGTTCTTGAATTTTTACAATCCGACTATTATTAGCGAAGTTACGCCAAAAAATGGAAATAATAAACAAATCTCATTTGTAACAGGTTGAAGAACCTTTCGAAAAGAGTCATCCAAATATACATCTTTTTTATTCTGCAGTGGTAGACATATTCCGGGCAATGAAAAAGAACTTTACACAATTTGGTTGCATTTCCAGGTATTCGCATGAAGGACAGCTGACGTCGACTTAACATGTTAAGAACAACCGTAGTTTTGTTACCCACTAAACAGGCCAAATTGCCAGAGTTATTAGACCACAGACGTCTGGAAACCTGATCTAAATCACCCCTACCTCAAAACACCTCATTCTTATATGCACCACCACCCCCCCCCCCCCTCCCCCCGAAATATATAATACACAGATCTGTGTGTTATTTATTTTGGAAGTGTGTGTGTGTGTGGGGGCATATATAAGAGGGAGGTGTGACATTGGGGGTGATGTGATACTAATCAGTTCTCCAGACGTCTGTGGTTAGATTAGGCAGTGAGACCTGGGGGCGGGATGCACAGCAACTCCGAATGACGACATCCCCTTTAATCCGAGGATGATATACAACATTTCTCAATCAAAAAATAAGCGTTCAATGGGTAATGTTGGATTTCAAGGTGTGCAGAGAACGAGCCGGTCCATTGCGAACTCGCTCCACTGACGGGGTAAAGGATCCATGTTTTACAAGGCGATGTTCCCACTCAACTTGACGGGACAAAAATGTAAAAAGAATACCCAAAAGACGGGTGCAGAATTTTAACTGACTGGTTGGTTGGTTGGGGGGTGGGGCTAAGTACAAATTCAGTGAAGGCAAAGAGCCAACTGTTATAGGCCTACCATCTTGCCATCAGAGGGTGCAGCTGCGTAGGCCAACCCCACAAACATTTAATGTCTGTGTTTCTGTCTCCTAATGTTCAGTGTTGCTGTACGCCTATTTGTGGGCCTAGGCCTAGGTGTACCTTTTCCACCGAAGCTGAGAGCATATTTTGTGAGTGGAAACCTCACTCCTCGAGTGTTTTAGAGACCCTTCTTTATGTGGTGAGATGGGATGCGATGTGTCTGAATGTATCAGATCAGTTAAAAATGATAAATTGGCAGAATTTGGGAGAGTTTTCAGTTTCCCGTCTGAACTCAGCGAAATTAGAAGAAACATGTACATATATTTTATATTTCGTTAAAAAACAATGCAAATAGCTTGAGATTTGTTGCTTTGGACCACTGAGAAAAGTAGACCCAGGCTGTTGTAATATAACTGAATATAACACAACACTTAACATGATCAATTATTGAGTTCTCGCAGCAGCAATAAATTTTGGTAGCAATAACATTTCGTAATCTGAACTAATCCTTTAATTACCCTCCCAAAGATGTAAAACAAGAGCCGACAATAGCTACTGATTGTTTCTGAAACAGCCTCCGATCGCAATGAAAACATTGACTGGTGACAACAGATAAAGCATAAATTACTCCTATGCAGTTTATTCTTTTGAGATTTCCAACATCAGAAACTGGTTAAATTGAATTACAATTATGTATATCTCTATACAGCCCACTCTCTAATAGTGTTAATGCCATTGAGCGATTGATTTTTGACAATCTATCACTCCAATGCAAACTGCCGGGAATTCTAACCACGTGCATACCCCCTCAGACCCCATTTGAGGCAATAGGAAAGCTAGGCCTGTGTGATCCAAGTGAAATAAAATAAGGCCAACCGGGTTGCAAAGGATTTGTAAATCCCACATCGTCCCCGCACGCCTTTGGCACGCTAAAACCTTTCATTCATTCATATCTATGTACTTTTCTATTTACAGGAAAAGACAGAGCTCGTGTGGTGTTTTCCAACAAATAGTTACAACACAATGAGAAAAAATTCAATTTCTAACATTCGGCCTGTCACTTAAGTTAACCGTGCACATGTATATTAGCACTACGAAAAAGCTCTGGGCCAATTTAATCCAAGGACCAACTTAGGGGCATACCTCAGTTGCTGACTTTATTTTTGGCCGACTTCCCCCATGGGCGACTTCATTTGGGGGCAACGTCCCACCATTTAAGTGCTTTGTAGACTTCATACCACAACAACAAAGCTTGATTTTTTTTTTTTCCGACAATTTATTGGAAAACATCCAGTGGTGTTTTGAATAGATAGTTGCAAAAAATGAGAAAAAAAAGACAATTTCTACAGCCCTGTGTCTTGCAGCACACTGAGAGACCATGTGTTCGAGTGTTGTTTTCTTAATACTGGATAGCTGTCTTTTCCACCTAAGATCGCTGTATGTACATGTGCTGAGTCGACGTCCAGTAAGAGCAGGCTTCGACACTCTTATAGTTTAAAGTCCCCCCCCCATAAATAACAGATGTACGCCCCCCCCCCCCCCCCCCACCACATGTTGGGGATCACATGTCGCCTATCGCAAAGATAGGCCTACTGACACCACCTCCAGTTCCACAGAAAGTCAAAAGTTATTTTTCGGCATAATTATGTTAATTTGAGTGCATTCAAAAACGGAAACCGGACATTGCAAATAAAATCATTAAAATTATTTTTGACAGTATTAATATGGGCAGATCATAAGCGGTCATAACTGAAATAGAATGCGATCAATTGTATCTCGATTTGTTGTCAGTCTTGTTTGTGTTGATGATGTAAATATGTGTTGAATAGTTTTAGTCAATAACTTAGTCATAAAAATGAATTTATTTTCTTTATATATTATTACATTAACCCATCCGAACATCCTGAGACCGAAGGGCGCCAGACCCGGCGAGGCCGAAAAGCGTGGGTCGAAAAGCGCAAAACTTAAAGCGTGGGCCAAATCGGCAAAAAAGCGTCGATCCGGACAGTACTTTTTACATGATTCTGTTTCAAAATATAGTTTATGACCCCTAACTGAAACTAGCCCAGTCTCCCAGACTAGTTGCAAAAGAGGGAGCATAAGCTATATTTCAGAAGCAAAGATGGAGGCTTTTGTGCAAGAATCTGGACAGTACTGCTGAACTGTTGGGTAAAGGGTTGACCGATAAATCGTTTATCTAACCTTAGTTAAAGTAGAAGACAACAGTTGTCAAAATATTTTTTTGCTTCCAAAACACAGCTTATGACCCCTGATTGAAATGGACACTATGCGCTCGTTTCAATCAGAAGTCATAAGATATGCTTTGGAAGCAAAAAATTAAGATAAAAACCTTTAAAAAAATGGGAATGACAAATTTTGTGTATAGCGCTGGCCGATTTTTACAGTTATGTCACGTAAAGTGAATATTACACAGTAATTAAACTTGAATATTTCTCCATTTGAACTTTATATGCCAAGATTATTTTAATGTGATTTTTTGTTTTTGTTACAAATTACAATTAATTGAATATGTTGATATATATGCATTCCCAATAAATTATAACAAAATACAGAACAAATTTCAAAAAGATATTTAATAACATTTGATAAATAAAAGTTCTCAGAAAGGTTATAAACAACATCTCAAAAGTGTTATGCTTTATCAGACCAGTGCTGAAAACCCCATTAATTAGCTCCGCCCACTCATAAAAAGTTCCTCTATAAATAGACACAGAGATCTTAATTGAACCGGATTAACAGTGACTGCATTATGTAATCATATGTAACAACTGGGGTAATTTGGAAGAGTACTTTTACAGGGACTGTACACATAATGTGAAGTTTTCTGGTTGGAAACTTGCATGAGATGGAGCATATGTCCGCTCGCCACTTGGGATGCTCCGTCTAGTCTGCAGCTGGGGTTGGCTTCAGTCACGGCTTCCTCCGCTACGTTATTTAAGCACACACGACCGCATCCTAGCTACCCGACTTCGGATATCCAGCCTGCTGCACGAAGAAGGAACCACTCTTCACCCGTGAAGTTGGACAATCCGGTAGCTAGGGAGACAAGGCCTTGATCATCGGGATGCTCGGAGAAAGGATCCGTTTCCGACACACCGTCCCAGGAGTAGTATGCTGATAAGGAAGGAAATCTGCTGCTCCTCAGGCCTCGATGACGGACTTGCTGTCGCAGATTGCGCAGCTAATCGCAGCATCCCAGCATGTGCAGATGTAGCCTCCCTCAGACTCAGATTCTGAGCTGTTGGACGGTGCTGGGTCAGTCCAGTCGTATGTTCATATATTTTTTATCTTCATCTTCCGTATACATACCGTTTTTGGACCACGCTCAGTTAAAAATGGTCGGGGAAGATGTTCAGAGAGTTCTTCTGCGTTTGGATGAGCAGGCCGGGGATCTAGAGGAATCCTTACCTGTATCATTCACTATTCGCTCAGACACAATTGAGATGACAATTTCTTCAAATAGAGCGAATTTGGACGTTACGTCTTACGCAGATCACCTTACAAGAGCTATGACACAACATCTCAAGGGAAAGGAATTTGAGGACGTTCGTACCTCTCTTAGAGTTCTTTCCAGGGCAATTATGTATACCACGTATAACTCTGCCTAACAGTGGCTAATCTGGAGTTAATCAGACGTGATGCTGCTCTTGTGTTGTCATCACTGATAAGATGACAAGGTGAAAAGCTCTCTCCGAGTCGCTCCGGTTTATTTTCGACGACTAGCTTTCATTAGTCTATGAACAGGCTACTAGGAAAGCTTCTAGTGCTCTGATTTTGAAATTGGCGTATCAACGTTCCGCTTCAGCAGACAAGAGTAAAGAAGGGCGTTCCAGACAAAAATTGTCAAATGGAAACTCCTCACGAGGGTACAAGTAACCCCCTTATAATTACTCTGTACAAGTAACCCCTTATAATTACTCTAGAGGTCATCAGTATAGCGACTTGGGAAAGGGGCGCAGGTCTGATCGGGACTATCGGTCAGACTCCCCTAGGCCGACGAGACGAGGTTTTTCGCGGGGAGGACGTGGGTCCTCCTCCTGTAAGCCTCGCAGGTCATACAGGTGATGGTTTAGACCTCTATTGCTGGCCAGTTGGCAGAAGGTTATCAAGCTCTGCAGAAAACTGGATAACTATCACGGAAGATCAGTGGGTGAGAAGTGTAGTCTTGGACGGCTTACGGCTATCATTCTGAGTTAAAAGCCAGTAACAAGTTGTCCGCATTGGACAAATCTTCCATGAAATTCTTGCGTAAGAGAGTTTCTCCTACCGGAGGTATAAGCTCTCTTATCCAAGGAAGCAATACAGGTCATCGAGAATCATGATTCTCAAGATTTTTACAGTCACCTATTCCTCGTACCAAGCCAGACGGCTCATTCCGACCGGAAATCGACTTGAGCTGGATAACAAGTTTATCATGGCTCTAAAAGTTTATTTACATGCAATGTATTTTCACTGGTACTGGTAGTGGTACTGCATTTACCAAAAAAAAATCATGAATCATTGTCACTTGTCCTTGATCTGCTGCCTGTAGAAGTGGTGGGGGGGGGGGGGGGGAGGGGGGTGGGTGTTACTGAATTCTGCACGTGGATGGAATGGGTGGAAAACATTTGTTCAAAATGAAGACAAAAATAAACAGCTGGACATGTACCTAATCTGTTCGTATATAAGTAAGAGGAGATAACTTAATTCTTGTGTTATTGCATAACCGATTTTTTTTCAGTTTTAAACAGACTTTCAATTCCATTTTTTTTACACAAAACGGATAAATTTGATATAAACCATAACAATAATACATATAATAGGTCACCTGAAATTAATTATACTTGGTCGGTTATGTTTTTATTTAATTTATATTTCAAGTTTATATAATTATGATTTCACGTAACCGTGGCAGTATGAGAATATGATTGGCAGACAATGCATTGATAAAAATATGTGGGCATGTTTCATAAATAAACAAACTATATTAAAACTGACTGCCCTGGTGTACATATGATTAATGTGTCCCCATTATTGTAAACAATATGGCTTTGGTTTTTCCTTGTTTTGTTTTCAAAACAGCCTTTCATGTAGCATGGATCAAACTGGATATTACAACTCAGGGTATTAATTCATATTTATTTTTTAGCAGCTATTTTTGCAGGGATCACATCACTCATAAGGTAATTTCTCAACTCATTTTCTAAAGTAGCGATAATAAAAATGAACAAATTTGGGTCACTGAACTCGCTGTCATTAATAATTTAAGAACTGGGAATTTCCCATTCGTTTTCAACGTAAAGTTGATAAACACGAGGGCTCACAATAATAAATAACACAAAACCATGTAGTTTGGGAATTTTATTTCTTTAGCTGAAAATGTGAAAAGATTAAATTGAGAAAAAAACAACTCCAAAACACTTTCACATAATTTTATTTTGATTGAACAATTGAAATTTTTGTGCACATTTTTGTGATGACCTGTGTGTTGAAGAATGCTTCACCGGTACTGGTAGTCAAAACTTTAATTCAGAGAAATATGGTGTGGGCTTATTTTGGGTGATACCCCAAAAATACGTTTTCTAAAAAGCCCTAATCTGAGTAACTACTACTATTTAGTTGACATTATCAGCGATTAGCCTGAGAACTTGATTTGAAAAAAAGACATAACGGCTGCCAATATCGGCAGAATTGGTCTTTTTTGCCGATACCGATACCCGGCCGATAAGCCATTTATCGGCTGATACCGATAACCTGTACCGATAATCGGCTCATCACTAGTTCCGAGTCTGCTTCCATTGCTCTGACATCTCGGTTTCATCGTAAATGAGAAAAAGTCAGATCTAGCTCCGTACAAGTCGTCTATTCACTTGGGATTGAGCTTTGAGACTCACAACAGTCTGGTTTGTCTGCTGTTACCCAGAGCAAAGTTAGTCAGTTGTTATGCTCGCTTTTGTCTACACTCAGACGCATTAATAGTGTGGGAATTCATGTGACTGTTGGAGTTGTGCGGAGCAGCTGTGGATCTCATTCCGATGGGCCACCTGCACGCACGTCCCCTCCAGATATTCTTTACTCAGAACTGGAGTGTGAAGACGCTTTTGCTTGAACCAGTATTGTTTTAACAGCCCTAGTAAAACATGGCTTCAAATTGGGCAGATATTCAGTGGTTAACTCAGGGAGTTACGCTGCAACTGCTGGATCCGACTTTCACGATTTTGACGGATGTGAGTCAGACAGGTTGGGGCACGACCCTAAGTCCCGCAGTCTTGAGGTGTCAGGGTCTTTGGGACCCTCAGTTTCAAGAGAAATACATAAACATCAACGAGATGATGTTAATTTTAGCTAGCGCTACAACATTGGATTCACATAATAATGGACGTTCATGAATCATCGTTCTATCCATCATATACCGGGTCGTCTGAACGTACTAGCAGACTCGCTCTCTTGGGAAGTCGCCTGTTGTAATTGGAGTGGTTACTCAACAAGCGAGTATTTGGACAGATTTGCTACCAGGGGGATCGCCCCATGATAGATCCGTTTGTGACGCACCGGAACAATCAGTTACCGTCGTTCATGTCACCATGCCCAGACCATTGAGTGTATGCAGTAGACTCTCTGCTGATCTCATGGGGATGGATGATAGGATATGCGTATCCTCCAATTCAGTTGATTCAGTAGATTTTGTTTAAGATAAAACAGTCTCGTTGTGAATCCTACTAGTAGCACCTCTGTCGTCACTGAAACCTTGGATCAGTCTTCTCAAGTGTCTGTTATGGGACATTTCCCGGAAGCTTCCTCCACGAGAGGACCTTCTTTATCAGGGGAAGTTTTTGTTCTTCACGTCCTTCTCCGCCCATAGTGGCATAATGGAGTCGGTTAGACGTGAGGAAACCATTGCGGTTCCAATATTATGTTATCTCTAACACAAGAACGATTAAGTAACGTGGGTGAGGAGGGTTCGATATGACTTCGAATCCCCCCACCCCCACCCACACACACACACACACACACACACTGCCAATGTGTTTAGAGGCAATTACCGGGTAAGACGTAGTTTTCTTCCCGCAAGGATCATATAGTTTAATACATACATTCTGTGCATTTGGGTCGTGTTCTATGGCGACCTCATGGCCACATCCGCTTTTTAGTTGGATTAGTTTCCTGTGATTATTTGTTGATTTGTTATATACGAGCACATATTTCATCATAATTAAATTGCTAATCTTTGGATACCTCGGAGGCTGCATAACCAGTTTACTGGTATTCAGATGATTACATGCTCTATTAATGCTCTCGCGTATTATAATTATTAGGCTGATGATTTGTATTTTATGGACCTTGAAATTATGAACTATTATTTCGGGGGCGGTCCATGTCGGAGCCTGTTAATCATACCTACTTCCATTTCTAGATCCAGGTTTCTATTATGTCAGTACTCAAATCGCATATTCACACGTGAATACGGTCATAGATATCGGATAGTACACATTGGAAAGTGTTGTTACTGGAATTTATTGTACACCAAAATGCGGTCGCCTGTGGGTTACCTCGGAAGTGTGTTTTCTCTCCAGAGATCATTCAGTGTGGCTCGATTGGACATGTGAATGTTATATTTTATATCACCGGTTTTCGACATATCTGTGTATGCTGTCTGTGGTGTACGTTATATAACGGGCAATATTAATTACCAGGATCATCGCTATAGCCTTAATTTGGGGATTGGGGGGGTTCAAAATTTGAGTGCCTGTTCGACGAATATTTATATTGTTTTTTGGTACCGCTCTTTCAGATTCCAGAGCTCTCCCCTCTTTCTTTTGAAGATTCCTTCAAAAGAAAGGGGGAGGGGGGGGGGATTTTTACCTCTTCTCTGGCTTGATAGGTATGTAACTATGAAGGAAGCTGTTTTGTCCATAATTATATCCTGAATACAGCTGGAGTGTTATTGTATGGCGTATATTTGTGAGGGATTTTCTCTCATTCTCAGATACGCCATCCTAATTTTTGGGGCTTAGTCCGGACTAGCCTTAAAAATTAGACTTGTTACATTCGAATTAGCATAGTCTTCATGCTTAGAATAAGGAATTACTTAAATTGGGCTCCTTATGTAGGATATGTCTCCTCTATTACTGTATAGAGAGACATACATGTAATTCCTAATTATTCTAATTTCCTTTCATCATGGATTGAAGGATTGGAACTATGTTGAACTACTATTTCGGAAGTCCTAGTCCCTCCACCTTTTTATGATTCAGCTAGTCTGGGCCATTGGTTTATAGTAGAAAAATATAAATTCATAGTAATTTGTATATTTTTTATACTTACCAATGGCCCAGACGGAGATGGCCCTCCCATGAGTGGGCACTCATACCTCCCTGCTGAATTATTATGTAGTACTCTCTTTTACAGAGAATGATGTTGGCACCAATTCCGATCACTTCCTGATGTCTGCGCATGCGCGGAGAGTAAATGTATAGAGGGCCAAATAGGACTTTTAATTTTCGGTTTAGCAAACAAATTTTGGGGATTGCGGAGTTCAAAATTTGTGTTTGGCCCTTGATAACTTTGTGTTAAGCACCAGCTAGTCTGGGCCATTGGTAAGTATAAAAAAATATACAAATTACTATGAATTTATAATTTTTTGCTCATCTTGATAAAGTCAAGCTAATGTATTGTCATGCATTTCTATCCCTTGTCTATACACATGGTGGGGTTTGTCCATAATTCTTTTGACAAACCCTACAGCTAGTATTTCTTTTCTGATAGACATGAAATTCCTTATGCAGGTTTGGGCCATTTGTTGAGATAAACATCTTTCCTTGGATCCAGTCTGTCTTGTGGAGTGACTGCCATGGCAGCTATTTTGAATTTCATTGGTACATCCTGCAGGTCACATTTATGGCTTGATTTCTGCAAAACCTGACAGGATGGTTTGAATGAGTGGATGAGAACATTTCATTTTGGGCATGACCCATAATCCAAAATGGCCACGTTGGCAGCCATATTGAATTTCTTTGTCACACCTGGCAAAACTCTCTGACATGGTTCAAGTTGAGCTACAGTGTCCTGGACACTTTCAATTTTTATGCCCCTGTGAACCTTTCGGGTCGCATTATGTTTTCACCATGTCCATCCATCTGTCGTCAGTCATTCGTCCGTTAACTTTTGGTTTCTGTCAAATAACTAAAGAACCCCTTATTTGATCAAATCATAATTTTAAGGGTAACTTGTGGATGACTAGACAGTGCCTCCTTTCGATTTTGGTCCAGCTAACCAATTCAATGTGGCCGCCATGGCAGCCATATTGAATTTGGTTTCAGCCCAATAACTAGTGATTGCTGAATTGAATCATTTTTATTTTTTATTTTTTATTTTTTTATTTTTTAATTACGCGTTGTTGGTGTCTGGAGGAAGCTTCCTTTTGATTTTGGATCAGTCACCTTAACCAAGATGGCCACAAGTGGCCAATTCATTATGGCTTCCATGCTGGACTCCATGGTGGCCATCTTGAATTTGGTTTCCATCCAATAACTAATGAATACTGACTCAAGTCAATTTAAGTTTTTAGCTTAACTTGATAAAGTCAAGATAAGCTATTGCCATTACGTGTGCGGAAATGTATGAGTCTTTTAGACTGTCAGTCTGTAAGTCTGTCTGTTCACATTTTCTTTAGCACAGGCTACACCCCATAGTTCTTGTCCGATCATCACAAAATTTCATATGCAGGTTCGAGGTCATGTTTAGATGAGAATATCCCCTTTTGGTTATGATATGTCAACCATGATAGCTACGTGAACCCAAAACCCCAAAACCTTTAGCACAGTCTGCAGGTCGTATTTATTAAAGGATTTTATTGTAACTTGGGAGAATGACTCTGTATAATATCTGGATGAGGACGTCCCCTTTTGGTCGCGATCGGTTAACCATGATGGGTACACAAGCCCGAAAACCTTTTAGCACAGTCTCCAGATTGTATTTATGAAGGGATTTCATTGTAACTTGGTAGGATGACTCAGTATAACGTCTAGATGAGAACATCTACTTTTGGTTGCGATCTGTCAACCATGAAGGCTGCGCAGACCAAAAGGATTTTATTGTAATTTCAAAGGATGAGTCTGTATAATGTGTAGATGAGAACGTCCTATTTTAGTCAGGTTCAGTCAACCGTGACAACCATAGGGGCATGTTACCTAGATTCCTTTAGCACAGTCTACAGCTCTTACATTTATGAAGGGATTTCATTGCAAATTTGTAGGATGACTCAGTACAATGTCTAGATGGGCATGTGCTATTTTGGCTGTGATCAGCCAACAAGGGGGGGGGGGGGGGTGGGGGGGGGGGGGGGAAAGGGGTGCGCTAAAAATTAAAAATGCGTGTTCTCAAATTATGCAATTTCTCATAATTTTCTGCAATATATCATTATTTATGTTCCTAACCATTGAGAAAATGCTGTAAATCAGCATCAATAGGTTAACTGCCACACAAGGCGCCATTATAAGTGTTAATATGAGGTGAAATCTGTGCAAATGTCACAAATAATACATGTTGGTGGAGGGGTGGGTGTCTGGTTCTCAGTGTAGAAAATATGCCAGGCAATTGTGGGAGAAAATGCTCTATAATGCACCAGATACAACATGAATTAATGTTAAAAATGTGCTAGTATCAACTAATATTCTCTTAACTTCAAGGGCTTCACTTATTCACAGAAATGTAAATGTTAAAAGGATATTTGAGAATATTTTCTGTTGTTTACTTGCCATTGCTTTAGTATTATGACAGAGAAGGAGTGCTAGTGAATTGATAGTGACAACTGCCTTGTTTCAGCTTGGTTAACAGTTCCAACATGCTTTCAAATTTCAAATATTGTTGCATGACCTAGTCACAATATAATATTCAATATAGTTTAACTTGCTATTATTGTGTATTAAGACTTTACCACATGTGTTATTGGTAACTTGAGATTTTGGAAAATTGGCAAATATCATTTTCAACTGATTTTTAATTGAGAATTGGGTAAAAATAAACAAAAAATAAATACACCATATTAACAAGGTTAGTACTTGGAGTCACTTCTGGAATCAAACATGCAGACTTCTCTCAGAATCAAGTAAAAAATAAATAAATGGATCAGAATGGATTGAATTTTTTTGTTTTTTGTCATTTTTAGCTTACTCCTATGGTACAAATCAGGAATAATTTAAACATTTTATTTACAGCAAATCAGGGGAAAATGGGGTTGGGCATAACCTAGGTCATCATTCATACTTTCATGGATATTGAGCTGTTCTGGATGAGTTTTTATATGCCCGTTTTGAAAAAAATGGTCTTATTATGGTATACCTCTGTCCGTCCATCTGTCCATCCGGTCACACATCGTACGATAACTCAAGAACGCTTTGAGAGATTTTCGTGATTTTTGGGTAGGTGGTGTATATCAATGGAGGGAAGCTCCCTTTCGTTTAGTGTTGCCGTTCGATTAGTTATTCCAGAGTTATGGGACTTTATTACTTAGAAAATTGTTGATTTTTTACACCTCATACTATAACTCGAGAACGCCTTGAGAGATTTTCATGGTTTTTGGTTAGGTGGTGTATATCGATGGAGGGAAGCTCCCTTTCGTTTAGTGTCACCATTCGAATAGTCATTCCAGAGTTATGGGACTTTATTACTTAAAAAATTGTTGATTTTTTACATGTCGTACGATAACTCGAGAACGCTTCGAGAGATTTTCACGTTGTTTTGGTAGGTGGTTTATGTTGATGGAAGGAAGCTCCCTTTCGGTTGGTGTCGCCGTTCTATTTGTCATTCCATAGTTATGGGACTTTATTCATCAAAATATAGGCAATTTTCCACATGTTGGACTTTGCGCAATTTTCATGATTTTTTGGTGGCAAGTATATGTAACCTGACAAGTACACATGTATACTCATATTGTGTGTTTCCCTCTTGTAATTAATAACGGGCATATCATGCGCTCATGGTGCAGCTGTTTATTTAAGATTTCTGAAGCCTCATTTTTTGCAAACATGAAGTGAAACTAGCTTTTCTGGATAATAAAAAGTTGTAACATGTACCTGGAATCACCTGTGGAATAAAACTAAGCAGCGAACTATACTTCTTTCCATACTTATTATTATGTTTGTCAAAGCAATTCGTATTTTCAAAGGGAAAGCTGGGATGGGTGTCTGAAAATGGCAGTAGAAAAATTGCCCATTGGTGGGCAGGTGTAAAAAAGGGCTAAACCGGAAAATTGTCTACTTGCCCTCCCCCTCCCCCACACCCCCACCCCCTGAAATAGAGAACAGAAATTAACATATTCTCAATTATCACAATTCTTGTCTTATTTCATAATCCTTTCATAACCATTGAACATTATCCTTTTCATCAAACACTACACACAGTCAAGTTGAGCTACAGTGTCATTGACACATTCATTGGTTATGCATTATTGGTGTCTAGAGGAAGCTTCCTTTTGATTTTGAATCAGCTTGCCAATTCAATATGGCCACCATGATGGTCATATTGAATTTGGTTTCAGTCCAACAACTAATGAATGCTGACTCAAATCAATCTGTTTATGCATTATCAGTGTCTAGGAAGCTTCCTTTTGATTTGGTTATACCCCTAAGAGACTTACCTACCCCTTTGCATTGCTCTTGTTTAGCCCCTGCCATTCCCCGTGGGAACTCTGGAAAGTGAAGCAGTGCATGTTTACTGTTCAGGTATTTCTTCATAAGTTATTGCCCTTGTTGGACTTGAAATTTCTTGTCATATTTCAAAGAAATCCGTTCCAAGATTTTTCTTCCTGACTTAATGCATAGTTGTTTGGTGATAATATGAGTTGGATTAAAAACCAGCTTTGTCCAGATATTTCTTTGAGATTTATGCACCTTGTAGGACTAAGGTGGCAGGGATTGCCTATTCCATGATATCACACTTTTTTATTTTCTGGATTAATGAATACCAGTATGAGTGGATGTCAACCAAATTTCTCTTGGTGTACTGTATGTACTTTTCTAAAAATAAATGTATGAATGAATAAAAGTCAGGGACATAAGAATAACATGTAATGTTTGCATACGATGAATTTAGTGCCTAAAGAAATCAATCTAACGAAGAAAATATATCAGTTAACTTTTGCATGAACCAAAGTTACCATTCTTTTCCATTCAGCAAAATGAAATGATTTTTTGCATGCCCTCATATTTACTCATGATAAAGGAAAAAATTTTGTTTATATCATTTGAACAATAACTCACCACCAAGTGATTTCTTGCACTGTCTTCTAATTGCACAAATTCTACATCATGTTTGATTGTGAACTATTACTAACTTGGACTTGTTATTTTTTTAAGAAAATCAGCATTTTTGAAAATTAAATTCTGAACGGCAAATAAATATCAAGTGTTTTTGGTATCATTTGGTATCATCTTATAATGATACAATCTTTTAGTTATGTTCAAAGTGGAACCATTTTCGACTTTTTTTTTATCTCCCCACTGAAAAAAAAGGAGAAAGGGAGGTGGGGAGGCGAGGGGGGGGGGGGTGTAGCCATGGCACTGTCCATCACTTTTGTCTGTCTCCATCTGTCTGTCCATCTGTTCATCCATCCATTGCTACATCCATCAGTGCCTCCATCCATCTTTCCAAAGTCTAGCCATCTGTCTCTCCGTCTCTAGATGGAGTTGGTTTCCGCTCTCGAATTGTAGTTCTGCTTTACCAGTCGAACTCAAACCTGACATGTGGGTTGGATATGATTAGAGGAAAACCCCCATTTCATTTGGAGTCATTGCACCAAAGGTTAAAGTCAATATTTTCCAGGTTGGTTTCTGCTCTCTAACGAGAATTCCACTAGACCACTCAAAACCAAACTTTACTTGTGGGTTGGGTATTAGGAGAGGAAGAACTCTATTTATTTTAGGGTCAATGTTCCAAAGATCAAGGTCATAGTGACCTTCAACTTACAAATTTTCCTGGTTTCTGCTTTCTGATTCAAGTTCCGCTGAGCTGATGGAAACCAAACTTAACATATGGGTTAGGAAGGATGAAAAGCAAAACTAGACATATTTCTGGATTATTGTGCCAAAGGTCAAGGTCACAGTGACCTTTAACTTACAAATCCTGGTCTCCCTTCTCTGTGCCACTGGGCCGAATGGGGGAGAGGTGGAGATTAACAATCCCTGGCAGCCAGCTCAATTTTTTTTCCATTTAACAATACAAAGCTGGTACAGATGAGTCCTATTAAGATTGTGTATTCAGTTAAGAGGGCTTTATTGTTGTTTAAAGTTGTACAGCAATTATTTGACTTCTAATACTCCTTTGTATTCATTAACACTTGCAGTTAATAGAGTGGAATGATTGTTTCTGTTGAATGCAGCAATATCTATTGTGTTATCTCTATGGCCAGTCCAATGTGATCCACTACAGTGTTTCCATTTTTTTAACTAATACAGGACATTTTCGTGTTTGTATTCAATGGTGGCAGGCCATTGCAGGTTTTTATTTGATGTCGGCCATGTTTGATAAACTGCAAGCAAAATGAAGAATTCTATAAGACATTATGGCTTTGTAACAAGCAAATTTTACATCTTCTCATGTTGATGAGGTAGGGTGCCATCTCCAATGCTTTAGCATTACATATGGAGCATTGTTACACTGAAAGCATGAAATATTGTTTCACTTATGCCTTCATTCAGAATGGAAAGGCACTTCCTATCTGGAATGACTTGGATTTTAAACAAGCTATTAATTGAAAATAGAATATGCTTTCATTTTTGGAATTCAATAAAAAACAAAAACAGTGAGGGGTCTTAAGCTGAGTTTGAATAGTACTGGCTGGTTTTGGCCTTGAGGCTGAGTAAAGAGTTGATATTGATGAGATTTACACTAAGGCTGTACAGTGTATAGGGTTAGTTACCAGTTAACCCTTTACCTAACATAGCGCCAAAAATGGCCAGAAAATTGACCACAATAAGCCTACCATAGCCTAAAATATCTCACACATATCTCGATATAACCAAACAAATATGGATATCATTAGAACTGGATCATCGAGCCGGTTCTAATGATATCCATATTTATATGGTTTTACTGAAAAAAAAATTTTTTTCAAAAAATGTGAAATTTCATTTATTTTTAAAAAAAAGCTGTGTTAAGTAAAGGGTTAAAAATGATTTTTTTTTTTATAATAACCAGAAAGTGTGACCTACCCTGTGCATTGCAAGGGGTAAGTCACTCTTTCTAGCTATCACATGTTATATGAAAATATACACTTTTTAACGCTGTAAAAATGCACTGTGTAAGTTGGTTTCATGTTGTTACATAGGGTGCAGGATTTAACGAACTATTGGAAATACTTGTACTGGGTTGGGGGCCCTTTTTTTAAAGTGAATTCCCAAAATAAAAACACATTCTTATCAACCTACCTCATTTGTTTACTACAGGCTTGCACTACAGTGGAAGAACCTAACTCGGATAAAATACTCTCTATTTTAATCTTTCCCAAGATTTGGGAAAGAAAAGTGGTGTAAAAACACCACGAAAAAATAAGCCAAAACTGGGCCGAGCGCCATCTGCGCACACCCAGTATGGGACGCTCTTCCATAGTACAAATCCATGACTTCCGTAACAGTGCGCAATGCGTCAATTCGTCATTCTTTTGATTATTCGCACAAGTGGTGGATATGTGTGTGCCATCTTTGCTAAAATAACAGTGATATTTTAACTCGTCGATAACGGTTTTCCTGTGACTGGATTTATGGATCTGAAGATCGTATAATAACAGGACTGTGTTTTATATATTCTCGTTTATATTTTCAACCACATTCTCATTGTTTATTATTTACTATTCCGTTTTCGCGAATGTTTTGTTTGCGACATCGTGTCATCGCGATTCGACAATGAATTTTTCGGTTGATAAAAAATTTGTTATTGGAGTTAGGTGTCGGCCGTCTGGGTTCTGCCACCTTCTCTCGTAGTTGAGGGTGTTCTTCTACTTTCTGTTTCTGTTGAGTTCACCTTTTTCTTCTACTGCTCTCACCTCTGTTCTTTCCAGTTCGGTTCCTTTAGGGCAATTCCTTTTGCCCTCGCCATTGGTGCGTTCTCGTGTCCTTTTCGTCCGCACCCACGGGTTGTGTGGAATGCTGTCGTTTTGGGAGCCTCCCGACTCGACCACGTCTGATGTGAGTTTACCCCCTCTGTGGGGGATGTGCAGCTCCTCCCGCTCCCGCGGGGGTGGTGAACGCTATTGTATCGGGTCGCCCGATTCGACCACGTCTGGTGAGAATTGCTCCCCCTCCGTGGGGGATGTGCAGCTCTTCCCCCACCAGTGGGGGGTGGGCACTGCTGTCGTTTCGGGGCTTCCCGATTCGACCATGTCTGGTGAGAGTTATTCCCCTTCCGTGGGGAATGTGCAGTGTTTTACCGTGGTGGATACTGCTGGAGCTGTTGGTTTTCTGGTGAAGAGATGCCTGGTTCCGGGACTATGCGCTCTCTCCAGTCGACATCTGAGGCTGTCACTAGGGTTGTGACTCCTCCTTTGGAGGCCGAGCTTGGTGGCTCTCTCCGCTTTTCCGCCAGTTCCAACAGCTCCCGTCGTATCTGCTGCTACTGCTGTTCCGTCATTGGGCACCGTTTTTAGCCGGCCTCGGCTTCTCCTTGCCAGGGTCTGCAGGGATGTCTGCAGTGTTGTTGTGGAGTTTCGGCCTCAGCCTTCCCAGGCTTCCACTCGGTGAAGTCAAATGGGGCTGCCGACTGAACCCCCTACTGTGTCCTCTCAGCCATTGAGCACAGTAGTTTTATACCTGCAGTGGTCTGCTGCGGTGTCTGGTTGTGTAGACGTGGGGGTATCGGCCTCAGCCTTCCCTGACTTCAACTCGGCAAGTTGGAAGTGGCTGCCGGCCGGACCCTCTCCTGTGGTCTCTGTGCCGTTGAGCACCACAGTTGTCATTGGATTTGGTTGTTCTTAGTGGGACACTATGAACTCCGTGGCATTTCCGACCACTCATTCTGGCCACACGACCAGTTTTGGGGGTCCAACGTCTTTTGTGCAGCCTGGACCTTCTGCCCTGCAGAGGTCAGCGGTGACTCTCATGAGTTCCTGCTATGTTGATCCTCGGGGTGTGTCACACCCCTATACACGTCTGCCTTCAGCCGTTTTCGGCTGCCGCCCGTCGTCCCACGTCGGGTCTTTTGGAGGATCGTGACCCTTCACTGGTTAAGAGGGTCAGAGGTGAAGCCACTTTGCCGGTTCGATCCCCTGTCGAACTGGCCAGTATGGGCAGTGAGCTTAGGGAGGCCCTCTCCTTACTCACTCAGGTTCTGTCAAAGAGCCTTCCCGTTGCTTCCAGCGAGGCAGCGAGTGGTTTCCAGGTGCCCCCTATGGCGCCGCCTCCCGGGATTGGAAACAGGCCGCTTTCTGATCCCCCTGGTGTTCCGACACCATGGGAGGCGTCGGCTGGTTTGCCCACGATGGGCTATGTGTCTTCTGACTCAGGGGAAGAGTCAGACATGCTTGATGTCGAGAGCCAGCAGTCTTCGGACTTGGGGGCAGCTCTTGATTTCGTGTTTGGGTTCCTTCTGGATCTCAAACCATCTAAGCAGTCGACAGTGTCAGCCAGGCCGCGATTATCGGTCGCGCGCCAACAGTCTATGGAGCAACCTGCTTCTGGGCGTCTTCGACCATACCCGTCGGTACAGTTGGTTGAAGCATTTTCAGCCTTGGACTCCAAGCTAAGTTCCAAGGCTATGAAGGCTCCGTTCTTCACCTGGGTTGACACCTTTTTGCCTCCGGCGCGTTATCGTTCCTACGATTCTGCCAATCCGTCGGTCTACCAGACTTTGACGGTTCGGGATCGGGACTCCAATTCCCTCGGGCTTTCCAAGTCCAAGTCTGCCGTCATTCCGATGACGACTCTGGAGTCCACATTGGGCTTATTGAGAGAGATGCTTGGTATGCTTTCTCTCTCCGATCACGTCGTCTCAGCTTTAGCTGCTTATCTGCCTTCAGATAAGTTTGACGAGGTACAGGCTCCTTTGCGTGTGCTGTCCAAGGCTCTCATGCATCTCACTCACACGCATGCCTGTAACACGGCTAATCTGGAATTAGTTCGAAGGGACTCTGTGCTGGACACAGGCCGATCCCTTCCTGAGGAGCAGTGCGCTACTCTTCGATCTGCTTTTTTGGCAGGTCCGCAACTTTTCCATGGTTCTGTGTTGACGGCCCTGGATGACGTCCTACGTCTTTCCAACGATCGGCTGCTGTTTCTTCAGCTTGATCAGCCTTCTAGGGTAGGCACGGGCCATTCCAAGCCTAACAAGTACCCTCTGCTTCCTCTGCGAAGCAAAGGGGCTGATCCTTCTGCCACCGCTTCTACTTCTTACTCAAGGGGTAAGGTTAAGCGTCGGCAGTCTTGAGGGAAGTCCCAGGATTCTTCATTCAGTAGAGGAGGTGTTTTCTCCTCTCGCGAGCCTCGTCGGGGTTCGCAATGAAGGTCCTCACCTCGACTCGTCCCAGGTTGGAGGAAGGATAGCAGAGTTCGCAGACCGTTGGGCCACCATCACATCCGATCCTTGGATGTTAGATGTTGTTTGGTCCGGGCTGCGAATATCCTTCCGACGGCACCCCACTCTGTCCAGGGTACCTTTTCCAACCACAGTTCCTTCAGACATTTTACATCGGGGACTTTTGTCCACGGAGATAGACAATCTCCTGACAAAGGGGGCGATTGAGGTCATCAAGAACATTAGGTCAGTGGGTTTCTATTCCCGCCTGTTCTTGGTGCCGAAGAAGGACGGCCGACTCCGACCGCTTCTCGATCTGAGTTTCCTGAACCAGTCTATCATTGCTCCCAAGTTCAGCATGGAGACTTTCAGGTTGGTCCTCCGTTCAATTCACCAGGGAGTTTTCGCTTCCAGCTTCGACCTGCGAGACGCTTACTTTCACGTTCCGATTCATTGGGCGTTACGGAAGTATCTCAGGTTCGTTTTTCTGGGGCGAGTTTACCAGTTCAAGGCCATGCCTTTCGGCCTCAACCTGGTTCCTTGGGCCTTCACCAGACTGATGTCGCATGTGATAGCTTTCCATCGTACACAGTTCAGGGTGACTACTTTGGCATATCTGGACGATATCCTCCAGGGGCATTCCTTGGGCCTTCACCAGACTGATGTCGCATGTAATAGCTTTCCATCGCACACAGTCCAGGGTGACTACTTCGGCATATCTGGACGATATCCTCCAGGGGCATTCCAATGCTGCCTTACTGGAGTCGGATGTCGCCACTCTGTTGAGCTTGCTCACGTCGCTAGGTTTCAGAGTCAACGAGGAGAAATCGGACCTGGTCCCTTCTCAGTCGTTTTATCATCTGGGGATGGCTTTCCACACACAATTCAATTTGGTGGTGGTTCCCCAGGCCAAGGCTGTGATTCTCTCAGCTTTTGCTCCGACTCTGTCCCAGTCCACATCCACGACGGCTCGGAGTTTTCTCCGGCTAATCGGTCTCTGCTGTTCGGTGACGGATCTCATTCCTCTAGATCGGCTGCATGTCTGCCCTCTCCAACACTCTCTGCTCAGTCATTGGAGGCCGAATGTAGATTTTCTGGATCTGGTGCTTCACTTTCCAGAATATCTTTATCCTCACCTTCTCCTCTGGGCGGATGTCCAGTGGCTTTCGCAGGGTGTTCCGTTGGAGTTACCCACGTCCAATCGCGTTCAGACGGCAGATGCCAGCGATCTCGGATGGGGTGCGACATTGGATCCTCTAGGTCTTTCCATTCACGGGATGTGGGACCAGGATCATGCAGCTCTACACATCAACCAGAAGGAGCTTCTTGCTCTTCTTCTGCGTTTCAGGCAGTGGATCCCTCACCTGTCGAATCACCAGGTCCTTCTGTTGTCCGACCATTCGACGGTGGTTGCTTACATTCGGAACCAGGGCGGCACGCACTCTGTTCCAATGTACGAATTGGCTTGGGATCTTATACTGCTCGCTCAGGATGTCCACGCCGGGGTGGCTATTCGTCACATTCCCGGTCGCCTGAACGTCCTAGCCGACTCCCTGTCCCGTCGGGGCAGGGTCATTTCCACCAGGTGGATGCTCCACATGGCAGGTTCCATCGATCTCTTGTGACTCGTTGGAATCATCCGGTGGACACTTTCGTGTGCCCGTGTCCAGATGCTCTGGCTTTCGCCGTGGATGCTCTAGCCCTCCTTTGGGATGGTCTTGTCGACTACGCCTTCCTACCGGTTCCGATTCCGCCTCAGGTTCTCACCCAGATATGAACCTGCAGTCGTCGAATCCTTTCGATCACACCCATCGCTTCGGTGGGTGTGGATCAATCTGCTCCGCTCTCTGTTAGCGGCGGTTCCGGCATGTCTCCCTCTACTTCGCGACTTTCTTTGCCAAAGTCGCCCGTGGAGGTTTTCAAGTTGACCCGACTTCATTGTGCCTTCACACATGTCTTTTATCGGGTCCTGTCTCCTCCGTAGTGGTTTTTTGAGACACGCAGTGGAGTTGCTTTTCTTCAAGGAGGCACTCACTCCACTGGTTTAGCCTCTGTGGCTAAGTGGAAGGTTCTTCTGTCGATGGTGTGCGATCACTCTGTTGCTTCTGTCACTCCTTCGATCACACCGCTTGCGGAGTTACTGGTATATGTTTGTTTCTGGGGGTCTCCAGCAATGGGTACATGTCCATGCTTCAGAGACATTTTTTCCTATGTGATACCGCATTGTTTCGACACTCATCCTTGCCTCTCCAAGCTTGTTCAGCTCTTTTCCTTGAAAAGGCCTAGGACTTTGCAGTTTACTCCAAGATGGTCACTTTCTTGGGCGCTGCTCTGCTTGGGGGTGGGGGGTCGTTCATGCCTTTATCCTGGATGAATATGCGTTTTCCCACATGCCAGATCTCTCCTGCATCCATTTCTTGATGGACTTGTCTTGCTGTTCGTGCAGCTTCCACTCGACTAGCTACTGGTAATTGTATTACCAATTGTTTTTTCTGCCACGAGGTGCGTGCATTGTCTTCCTCTTTTAATAACTCTGTCATGTTGTCGGATGACTGATGTTATACTGGCAGCCTTCTGGAGAAATGCTACATTCTTCTTTTATCTGCGGCAGTTGCAGGAGCCGACAGAGAACCTTGGGGCCCTCTTTCTTTGGCTCAGGATGTTGTCTATCCAAGCTTTTCAACTTTTTTCAGGGTCAGTGCCTGCTTTGTGCTGTTACTGCTCTTTCTGTCTGTGCGTTGCACTTTGCCATACGCCTCATCTTTCATTGGCTTTTCTAATGTTTGTGATGCTATGGTTTGATAGGCCTAGGGATCTCTTCCTCTGTCCACGGTCCCAGTGCAATTGAGTTATGTGTGGGTTGGTTATGTGATTCCCTCCAGCCTTTTGTCTATTCAGCCTGTAGTAAACAATTGAGGTAGGTTGATAAAATGTATAAATTTTATAGTAAATTTCCTTTCTTATTATACCTATCGAAATTGTTTACATGGAGGCCCTCCCATCTTCTTATTCGGGTAAGAATCCTTCCTCCCCGCTGATCACATAACGCCTGTGTTGTTCGGAATCAAAAGAATGACGAATTGACGCATTGCGCACTGTTACGGAAGTCGTGGATTTGTACTATTGAAGAGCGTCCCATACTGGGTGTGTGCCGATGGCGCTCGGCCCAGTTTTAGCTTATTTTTTCGTGGTGTTTTTACACCACTTTTCTTTCCCAAATCTTGGGAAAGATTAAAATAGAGAGTATTTTATCCGAGTTAGGTTCTTCCACTGTAGTGCAAGCCTGTAGTAAACAATTTCGGTAGGTATAATAAGAAAGGAAATTTACTATAAAATTTAGACTTCTATTTTCAATTAACCTTCTACCCAATGTAACGGCCAAAGCCGGCCAGCGCTATTCACAAAAATTGCCAATTTTCATTATTTTTTTCCTTTTTTGTCTCAAAAACACTAGTTATGACCCCTCTTTGGAACGAGCTCATCGATCTCATTCCAAAGAGGGGTCATAAACTGTGTTTTTGAGACAAAAAAGGAAAAAAAATTAGTTATTCGAGAATTTTGTTTGCAAGTGTCGTCTGCTTTTCATGTTGGGTAAAGGGTTAATAGCTTGTTCTTAGTTATTCCACAGGTTAATTTCAAAGATAAACCCTCAAAATGAGTGTTGTGTCATAAACTAGTGATAATTTGACATATTACAATGCCCCTTTGGACTGCTCTGGATCAGTCCAGCATCCTTGTACACAGGTACAGCAGGGGTGGTCCAGTTTAGTTCAGACCTGAACCAATACCAGACTGGTATTTTGTGGTCTAATCTGCAAGACTAGTAAATATGATCATCATCAATTGCCGATTTGTGTGACATAAATTTGCAATTCGATCATTACAGAGTTATTGCCCTTAAATTCTCAAGTGCAGATGTGTGTGAAATAAATTTGCTTTAGCTTGATTCAAGTATCACCGAATTATTGCCATTGAGTTCTACATTTGTAATAAAATTGGGAGAATATTGTGGCACAAACTGATTCTATATTTCATAACTGGTAGAGTGCTACATTATTTTTGGTCTTCAGAATTTGTTCACATGTCATTGCCTTTTTACATTGTATGGGAGAGTGATAGGCACTCTCCCATAAATTGTAACAAGACAAATCCTTACATACTAAATAATTTCTCTGGAAAGATAATATGCAATACATCTGCAGAATATGAGACCTTTTCATCGCAGCACCTGCACTTCAGAATAAAGCCCAGATATTGGTTTGAAAGTTGAGAAACATGATCTGTATCATCAGTATCGAGTTCCTCTTGGTGCCTTTTGATTTGTTAGGGCATATCGGAAGTATACCAAAATCCCACAGTAAATATGGCTTTGGCCCAAAAATCACAGCACTTTGTATACAATGGGCAATGCAGAAGGTTGCATACTTCATGCAAGGTTCCTGTCTTGTTCAATAGACAACACTTATTGGGAGCAGAAACATTCACTGTGTGGGCTGTTGGTAGAGAGGAGTAATGGCCCTGAACTGATGATGAGGCTTTGGGAAGTAGGTGCTTCAACAGGCCTCAATATTTCAAAAATCATATTTCGTTTCCGTCATTTTGCATCATGGGAAACGACCGATAACTATTTTCCCGTTCCGTCAACAGGGGTGTGAAAATACAGCAAAAGTCACTCGCCCTGCAGAACTAATACTAATAGGCTTTAAAATGCACTTGCCCGCCCTGATTTTCTACTCGACCCACTTTTTGTCACTCGCGCTTTCAACTACATTTCTTTCGTTTTAACAAAAAGAATAAATTTTGCCACGGTTAAGTGACTGGCGCGGGGGACGTTTTAAGGCTGGAACCCCAAACCAGCAATCTGCCAGAGAGACTGCAATACTGGCGTCTTAAACTTCACTTGAAGTGAAATGGTTGTTCTGTTGTTATGACTTGTCAGTTTAACGACACTGCAATGGTGACCAGCCGAGCGTGATCTTAAAGGCTTTGATGACCAAAAGTCAATAAAAAATTGAAAAGATTCGAGATATCAAAGTCTGAGATGATAACTTATAATATATTATTTAAAATCAGCCATGGAACGAAGCAATTTAAATTTGGTGAGAGATATTGGCATCACATATGGCGAATGCCCTGTCAGCAATTTCGAAAATAGCTGAGTTCTTTGATAGCTAATTTGATTACCTCCCTTACAGTACTAGACTAGAATTACCTTTCTACATTACAGACATTTTCATGCTTCTGGTGACTGAATTCATTCGCACAGTCATTACTTCCCAATACACCGGTTCAGAGTTGGTTGAGTGGCAGATGAAGGACTTTACGAAACACTGTATTTCCAGGGAGGGGGAGGGGGGGGGGGGGGGGAAATGTGGATGTGTACCTAGGCTCAAGTTTACCAGCTTATAGTGTCACTCACTGTTACGGGTGAATATTTAATGCTGGGGACTTGGCAGCAATGACATTCTGTTAAGTTGGTTGGTCGTGAGATGAGAATGACGCATTAATCATTTGAACTGAAGGCTGTATACTGGCGATCTGGGCTGATTTTTTTTATCCGTCTTGGTACCAGGCACGTAGCCAGGATTAAATTTAAGGGGGGGGGGGGGGGGGAGGGGGAGGGGGGCATGAGAATTTTTGGAGGGAAAAACTGAATGCAGACACCAAAAGGTGTCTAGCGCACGTGCACAGAGAGGGGGGTTAACGGCCCCCCCCCCCCCCCCCCCCCCCCAAAAAAAAAAAAAATAAAAAAAATTGATTTTTAGATGCTCTGACTGAGGCGGCTTATGGTGGCATTTGGCCTCGAACATGCAGAAAATTTCAAAAGGAAAATGTTTCCTCATCTGGACATAAATAATTCATGTCTCGATGATTATTGGCCGGATAGCCACAGGACGAATGGGAGTCCCATTTTTTTCGTATAATATATTAACATTGGTGTCAGGTGATCTTTTTAGAATTTGGGAAAGCCGAGGGGGCAACTTGCAGATTTTCTTCTTTTTTTTCAGGGGTGGGGTGGGGGGGGGGGGGGGAATGGCCACAACTATGCATTTGCTTGGTACGAGGCACATTTTAGAGAAATTCCACGTTTTACCTCGACGAAGTTCAAAATATTCTCTGCAGAAACCAAACCGGTACTTTATACATGGTTATAATTAAAACCGGCTCAACGAGCTGGTTCTAACGATATCCATATTATTTGTATGATTTTATGGGGACCTTTAGAATACAACGATAGTTGGTGCCTGGCTGGGTGGGGGCTGTCATTGAGGTTATTTCAATTTGTCTGTCCATTTAATTTTTTTTAGCCGTCAAACGGTCATGTTGGGTAAAGGGATAAAGCAACCACGGTTGAAATGAGTCCTCCGGACAGAAAGCCTTAAGGCAAATCACTATGCCTCAATCAATGAATCAGAATGGGTGTGAAAAAATTGGTGTCACTCAGTGTATTGACTATTGAACTGGGTCCTTTTTATTACCGATTAAATTTATTAATTAAAGTTTTCAATGGTTAATGGTTGAATATTTATGAGTAAATGCACCGTCCCATTACACTTCGCACAAGTTTTTGAATTACTGCACTGGAATATTCGTCAAAATGTTAACTGTTAACACGTCCATATTACTGACCTTTCACGATGTTACCAAAGATGTAGAATTACCCATTCTAAAACTGGCACATCTTGAATACTCAGTATATTGAATTTACTCTGCTTCCATGCTTGGTTCATCTTCTCGGTCACTATGACTATTGCATTCACTCTCAGACTCAGTCTCAGTTCCAGAGGCGCCAGATATCTCTTCTTCAGATTCATCAACTAACACAAATGAGTCTTTTAATATCTCATTAACCGCCGGGCGATCGCCAATAACAGAGGCAGCAGCAACAGGTAAAAACAGGTCATCCCCAGGCTCTGCGAAACTTGTGGATGGAGTTTGATCATCATGCAGATGTTTGCTGTCCTTAGTGATAGTTCGGCTTTAATGACCGCGTTTGAGAGCTGGAGAATTCATGTACATCTGAACGGCTTTACGTATCATTTTTGTCTCGTACTGTGGATCAAGTTTACTCAAAATTGGGGTATTAATCCTTATGACAAGTAGATCATTCAGTCTTTTGTTTGACAAACTCAATCGAGCGTCACGAAGATGGCGCTTGACAGTAGAAAAACTGCGCTCAACTGTAGCGCTTGAAAATACCATGGTGCAACAAAGTTCAATTATGAGCAAGAAATGTGGAAATTTTTGTTGGTATTCACAAAAAATTCTCTCCCAAAACGAGATTTTGCCCTGATAAGCCTTAAAACATGTGGCTTTTAGTCTTTTTACGCCATGGAATTCCCTCAATGCTTGCTCAACACTGAAGTTATGTTCAGCCAGGGGTACAGCAAAGTGCTTTGCTAAGACCTTGATATGGGATTTACCAAAACTGACATCATCACAATCCCATGTGATATGGTCAGCTGGCCTCATTGCTTTGATGACTGGTTCGTTGAGGGTCCCACTGAAACGACTTTCGATACTTTTCACAATTTTGGGAATTAGCTCCTGCTTAATCTTTTCAACTTGCTTTTTACCCTGTTACTTTCCTCAGAGTGAACGTTTCCCTGATTACTATGAGACACCTGTCAGCCCGCAAAATTTTCTTTGCAGTCATTTTAGAATACTCCTTGAACTGATACGATGCCGGCACATTTGTGGCTTTTACTGTGAATGAGGCCTCGTCTTTTTCATTAAATTCAATGCAAAATGGAAATTGCGGCTTTTCTGATGCAGCAATTTCATTGAGTCCATCTTTGCACTCTTCTAGTGCATCTCTCACATCCGTTATCAAAATTGACTGATTTTGAAAGGTGAGACTTACATGCGTGGTGAGTTTAAGAACTTGTCTATAGAATTCCATAGCACCCAAATACTCGTAGCTGACCCATTTATTATGATAACCTTTCAACTGGACCCTCACCTCAGGTTTACACAGACTTTTATTCCCCTCCATCATGTTTTCTGCAAATAATACCAATGCAAGGTAATTGATTATCATTGCACGAATGCTGTTGTAGTGGTGAACCTGAAAACGTGACCCTTGTGCTTTGACAAACGATACCCAGGTAACAGAGCTTTTTTGCAATTTGCATACAGACGTTTTTTCTTGCCACTGTTCCGAAAAAGATAAAAAATGTTTTGCATCATATCTTCTAGCATTTTAAATGTCGAATTGCTAATGAATGCAGCAGCTATTGCCAGTTCCAACTGGTGGTTAATGCAATGTATAATAATCAACCATGGACGAGTTGCTTTCATCACGGTACAAGCCCCAGATAATCGGCCCATGTTCACACTTGCACCGTCGCCACATACACCGACCAAAAGCTTTTCAAATTTTCCAGGAGAAACGTTATAACCATTCAGAAATGCATCATCAAATGCTGCTTTTACATCTTTAGCATCTACACCACTGAAGTCTGACATTTCAACAAGAGTTCCACAAGCTGCCCCCTCACAACCACTCGACAGAATACGAGCTCCTTCTCATCTTGTGTTTTACGCTCTTCGCTTCCATCCATTTCGCCAAACATGAAATTGGCTGAAGACAAAATATTTTTAATATCTTCAGTGACAGCTAGGGCTATATATTGCACAAAAATTGCGCAGCCTCGTTCATCATCTTTACCAGGTGAAATAGTCACCCCATTCCGCCGCTGCATGTTAACCGCAAATGGGAAATCTGTGAAAGGTTTCTCAGCCAACACCAAATCCAATGCTGTGTTAAACAAACGTAAATTGTTCTTTTCGGCTGCTTCATGTACAAATTTAGGTAGAGGGGTGGAAACAGCAATTGCAGAAGTTGGAGCATCTCCATCGGATTTATTGAACCATCGTTTTGCCCAGTCGTGTAACGAACCACTGCGAACGTGTTTTTCCACATTTCCTTTATGTACGCTGGATATTCCGTCCACATAATTTAACATAGCAGTTAAAGGCGGGCCGCCAATTCCTCTTGTCTTAGCCTCCTGTCTTATTTCTGTTATGTGTGTACAAACCGTACATTGTAATTTAATTATTACACCTTCCTCCTCAACTTCAGGTGTGAAATCTTCTGAAAAGGACCATTTTTTAAACGTTTTGAGAGACACCGATTTGTTTTTTCGTTTCTTTGCGGCTGTCGACATCATGGTTGTAATAGTAAATACCAGCCAATGACAGACGACACTGACCGTATGATTTGAACTGGACAACATATTCCTATAAAATTATGAACACGCACAGTCTGGTCATGGAGTCCGAGTGTGCATAAAATGCAAGGGAAACGAAAAATCGTTTCCTTGTTTTTACTGTGACGGTAATGACACGGAAATGGAACGATCGTTACCGTGAAATATCCAAGCCTGTCCAAAGTCCTAACTGTGTCAGGACAACCCAAATACTCTCTACTGATATATTTTTATCTATTTATAATAAGAAATTATAACTGTAAGCAATAGGTGTGAACAAATTCTTACAAATGGAAATAAAAGGAAACAATGAAAACCACACGATACCCTACTTTTGCAAGGACTCTTGGGCAGATATTACTGTGATGGTGTGAGTGAAGTGGTAGGATGGCAGTTAATTTTTTTTTGTGTTTTTAGCTCTCCTGGCTGTAGTGATCACACATTGTCCATGGTCCATCATACTCCGTCGGTCATCTGTGAACATGGTGTTTGTGAATTCTCCTCCCAAATCAGTGGACCAATTTTTGTTAAATTTGAGCGTGTTGTTTGTTTTGACATGGCATTTTGATTTTGTTCAAAACAACTTGCCCCACCCCATAGGGAGCTGATGAGGGAAAATGCTTCCAATTTTTTTTTTAAATCTTCTCATGAACCGATGGATACAGTGACTTGATATTTGGTGGTATTGAACTTCCTTTTGAGGTGTAGAGTCAAGTTGTTTAACAAAGTTCTTAGGACAATATTTGCCTTTATAATGGGAAGGGTAAAATTTTTGGCCTCACCTCAATTTTTTTTTTCTATTATTGTGTCATAAGTACTTGAGTCATGCAAAAAAATGTTTTTTGGTTCCCATTGGAACCCCAGGAGCTAACAGTATTTTCAAATACCCATACAACCCAAACCACATGGAACTGAGAACTGTTATATGGTAAGAAGCACCCTTAAGAGCTGTTGAATGGAATGGTAAAATAAAATTACCGTTAGTTGTGCCATAGGCTACTGTAGGGGTTGGGGGGGGGGGGGGGGGGGGGGAGGAGGGATCCAAAAAATGCTGAGTCACCAGATTTGAAAATGTTTTTTTTAAAATCTTCATCTCCAGAATCACAGATCAGAATCTTTTGATATTTCGTATACAGCATCCATGGGAGGGGCCGGGGAAAATAGAAAATACAAGTTTGTTAAAATTAGCCCATCTGTTCATATTTGGAGTACACTTTGAAGAATTCTTCTCCAGAATCACTGGTCAGAATCTTTTGATATTTGATATACAACATCATATGGGAGTTAGATTCAAGTTTGTTCAAATCAAGTCAAATCAAGTCAGTCTTAGGGGAGTCAAATTCAAGTTTGTAAAAATCAAGCCCCTGGGTTAATATTCTGGCTCCCTATTGGAGCCCAAATTTTAACTTATTCCAATATGAGGAATAATCTTTACAAATTTTGTCTCAGAACCACAAGTCTGAATCTCTTGATATATGATCCTTACAGGGGTCAAATTCAGGTTTTTCAAATCAAGCCCTTAGTCAACAGCAGAGTCTTTTGATATATGGTATACAGAATCCTTACAGGGGTCAGATTCAAGTTTATTCAAATGCAGTCCATTTGTTAATAATTGGGCTATGGGAGTCTGAATTTTAACTTAGTGAGATACAGGGAATAATCTTAAAAAATCTTCTTCAGATCCACCAGTCAGAATCTATTGATATGTGGTATACAGCACACTTACAAGGGTCATATTCAAGTTCGTAATAATCAAGTGAATTGATTAATATTTGGGCTCCTACTGGAGCTCAGATTTTAACTTGATGCAGTTGGAGGAATACTCTTTGAAAATCTTCTCTCTAACTCACATTCAGAACCGTTTGATATATGGTACACCCTCCTTAGGGGAGTCAAATTCAAGTTTGTAAAAATCAAGCCCTGGGTTAATATTCTGGGTCCCTACTGGAGCCCAAATTTTAACTTATTCCAATATGAGGAATAATCGTCAGAAATCTTTTCTCAGAACCACTAGTCAGAATCTCTTGATATATGATCCTTACAGGGGTCGAATTCAGGTTTGTTAAAATCAGTCTCTTAGTCAACAGCCAGAATCTTTTGATATTTGGTATACAACATCCTGGGAGGGGGGGGGGATGCAGGGTCTTCAGATTAAAAAAAAGTTTTATAGCCAAGTCCCTGGGTTTATATTTGGGTTCCCTATGGGAGCCAAAACTTAACTATTTTAAAACTATTTTAAAATAGTGCAGTATGAGGAATATTCTTAAAAAATCTTCTTTTTAGAAAACTCCCAGTCAAAGTGTTTTGAAATATGGTTTAAACCATTTTGATATGTGTATGCACCATCCTTATGGGAGTCAGATTCAAGGTTCTGAAAATCAAGTCCCTGGGTTAATATTTGGGCTCCCTATTAAAGCCTGAATTTTAACTTCGTCATATATGAGGAATAATTTTAAAAAATGCTTCTTGGGATATGTAAGTCAGAATGTTATGATATTTGGTGTTCAGCATCCTTTGAGTGATCAGATTAATTTTGTTCAAATAAAGTCCATGGGTTGATATTTGTGTTTTCTCTGGGAGCCAGCAGTCAGAATCTTTTGATATTTGGCATACAATATCCTTGGGAGGGGGGAGGTGAATTTCAGGTTTGTTCAAATCAAGTCCCTGGATTCTTATTTGGGCTCCCTGTGGTGGCCAAAATTTTAACTTAATGTGATATGGCAAATAATCTTTCCAACTAGATGCTAATTAAATCCTTCTTTAAACAACTTAGTCAGGTGGGCACCTCTTGAGCCCAGGGGCATCTTGTTTCTAGTTAAAATAAAAGAAGCTAATGAAGAATTTTGTTTAATTTAAATTTTGACTGTATAGCCACAAAAAAAATTATTCACAAACCAGAAAAAATCACCTCTCTCTCAGTATTTTCAAGCTGCCAATGTATTGAATCTATTTGAACCCTTCATCTAATATGGTTAACAGTGGCTATAATATCGTCCTTAAATAACTCAACATTTTCATTTATTTGCTTCCAAAGCATAGCTTATGACCCATCATTTGAACAAGCTTTTCAAGCTCATTCCAAAGAGGGATCATAAACTGTGTTTTTGGAAGTAAATTTTTTTTAAATACAATCTGAATTGGGATTTTTTTTTAATAAATGCCATATACAGTCATCCATTATATTAGAGTAGGGTTAAGATTTTTTTTAAGTTATCAATGAGTTTATTGTTGGTTGAAATGGTTTAAGAAAAGTTCAGGTGAATAGTGTCCAGTTTCATTCATTGATAATACAGTGGAGCCCACTTAATTGGATATCTCTTAATCCTTTACCCAACGTAACGGCCAAAACCGGCCAGCGCTATTCTCAAAAATCGCCAATTAATTTTCAAAATATTTTCATTTTTTGTCTCAAAAACATAGGTTATGACCCCTCGTTGGAACGAGCTCGTCGAGCTCGTTCCAACGAGGGGTCATAACCTATGTTTTTGAGACAAAAAATGAAAAAAATTATTTATTCAAGAATTTTTTTTGCAAGTGTCGTCTGCTTTTCATGTTAGGTAAAGGGTTAATTGTATATCCCTGTTAATTGAATATAATTTTCAAACACAAACCATTTACCATACCTTCAGTACAAATTTGATCTGTTAATTGCATATGGGTTGTAGAGTAAACTCCTGTTAATTGTATATAAATTTTTGTAATAAGTCGAAAAAATTACTGTGACACGCACCAAATTCCTCTTATTTATCAACCTTTTTGGCTTCACTACATCCAATACAGGCATTTATTCTATTATATCTTGTTTGACAGAGCTCTATGAGCTCTGTCAAACAAGATATAATAGAATAAATGCTCAGTTTACCTCCAGAACACAGAAACTGACCAAATCCCTGTTAATTGTATACTCCTGTTAATTGAATATTTTTCACTGGCAAAATGGATATTCAATTAAGAGGATTCTACTGTACAAGCATTGAAAATACAAGCATTGAAATCTCTTTACAAGTTCTTGGATAGTTTTATGAGAAATGGAGTGAAAGCTAATACATGTAATGTGACTCAAAAAATTGGTTCAGAATATTCTGGTGGTTACCCAACCTACCGTATTTACTCTATGTATTGGGACACTCATGATTTGGGACACACATTTTTTCCAGAAAACTATATTTTTTTATGCTCCAAAGTTTGGGACATTCAGGAGATTTGTTTCCAGTTGGCCCATCGCTAGTAGCAGACGACACTCGTAAAAAAAATTCTTGAGTAACTAAAAGTTTTCATTTTTTGCTTCCAAAACATAGCTTATGATTCCTCATTGGAACGAGTGCAATACACTCGTTCCAATGAGGGATCATAAGCTATGTTTTGGAAGCAAAAAATGAAAATATAAAAAAAAATTGGACGGCGATTTTCGTTTTTAGTGATGGAAAACAAATCACACACAACTTTATTCAGCATCAAATCAAGACCACGCTCTGTTCTTTCCCCATTTTCTAAGAATTGGGACACCTGTGAAAATAATTATTTTTAGCTGTCCCAATACATAGAGTAAATACGGTAATTGTCATCTCTTCTCTAAAATGAAGTGTCTTGAGTTTAGTTTTTGAAAATTGGGAAGTACTTTGGATTTCCTTGAAAGTTCATTAATTGTTTTCTTGAAATAGACATGTCACTAATAATACCACAGGAATATATATCATGTAACTTTCTGTAAAATAAAACTCATCATAGATTGGTATTTGGTATCCTATATCTGGTTGAGGGCTTGATTATTTTTGGACTGAATTTATTATTCAAAATTTGTTTTAATACAAATTATTCGAGTTTTCACAGATTTGTAATAGAACAAATTTATATAAACAAAATATTTGCATTTGACTGAATTTGAAACATGAACAAGGCAAATGTTGGCTTTTGGTCTGGTACCCTCATTTTTCTGAAAGCCCTGACAGTGGCTTCATGCACTCAACCAGATATATAACACACTTGGTGTGCTTGAGATTTTTACTTGTATATTTCTAATAGAATATGCAGTGTGCTGTGAATCTGCAGGGACCATTGTTGTCCTTGAAATCCTTGAAAGTCAATTAATTGAGAAATGGGTTTTCAATTCCTTGAAAGTCCTTGAAATTTGTGCATGTATAATCTTGAAAGTTCTTGATTTTTAATAATACTTCAAAATTTTGATTTGTGGAAGCCCGGGTAATAAGAGAGAATTGATTGAATATTAAAAGGTATCAAGACTTATGGCCTAGCAGTTGGGTTTTTTATCACTTTGTGCAGACGACACTTGACTAACAACTTCTCATGCTATATGACTTTTCTTGTTCACTATTAGTCAAATGTCAGTTTGAATTACTTCTGTACCACATTTTGAAGATGAGCAGACACAACATTTGGATTCTAGGTATTAACTGGTGGAGTGCTGGAAGCCCATATTTGGGCTTTGTTCTGAAGAGCAGGTGCCACAACTTAATGACTTCTTATTCTGTGGATGTGCTTCATATTATTTTTGAATTGAAATTATTTAGTCTGTGAGGATTTGCCTTGTTACAATTTATGGGAGAGTGCCATTAGGCACTCTCCCATAAATTGTAACAAGGCAAAGAGTCGTGGACAAACTTGGATGACCAAAAATAATTTAGCACTCTGCCAGTTAAATAATATCTTTATTCTTTATCAGAAGTCATACTCAATGCTATATGCTTATATCCTGGAATAGTCTCAAACATTGTCTAGAAGGTTCTTAAAAATGGCTTGAAAGTGTCCTAGAAAGCCCTTAAATTAACCCCATCCTTCGCTGGTTGAGTGCCAGAAGCCACTGTCATGGCTCTATTGTAAAGTGCTGAAAGCCACTATAGTGGCTTTACCCTGTATGTGCAAGTTTGTTGTTTTTTCAGCAGTTGAAAAAATATGTTATATAAAATTGTTTTATTACCTTTTATTGGAAAGTGCTAGTAGGCACTTTCCAGTAAATGGTAATAAAACAATTATTTATGAAGAATATCTTGCTAAACTAAGTTTCATCTTGCTGCTGGCATCGTATTCTTTGAAAAATATACTCATGTTACAAATCACTTTTGAAAAATAATGCTGCACTCGACCATTTAAGACAATGAATGCTGCTGATATACTATTTTCTGATGGAAAGAAAAGATCTAAAACAATTATTCTGTTAACTCTTTACCTAACAAGAAAAGCAGACGACAATTGCAAACAAACTTCTTGAATAATTAATTTTTTTTTTTTTTTTGTCTCAAAAACATAGGTTATGACCCCTCATTGGAATGAGCTCGTTCCAAAGAGGGTTCATAACCTATGTTTTTGAGACAAAAATGAAAAAATAATGAAAATTAATTGGCGATTTTTGTGAATAGGGCTGGCCGTTTTTGGCCATTATATTGGGTAATGGGTTAAATGAATGAACGTGGAATCAATTGTAAAATATTTTCTCACTTACTGTTTTCTTTTCCATTTAAAATATAGACTATGAGTAATGCACCAAAATGGTCGAGAGATGTAACAAAACTGATGAACCCAAAAGATGAATTTGATTGGAGATTACTTGCCAAACGACTTGGTTACAACAATGAGGACATTAAAGCCTGGTCAACTCAATCAGATCCCTGTATGGCTGTACTCAGTGAAATATATGGTACATACAAGACAAGAGAAGCAAATAATGCAGTGTTGACAGCTCTGCAAGAGATGAATAGGATGGATGCTGCAGTCATTGTAGAGAATGCCATGAAACAAGCAGGTTTGTTGAATAAATTTTAATTTAACCCTATACTCAACAAAACAGCCAATCCACTAAGCTAAAACAAAGATATACATGATCTGCAAAAGAATACTGGTTGAAATTACACACAAGCAACTGCTTTGCTATGTTGGTGTCTTATTGACTAAAAGTTGACTTGTGCATATTATCAGTTTTAGTTTTCTGTCTCAACTCCAAATATTTTCATACATTTGAAGATTATTTTTCTTGATGAAGAGTGGCTGAAAACTAGAGTAGAATGATATTTATATTTTCTTTCATTTCTTAGTCTGATGTTATTAACTCATTGAGATTTATTAATTATCCCCGCCAAAATGAAATGGGTTCTGTCCCTCCATCCATCTATCCATCTGTCCGTCCATCCATCCATCCATAACAACTTTGGTCCTTCATATCTCAGTCAGCAGATGTTGGATTTAACTGATCTTTGGTATACTGATAGACCACCATGGGGGAAAGGATATTCACAAGTAATGGGTTTTGTCCATTTTGTTTTCTACAGTTATGGCCTTTTTCTGCTTTTTTCAACTTAGAAAATTTCTGCTTAGCAGAGGATACCAGTGGTATTGTACCTTGTTTACTTCCATTTGGTGACCTAATAATGTGAAGATTGTAGGTGAGGTATCAAGGAAAAAAAAACTAAACTTGTGCAACAATTGAAGAAATGTCTGATGAGTCACTTTTTTGTCACCTTTAGTGATACACCATCTTTAAATTGTACTGAATATCATTACTAACACCTTGTGATTGCAGTTTAAAATTGATAGAATGAATTTTTAAATATTTAAAAGTGAGGCTGAACAGATTAACCCTGTGCACACTGATGTCAAAATATCAAAATGTCAAGAAGCAAATGTTTCTTATAATGCAACTGGGGATTTAACCAGGTCAGTCATGTTTGACAGAGCTCTTTGAGTTCATCAGAAATGCCTTTGCCAGAAAAGATCATGTGGTTGCCATCTTGTTTGATCTAGAGAAGGCATTTGATACAATGTGGAAGTATGGGATTTTATCTCATAAATGGCCATTTATTTGAACAAGAAAAGCCTTGGATAAATTTTTGCTTTGTTCACCTAGTAGGGTGATTCATTTTCCCTGTAGAATTAACACTGAAAGAATTTATTCCTGTAGTAGAGAAGGACTTGTTGACCTCTGACCTCCACCACATTCGTGTAGCATAATTAATAGTTCAATTGCTGTTTTCTTTAAACCTTTTTGAAAGTATTACACAATGCCAGTTGAAAACACCACACACTGTTCATTTAATAAAGTATTTTAGCAAGTTTAGCTCAAGTTTGTAGGGGGATTAATTTTAGACAGAAATGTATTATTGCGCCTTGTTTATTTTTACCAATTTTGCTTGTCCATCGAATTGGACCAATGTGCTCCTCACCTCTCACTGTGTTTTGTAACAAGTAACAGCACGATTTCACCGCGACTGCCCTGTAAAAGATTTATGGGATAAACAAGAGTTTTGAAGTAAAAAATTTATTCCACTCATAGACTTAAGAATGAAACCGACCTGCCAGAGGCTCGTCGGCTTCATTCTTAATCCTACTTGTAGAATAAATTTTTTACTTGAAAACACTATACATTTATTCTATATTTAAAAGATCTTTTTAACATGGGTTGAGAGGGTATTTGCCTCTTTTTATGGAAAATGTTAGAAAGTTTGTGTTGAACCTATATTATCTGATCCACATACACAAGAATTGGGACGCACGCTGAGAGAGTTTCCTTCGGCACCAACCACCTAGCGAAACTATACTGAACCACGCATACCACTCGGCCACCGACAGACCCCAAAAAGGGAATGCTAGTTAACCAAGTATGTACGAGGTCAGTACAGAACACATGGAATACTCAATTATTTAATTATTCATCAGATAGTTGCATCTAAAGGGCTACGGCATCCGGGAAATTTGAAAAAGACAAGTGTCGCTGATTTCTTCTGAGGTGCAGTTCGTAGAATTAAGTACTTAGATGCAACTATCTGATGAACAAGAATTGAGAGTTCCTCAGGGTAGTATTATATCTGCTAACCTATTTTCTGTTAAAATTAGTGTTATCATTGACGCAATTGAGTATATGGTAAATTCTTCATTGTGTCGATAACTTTTTAATTTGCTATAGCAATAAAAGCATGAATACCATTGAACACAAAATACAGCTGTGTTAAAAAAGAATTCAGAAATGGGCTACAGAAGACAGTTTTATGTTTTTGAAGACCAAAATGAATTGTGTTCATTTCTGCAAGCTTGGGAAGCACCACTTTGATCCAGAATTGAAAATAGATGGCAGTACCATTAAAGTTGTTAAACAAGTGACAATAAACTGAATTTTTCTCTCCTATAAAACAACTCAAAACTAGATGTAAAAGGTCACTTAACCTTCAGAAGGTAGTTTGTAGCACTGATTGGGATGCTGACCAAAAAATGTTACTTTATCTGTTCAGATCAGCTGTGAGATCAGAATTAGATTAAGGTTGTGTGGTTTATGGTTTTGTGAGAAAGTCATACCTCAAACATTTGATGCAATTCATGATAGTGGTATATTGAAATTATCCTAAGCACATTTAGAACATCGCCAGTAGGTTAAATTGCTTGTTGAGACAGGGGAGCCTTCTCTTGAGAAGTACATGACTAAACTGTCACCCCAGTATGTTTCCAAACTGTTGGTCAACCCATCAAACCCTGCTTATGATTGTGTCTCCAAGCCTCAAAATGTTGAGTTTTGTTTTGTTTTGTTTTTTATCAGGAACCAGAAACATATTCCTCCATTGGGAATTAGAATTAAAACTCATATGGAGGCCACTTCACTTGAAACAGATTTGATAAAAAGGAACCATGAACAACATATTCCCCCTTGACATCTAAGAAAACCTACTGTCATTAGCTCAACTTTGGCGAAGCCAAATTTGAGCTTTTGTCATGACCCGTTGTCCGTCGTCCGTCTGGCCATCTGTCCGTCTGTCCATACGTCAACAATTGGATACGGCTCGGGCTAGAGGCCGTATTTATGAACCAATCTTTACGAAACTTCTTGGGTACCTTTGTTATGACCGTGGGACGAGAACGAGTGTTTTTTGGTGCGGTTCAAAATTCAAGATGGCTGCCAGCCACCATTTTGTACCGACCATGCAGAAATCTGTTTTTTGTACAGAACTTCCATATGAATGCTCTGATTTGAATAATTTTTTGTATGAATGTTTAGTACCATGGGATACATCAAATATAATATGGGTTTTTTTCTCGTGCGTAAATTGTGCAAATTAGACTAATTTTGATGTTTTTTGGGGTTACTTTCAGCACTGTAAGTGCAAATGCCAATACGGCTTGGGCTAGAGGCCGTATTTATGAACCGATCTTTACGAAACTTCTTGGGTACCTTTGGTATCACCGTGGGACGAGAACGAGTGTTTTTGGGTCCGGTCCGAAATTCAAGATGGCCGATGGCAGCCATTTTGTACAAAATTAGGTGCAATCAGATTTTTGCACAGAACTTCCATATGAAAGCGCTGATTTGAATAATTTTTTGTGTGAATGTTTAGTATCATTGGATACATCACATATAATACAGGTTTTTTTCTCGTGCAGAAATTATGCAAATTAGATGAACTTTGATTTTTTCAGTGCGACTTACACACAGTAAGTACACATGTCAATACGGCTCAGGCTAGAGTCTGTATTTATGAACTGATCTTCACAAAATGTCTTGGGTACCTTTGTTATCACCTTGGGATGAGAACGAGTGTTTCTGGGTGCGGTCTAAAATTCAAGATGGCTGCCAGTGGCCATTTTGTACCGAAATTAGGTCTAATCAGTTTTTTGTACACAACTTCTATACAGCTCAGACTAGAGGCCATATTTATGAACCAATCTTTACGAAACTTCTTGGGTACCTTTGTTATCACCGTGGGATGAGAGCGAGTGTTTTTGGGTGTGGTTCGAAATTCAAGATGGCCACCAGCAGCCATTTTGTACCAAAATTAGTGCAATCAGTCTTTTGTACAGAACTTCTGTATGAAAGTTCTGATTTGAATAAATTTTTGTATGAATGTTTAGTAACATGGAATACATCACATATTGTAATGGTTTTTTTTTCGTGCACAAATTATGCAAATTAGATGAACTTTGATTTATTCAGTGCTACTTACACAATGTAAGCACACATGTCAATACGGCTCAGGGTAGAGGCTGTATTTATGAACCGATCTTCCAAAATTCAAGATGGCTGCCAGTGGCCATTTTGTACCGAAATTAGGTCCAATTTTGTCACAAGTTTTATACAGCTCGTATTTATGAACTGATCTTCACAAAACTTCTTGGGTACTTTTGTTTTCACCTTGGAACAGGAACGAGTGTGTTTTGGGGTGCCTTTGTTATCACTGTGCTATGAGAACAAATATTTTGGGGTTCAGTCAGACCCACTCTGGGACTCAAAGATTTTTTTCTAGTTTAGCATCTGACTGTCACCCACCTTTACAATACTTTACCTATACATTTGTTACAGGCAGCGGTCAGTATTTATGTACAGACCGTTACAATACTTTATATGTACCTTTGTTATCAGATCATTACCTAGATGTTTGTCATTGCTGTGTCACATACTATACGTGTACATGTCTTTGTCTTGACAAGTTGAGCTACAGTGTCATTGACACTTTCATTTTAAACATTGCTTCTACAAACAAAATCTGAGACTAACTCTCTGCAATCCAGAAACAAAAATATGCCGTAATAAAGTCTTATTATAGTGCATATAGAAGGGTCTATACATATGAATCTAAAGATGGCGACAAAGTATCATCAGCTGCTGTTATTGGTGAACAGATCACCTCAGTCAGAATACCAAATAAAAGTTCTGTTTTCATGAGCATGCTTGGCTGAGGTCAAAGCTTTACATCTTGCACTTGAATACATTGAGAATGTACAGGAAAGGAATTTGTTCTGACTCTCTTTCCTCTTTGCTTGCTTTACTCAATCCAGGTTGAAGAACCCTATCATTTTGGAACTTCATGAGAAGTTGAATACTCACATGTCTGACTAATATAACATTGTGTTTGCTGGTTACCTGGACAGGTTGGCATCTCCAGTAACGTCAGGTCAGACAGTACATCAAAACAGGCCTTAAACAAGCCTCTCACTGATTTTAAAATGTCTTTCAGTGATTTTAAACCACATATCAATAAGTACATCAAATCTGTGTGGCAGGCGGAATGGGAGGGGCAAAAGATAACAAGCTCCATAGCTTCAGACCAAAAATAAAGATAATGATTACTTGTCTAGTAACCTTGGTCAAAAAGGCTGTTATTTTGTCATATTGGTCATATGAGACTTGCACATTTCTTTATGTTAGAGAGTAATATCCGACCAGATGTGTTCCTTTCAGCATGTGTTAAGAGTGGTGCCAAGAATTATGCTCCATAACTGCCTGAGTAACTTATATCATCTAAGTTCATACATGTATCAGCCAAGTTTAGGGGTATATCAGCCATTTAAAAATGTCTCTGCCTAGACACATATAGAATAACCTGAGCCTCTAGGACTCTTTGAGACAAGACAACTTGTCAGCACTGATATACCCCTAAATTCAGCTGATAAACGTTTGAACTTAGGTGATATAAGTTATCTTGGCAATTATGGAGTGTAATTCTTGTTTTGCCTGGCACCACTATTAACACAAGCCAAATACAGGATAACCAGAGCACAAGTCCTCCCAAATTTTCGAGTCAGACATTTTTGCTAATTTTAGTATACTAGACCTGTTTCAATAGTTAGGGCATTAAAGAGCACCACCATTGCCTCTTTTTGGGAGTTGAGCTTAAGTTCCAGCTCAAGCTTAAGAACAGTCATTATGTCAGACCAAGAAGAAAGGTGGGACAAAAGATCCAGAGCAGAAAACAGTGAAACAACCACAACTGTAATCAACAACAATGACAGCTGACATGCCCACAAGAAGGTCTGCCATCTTGCAGTAAAAATACTCAAATTGGAGATGCAATCACACTATCTTGATAACTACATATGAAACAATTTATCAGCAACTGAAGATGCAATGACACTTCCTTGATAACTATGTATGCAATAATTTATCACCAACTGGTCTATGCACAACAATACCCACATAACGCTGCACCCTCACAGATTTAACAGAAACTTGGATTCATGATATGCTCATAAAGGCTATAGAAGCCAAATTTTACAGATAACCAAGTGAAAATTGACAACACAAAAATTAATGAGCAGCTGGAAACAGCCACAAAATGATTCACAGGAAATTTTAAATAATGTGGCTGAGAACATCAAGCAAACATTCTGTACAAATGGGATATCCCATAGCTTTTTTACTACAACCAGCCAAATCACTCAATCACAGACCTTTGTTACAATATAATACAGGTACTAAAATCTGACCTGGCAGGACCTACTATGCTAAAACAGTACGGACATTGTGAGATCAACACATTGAAAAACCACAACATTTTGGTTCAAACAGATAGGACTTTTAAGTAGTTTTATCAGATATATCAGTCATGACTGAATTATGTATTGAGGAAGGAAGATATCAAGAGACGAGACAAAATTTGGATGTGAAATTACATGTAACTGTTGCACTCTGGCTGTATTTCAGATTTTTTTTGTCATTGGCACCACATTTCCCATGCATCGTGAAAAATTTAACAAATTATCTCATTGTTGGACAAAGCTCAATGAGCTCTGTCAAACAAGATATAATTTTTAGCTTAACTTGACAAAATCAACCATGATGGCTGCGAGAGCCCAAAACCTTTAGCACAGTTTACAGGTCATATTTATTAAGTGATTTCATTGTAACTTGGTTGGATGACTCCATATAATGTCTAGATGAGAATGTCCCCTTTTGGTCGCGATTGGTCAACTGCGAATGCTGCGAGAGCCCGAAAACCTTAGCACAATCTACAGGTCATATTTATTAAGAGATTTCATTGTAACTTGATAGGATGACTCCATATAATGTCCAGATGAGAACGTCCTATTTTGATCACAATTGGTCAATCGTGATGCCAACACAGGCCCAAAGCCCAGAAACCTTTAGCATAGTCTACATGTCGTATTTATGAAGGAATTTTATTGTAACTTGGTAGAATGACTCTGTATAATGTCTAGATGAGAAAGTCCTATTTTGGCCGTGATTGGTCCACCGTGACAGCTGCACAGGCTTGTGACCTAGATTTGTTTAGCACAGTCTACAGTTCATATTTAAGAAGCAATTTCATTGTAACTTGTAAGGATAACTTGGTATGATGTCTAGATGAGACTGTCGTATTTTGGTCATGATCGGTCAGCCGTGACCACTGAACCGTCACTTGACCTAGATTCCTTTAGCAAAGTCTACAAGTTATATTTTTGAAGGGATTTCATTGTAACTTGGTAGGATGACTCATATTGGAATGAAACTACTGTAACTTGGTAACTTTGGTTGACATACATTAACTGTTAAGTCCATGTCAACCCAGGTCTTAAATTATGTTGTACAGTCGACACTCAAATTAATCTTATTGAAAACATAGCATACAGGGAACAGAAATTAACATATTCTCATTTATCACAACTCTTGTCTTATTTCATAATCCTTTGATAAACATTGAACATTATCCTTTTCATCAAAACTACATACAATCAAGTTAAGCTACGGTGTCATTGACACTTTCATTCAAATTCTCGGTTGAATTGTCGAAAAAATTTGCTGTTGAAAACTTTGATATTTTGACATCAGAGTGCAGAGGGTTAATAAACTCACTTATCCATCCTATTAATTTGTTCACATACGACTATATTGTAAAACATTAGGCTTGAATGGGTAGCTTTTAACTGTATAGTTACCGTATTTACTCCATGTATTGAGACAGCTAAAAATAATTATTTTCACTTGTGTCCCAATTGTTAGAAAATGGGGAAAGAACACAGCCTGGTCTTGATTTCATGCTGAATAAAGTTGTGTGTGATTCGTTTTCCATCACTATATACGAAAATCACCGTACAATTTTTTTTTATATTTTCATTTTTTGCTTCCAAAATATAGCTTATGATCCCTCATTGGAACGAGCACATTGCGCCCGTTCCAATGAGGGATCATAAGCTATGTTTTCGAAGCAAAAATGAAAACTTTTAGTTACTCAAGAATTTTTTTATGAGTGTCGTCTGCTACTAGCGACGGGCCAACTGGAAACAAATCTCCTGAATGTCCCAAACTTTGGAGTATAAAAAAAATATAGTTTTCTGGAAAAAATGTGTGTCCCAAATCATAGAGTGTCCCAATACATAGAGTAAATACGGTAATTTAGTTCAATTTGCACATATATAAAGTCATATTCTCTTTATGTATAGAGGATGTTGTTGAAGATGAGGAGTTTGAGTATGCTGTTCCTCCAGAGATCTTTCTCAGCTATCAGTGGGGACATCAGAATGAGGTGAAACTATTGAAGAGACATCTTGAAATGGCTGGCTACACATGTTGGATGGATATTGGACAAATGGGAGGTGGTGATAAATTATTTGAGAAGATTGATAAAGGAATTAGAGCAGCCAAGGCTGTTATTTGTTGTGTCACAGACAAATATGCAAAATCTCCAAACTGTAACAGAGAGGTATGTAAAACAAGCCTGAAAATAAGCAGACTGCCATCTGCAGGACCCCAGAGGGTGAATTCAGGCTTGATGTAAAATGTTAAAAAAAAAACTAAAATTTATCTCTATCCCCCTGTTAACCCTCTGCGCACAGATGTCAGTATATCAAAAAGGCAAATATAGAAGTTTTCCCAAAATGCAACTAGAAATTTAACCAATTTAATTTTTTTCCACAGAGCTCATATACACCTGGCTAAATTCCTTTTTACATCATGGGAAAAATTAGCTGCTCGAGATTTTGGTATTTTGACATTGTGTGCCAAGGTTTAACTCTTTACCTAATGCAACGGCCAAAACCGGCCAGTGCTATTCTCAAAAATGGCCAATTAATTTTCTTTATTTTTTGTCTCAAAAACATAGGTTATTGCCCCTTGTCCCAAAGAGTGGTCATAACGTATGTTTTTGAGAAAAAAAAATGAAAAAAATTAGTTATTCAAGAATGTTTTTTACAAGTGGCGTCTGCTTTTCATGTTAGGTAAAGGGTTAAACTCTCCTAATAGCATCTCACAATGTGCAGCATATATTTTAATATTTTTCATGCTTCAGAGTTTCCACTGTCAGGGAAGTGCATCCACTCCATCAACACCTCAACTCTCCACCCCACCACCCAAATAATTCCAAGTTGCATTGAGATTTTAAAGTCTTTAGTAAAAGAATTTATTATTCCTCTGTGCTTTTATGTAATAACTTTGATTTTCCTTTGGTAGAATGTTTTCCGATTTTACAACTGTGCTTGTAGCCTGGTCTGAAGCTAAAGTCATCAAAATTTTGTCCATATAGTTTGAGTTATGGTCCTATTCAGTAGAACCTGTCTTGTGAGTCCATCCCATTTTGTCAGACAAAAGTGGTCGCTCAAAACAGGTGATCTTTTATGACAGGTCCATTACAGAGTAAAATAACCAGACTGTACAAGGTAACATCGGTCTCTCAAGACAGGCAGTTTCTCACAACATTGGTCTCTCAAAATAAGTTTTAGTGCTGAAATGGTTAGCCGGATAACTTGTTTGCAACTGGTTATTGGCATAACCGTTGAAAAAGCTGTCAACCGGGTAACCTCTATACCTATAGTTTACGGGATATGTTAGGAAAATAAACAGTATTTGACTGCCAGATGTTAGAATTCTTTTGCTGACGCAAAGCATTGTCAAAGCTACCAAATATTTGTTGATTTACAATGATGTGTACTCGATGTAACATTAAAGGGTTAAGGTGTTGGAATTTTGAATGAACAGTTATTTTGGTCACTTGGGCTGCCAGGTCGTGGATAAATGTTTTTAACAAACTGCCAAAAGTCGAGTTCTCTGTAGGTTGTTTTCTGCGTGGGCAGAAGTGAGCACCTGCCTGTCAATGTAACAGTCTTCTACAGACAAATTTGACATTCTTCTCTTTGATGAGGTGTTGTTAATTGTAGAGGTATCCCCCCATTAGTCAGACACCCCAGTTGTCAGACAGTTTATAATCACGGATTATTGGGTTGTTTGAATAGCTAATTCCTTACTTATCACCTTCAGAATAAAGTGGGATATTCCAATAAGTCAGACAGAAAAGAAACAATTAATTAGCTTTTGATGATTTATTTCTTCACCCGTGTGTTTTAGAAATGAACAGAAAATAAATAGAATATAAATGACAATAAAATAAAAAATATGAAGTACAATAAGAAGAATTCTAGGCACAATAAATTAAAATTATGAAATCAATGACAATAAATGACAATAACATGAATAATCGCACAAATAAATATATCTTTTGTGATAAATAAAAAGAAATTCATATTTTATGAAACAAAGAAAATAAATAGGAAATAAATGACAATAAAATAAAAAATATGAAACACAGCAAGAAAAGATTTCTAGACATGAAAAATCATAAAAAATATTTTTTTGTGTTAAATAAACAGAAAAAACAATAAAATGAAAAATATAAAGCACAGTAAAGAAAATATTTAGACTCATTTTATTGTAAATAAATAAAATCATATTTCATCATTTCTAACGTAAATAAACAAAAAAACATGTTTTTATAAAAAAAAATGTCACAAAATGAAAAATGTGAGGTACACATCATGAACAAAGGTACAATATTACAATGACAAAAAAAAATGTACAAAAGGAATATTAATTTACAAACAAATCATCCCATTCTTAACAGTGTTTCAGCTGCATCAAGGAACTCCACTGGAGACTTTGTTCCTTGTCCTAGTTGTTCCTAAAGGCGGTCCAGGCTGTTGTCAATTTCCCTGTAAACCTGTTTCCGGGAGGTGAAGCAGCACCAAAGTCCATTTGAGCAATTTTGATTTTCTCTGCCTTTTCAATGTTCTTTATTATATTTATGAATCTGAAGAGGTTAGGATGTCGATGAAGTAGTGATGAATTTAGACGATTGTCCAACTTCAGATTCTTCTCTGTAAGGTCGGGCATGACCTAAATCTTGTATTTTGCGCCATAAAGCCCGAAGTTATCAGTGTTATTACACAATATACGTGTGATTTTTATGTTTTGATTATTTTTCAGAAAATATTTAAAAGGTATTTTGATTATGTGTTAGGGCTGGGCGGTTTATCGGTTTTTCGGTTCGGTTCGGTTTTTTTTTTTAAACCGAAACCGAACCGCCGCCTTAACAAAAAACCGAGACTTTCGGTTTCAACAAATTTCCCAGAATTGGTTAAGTTTATGACCACTCAATCACTTGCTTTCCGCACGCCAAAGGCTTAAATGTCAGGCAAAGGTAAATGCTGTGCCATTTATGCTTACTTCCTGAGGACTGACAACAAATCCCCCCCACCCTCCCCACACAAATAGTGGTAGCAAATTTCTTGTATCTTAAACAATATCTACAAAACCACCAGCAGATGGAATATGAAAAATTAAAAAGTCGTACGTAAAAATCCACACATGCAATTCAAGAATTGTTAAGTAAATTTACTGAACCGGGCATATTCGACCAAAGAGGTATTGCAAGTTACCTGACAATATGTGGAGTAAAAGTATTATAAATTACCTTTGACCTAAAATCATCTGCGTACAGCACGTTGTAAATTAGATTGGTGGTAAACATAAAATTTATTGAGTTTTAAAACCTCAAAGTTCACATGGGAAAAATGACGAGTAAATTATGTTAATTAACCGACCACTGGCACGTTCTCTGAAGTCACATGCTCAGAGATAACGCTGCGCATTGGCAGTTATGTTTTTTGTCAACAATAAAATGGTTAAATTAAAATAGAACACATCCAATTAAATGGATGGCAGGTAACTATTGAAAGTTTTTTTAAAACTTATTGGGAATTGTTTGTATACTATTTGAACTTACTTTAAGGAATCGCGCAGTACTGCAGGTCTGTCAGGTACACACGCTGCATTCCCAATACGATGTTAAAATCAGCACGTGTCATGACCATGTGTATTTTGTAAACACAACAAATCCCAAGCTGCAATATTGCAAACTTTCTTTCAACCCCCATTATGCAGCAGTCTCCCCTCCCTTCAAAATCATCAATCGCCTGTCTTGAATAAGATGAAATCAACGCAGGGATAAGCCAAGAGGGCAAAGTAAAGTTGGTAATATCTTTGCCTTGGCACCGCCCATTTCGCCCAATTTCTATGTTTGGGCAGAATCAAAGTAAAAAACGAACATCTACAGTCGAAATTAAGAGAGATATTGTGAAAGCATTGGAGTGAGTTACCAATAAAAGTGATTCGTATATCACGACTTACTTCAACAATAGTTATCAAAATCAGAAAAAATATGATTTGTGTTCCTCTTATTCCACTGTCATTTGAAGCAGGAACCATCAAGAAACACGGGGCACGTCTATTTTTAAGCGATGTGATAATTACCGAAATAAGCACAACAATTGCACATTATCCACCAAAACCAGGATGAGAGCATTGCGACTCCATAAAAAATAAGGAAATGTTGATTTTTGCTAAAATGTAGCTTTTCTTGTGAATTTCTGCATCTTGTCTTGACAAGGTCCCAAATCTCACTGACAGAACAAGGCAGCTCCCACCAGTGGTGGAGCCATGGTTTGAAATCCTGTGGACCATGCTAGTGGAGATTTTTTTTTTTTGGGGGGGGGGGGGGGAATCTCAGGACTAAGGGTACTGTACTTGTACTGAGGGCAGGAAATCAAAAATATTTTTTTCAAATTTGGGGATTGGAGAAGCAAGTGGGATTTTGAGTGGAGGATGGGGGGGGGGGGGGGGGGGGGGGGCTGGTCTCCCTAGATACCTCATGGCTCCACCGCTCCACCACTGTTGCCCACTACAGCAGCCCAACACATTATGTCCATTTGCTGAGAAGAGTGGTGAACACTGATTAACCCGAATGACTCAACTCGCTATATGAGCCTCATGACTTGGATGACAAATACAGACAGATTTTATGTGTACATTACCCTCTAAAATGTGGATTTCTACAATATATTATGAAAAACCGAAAACCGAACCGAAAACCGAGTTTTTGTACAAAACCGAAACCGAACCGAAATGCAAATTTCAAAACCGCCCAGCCCTATTATGTGTCAACAAAAACAAAAAAAGTACCAAACAAAATGTTGAAACTAAATTTTATTCAAATTGTATATATCTGGGTTGTTCCATTTACAACAATAGGTAATCATCTATTTTAACTTCAGCTAATCCCTAATTAACTGTCTGACAGCTGGGGTGTATGACAAATGGGTGTCTGACTAATGGGGGTAAACCATTGTAGATTGTAAGGCTGAAAAAAAATCCCTCAGTGTGAGTGATGGTGCTTCCATAATAAATTGACTGTTTTGTACTTTACCATCGTGTTTCAGAAAAAACATGTTTTGATTTTATTGAACTGTTTAAAAGTATGAATCTTTGTCATAAAAAAATCTATTTTAAAATCTTGCATTTTAAAATTCATTTTTCAATGGTCAATGTCGGACAATGAGGGGCTTTGTCAGTGATGCATATAATTCTTACCACACTCTTTTCACGACTTGCAATATAATATTCCCACCAGAAATGTCATTGCAATGAATAGATAAATGTAAACGTGGAACTGTTAGTGACATTTGTCTTAGCAGTGAACAGAAAAAGATACTTAAAAAATTAGAAGAACATATTCACCCTTTGAAGATATGATCACATCAAATTCAAGCCACTCGAGGTAAGAGGCTCTTTGCTAATACAGTTAATTATGCCTAATTACAATTTACAAACTGGATGGAAAATTTTTAAGTAATATCAATGACAATCATCCCTCACTTCAAATGCATGCACGTGGGAACAAATCGCATGCGTAAACATTGTTTCATGTGTGCACGGCATGTTGCGTGCCTGTGACTTTCAAATGGTAAGGGGTGGTTCTGTGATCGGGCAATGCAGGGTGACCACAGTTGTGATGTGTTAACCATCGTTTGCACCCCGACAATTTCCGTTGGCACTCAATGGTTTTCGTTTGTTTATTTTTTGCAGAAGTCAGGTGGCAGTGTTTTGTACTGTTTTCTCACCAATCTTTACTGATTTTGCATCATAGACAATACAATAATACCAGTGGTTGAAATTAATGGATATCCGGTTGAAATCCGGTTATGCCCGATGGTTAGTCGGTTACAAAAATGGGCCAACCGTTTCAGCACTAATAAGTTTTACTGTATTATACAAAACTTTGCTACTTTTGGTTTTCCACATGATATCTTTTCCTCAACCTTTGGTAAAATTATTTTAAATTTGACAGATATTCTTTTAATTACAAATTTCAATCAGGGATAAGAGAGTTCATTTAATTAGTTGATTTGAGCTTATTTAATATAAAAAAATCTGAAATTTTATTTTCTGTAAATTTATTTGAAAATGGTCTGGAAGGCCATTTTCATGTAGATTAATAGAAACTAAATGTCCACCAAGTTATACCTTGACTATATGTCCTCTTATTTTATGAAAAAACATCATTTTCACCAATTTCCAGGTAAAAATACTGGAGTTTCAGCTAATTGAGTTGCCATGCACTTTCTTCCCCGTTCCAAATCACGGTCAAGGTCAGTTTCAGAATTATAACACATTTAATTTTATAGTTATAGCCCTTGACTGTGCGAAAACTTTTGTTATTTTGGGGTTTCTACATGGTAACTTTACTTTGTTTTACCAGATTGAATTAAAATTCAACAATTTTTTTATGGTCATAAAATAATCAGATCATGTAATGCCAAGGTAATGCCAAGGCTTTTGATTTTGCAGATACTTAGTTCTTTTTCTGTTCCTGCATCATATTGATAATAAACATGTGACATTGTTAATACAGTACCACGTGTAATAAGCTTGGTAATGAACATGAGAATTTCTATTACATTTTTCAGTGAGCTTCCTGGGGAATAATGCCAAGTGTTAGAATTATATGTGGAGAAAAACTTAGGCTAAAATTTTTACAACTCATTTCTGTTGGTACTGTACAGTTACTTATCACAGTATGTTACTTTCTGTTTTCCCCTGAACAGTGATCAAGAATGGACATGGAAAAGTATACAGTGAATTCCCACCTGATTTTTCTAAAAACATCAACATTGCCTATCAATTTCATTTGAATAGTTTGACTTATTTGTCATATTTTTCATATTTCAACACCTTTTATACAAGAGACCAGGGGCCAGTACTAGAAAAGTTTTAGAATTGTATTTTCTAGAATTGTATTTTCTATTTATGCCTCTAAATGAGTTAAAATGTACCTTTAGCATTTCCAAAGATCTGGGAATTCCATTAGCATTTCCAAAGATCTGGCAATTTGCCAGTAGGCAAATTGCCATATCTTTTAAAATGCTAATTATTCATTTTAATCAGTTAAATTGATAGGTAGAAAATACAATTGTAGAAAATACAATTGTAAAAGTTTTATAGTATTGGCTCCTGGTACCAGCCAGAAAATAAGCAGACTGTCATCTGCAAAATGAGGTCCCCAGAGGGTGAATTTAGTGATGCCACCCTGCACAGAATCAAAAGTCTCAAAACTAAACAGAAAGAGGTACCCAGAGGATAAATTGGTCCACTATATGGGATAGCATCATCAAATAAACCCTCTGGGGACCTTATTCTGCAAATGTCAGACTGCTTATTTTCAGGCCTGTCCTGGTATGATTTTGTGGCTGTTCTGTCAGCCGATCAGTTTATTAAAAATGGCTTGTTTTGGAAAACGGGCAGGAGAAAAAGTAACTGATATTTGCTATGGAGCACCCTTAGTAGGAATATCATAGGTCTGTTCAATTTAAGCCCTTGGGGCTTATATTTAGGTCTGTTGTGGGCCACCAGGTTCACTGTATATATGATATTTTAGTAAGGATGATATTCAAGGTTATTCAACATCCTGGAGCATATTTAGGGCCATTTTGCCCCCCCCCCCCCCCAATGTTAACTTTGTTGATAATTGGAAAAACATTTAAAAACCTTCTTGACCCAAACTACTGCTCCAGAAGCTTTCGCATTTAGTGTTTGATATTATCAAAAGACTGATTCACAGTATTGTTCAAATCGAGTCTCTGGTGATTGAATTTACGTGTATTATGGGGTCACCAGGTTTTAACACTGTGAGTAATGGAGAAAACATTTTAAAAATCTTCACCCAACCATTTCTCCAAATTTCTCCATGTTTGATAAATGATATCAATGTAAGGATGGTTTTCAGGCTTGTTCAAACCAGCCTCATGGGAGCATATTCGAAGCCCCAGATTTTAACACTGCTGGTAATGTGAAAAACACAAAAAACTATTTTCTTCCACACCACTGCCTAAAACTTTCATATTTGACATATATCTTTTTAAGAATGATTCAGTGATTTATTTAACCCATTACCTAAAATGAAAAGCAGACAACACTTGCAAAAATATTCATGATAACTAATTTTTTTCATTTTTTGTTTCCAAAACTTAGGTTATGACCCCTCATTGGAATGAGGGGTCATAGCCTATGTTTTTGAGACAAAAAATAAAAAAATAATGAAAATTAATTGGCGATTTTTGAGAATAGCACTGGCCAGTTTTGGACGTTACGTTGGGTGAAGGGTTAAGCTAAGCCAGTGAGATCATATTTATTAACTCACTTGACTGAAAGTTTCTCACCATCTGCCGTATTTGACTATCAGTCACTGGACCAAATCCAACCAAACTTTGCATAAATTATCTTTCGGGATAACCTTCCAAATTTGTTCAATGGAATAGATGAGCCTAATGGACTGGCAGTGCCCCAAAAATCTGAAATTCTTCAAAACTCTTCTCATAAACCATCAGTGACAGTGTTTTGAAATTTTGTTTGCAGCCTCCGTATATGTTCAAGATTCAGTTGTTCAAAGAAACGTTATCTGGAAATATTTGCTAGTAAGGGCAGTATTTTCAGCCTTGCCCATAATGTCTCTTTCCCAAACCCGTGGGCCAATTTTGGATAAAATTTGGTATGCAGTAGTCTTCGTCTTCAGGTATGACCAAATTATTATTTGGTATACAGCATCTTTAGGACCAGTAGAATCGATTTGAACCCCAAAATCTCAATTGGTTATGTCATGGGGTGCTATATGGAGGGGGTAATGAAAAAATGCTGAGTCAGCACTTTTCAAAAAATGAAAAAAAATCATTTTCCAAACCTACACAACATTTCTAGTGGGATCCAATTCAACTTTGTGAAAACCAAGCCCCTGAGTTCTTATTTGGCTTCCTATGGTAGCCCAAATTTTAACTTAGTGCAATATGAGGAAAATTCTTCTTCAGATCTACCAGTCAGAATCTTCTGATTTACAGCATCCTTATGGAAGTTAAATTCAAGCTTGTTCAAATTAAGTCCCTCAGTTCATATTTGGGCACCTTATGGAAACCTGAATTTAAATGTAAAATTATAAATAAAAATTTGGCCACCGCACCTGGTGGCTCTGTTCAAACATCACACATATGTTCTGTGCATTTTGTCAAACAAGCTTAACCCCAGAGGACATCATTGGGGGGGGGGGGGGGGGGGGGGGGATATTAATGTTGTTGGGTATCCTACCATAAATATAAATAAAGCCAGACTTGTTAAACTGATGAATTGTAAAATATTGTGATGTCTGAGCAAAAATAGTGATTTCAATTTTTATATGGAAAATTATTGACTTTAATAGTGAGATTCTTTGGAAAATCTCAATTTTCAGGCCCATTTAACAGAAAATTATTGTAGAAAATAGTGTGTCTCATTCTAAAATATTGAGGCTTAACATATCTGAATAAAGCTCATGAGGCCAGAGGCCTGGAATTTTCACGGAGGGCTGGAGGATTGCTCTCCTGGAGCCCTTGCAATTTTTTTTTAGGAGGGAAATTTTCAGCACTCCTGCATCTAGCCAATTAAACACATCACAAATTGTTTTGCAATACTATTTTATGACAACAATTTCTTCAGCTCACTTTATCCATATGACAAAAAGGAATATATAATTTGCAAAAAAATAAAACTCAGCTGCACCACTGTGCTTCATGTTCAAACATTCTTTCACATTCATGGTACTGGTGGTATGTGACTCTGGTGATGCTGCCAGTTAGAAAAAGAATAATATTTGAACATTGTTGGGGAAAGTACATTTGTACCTTAAGATGCTGTTCACATCTCCCTAGAAATACTGCTAGGGATAGATATGGTCAATCTTGTTATTCTTACGCTTACTGTATGAAGCAAGAAGACTTCTTCAAACATGTTGTTACCTGAGTTGCATTCTGTTCTAACTTCCTACTGGGAGATAGAACAGAATGGAACTCAAGTGACGATGTGTATCCTGGCAAGAGCATTTGCACTCCTGGGTGGATTTAGGAGGGCAATTTTTAGCCCTCCTGTATTTTTAGTCAAGTTGTGACGAAGTCAAACTCGACTTATAGTTTGGTGAATGGCGGGCAGGCGGTTGGGTGGGCGGGCAGGCGGGCAGGCGTAAACAATTGGTTTCTGGATGATAACTTGATAATGGTGTGACCCACATTCATGAAACTTCATAAGTAGGTTGTCCTTGGTGAGAAGAAGAGCCCTATTTATTTTGGACTCACTAGGTCAACGGTGAATGTCACAGTGACCTTGAACATTCTAAATCATAAACAATTGGTTTCCGGATGATAACTTGACTAAGGTTGAACCCACATTCATGAAACTTCATTTGTAGGTTGGCCTTTGTGAGAGGAAGAACCCTATTAATTTTGTACTCGCTAGGTCAAAGGTCAAGGTCACAGTGACCCTGAACATAGTAAATCAAAACAATTGGTTTCTGGATGATAACTTTATAATGGTTCGACCCACTTTCATGAAACTTCATAGCTAGGTTGGCATCAGTGAGAGGAAGAAAGCTATTTATTTTTTACTCACTTGGTGAAAGGTCAAGATCACAGTGACCTTCAACATAGTAAATCGTAAACAATTGGTTTCCGGATGATAACTTGATAATGGTTTGACCCACATTGATGAAACTTCATAGGTAGGTTGGTCTAGGTGAGTGGAAGGCCCCTATTTATTTTGGACTCACTAGGTCAAAGGTCAAGATCAATCACAGTGACCTTCAACATAATAAATCATAAACAATTGTTTTTCAGATGATAATTTGACAATTGTTCATGAAACTTCATAGGTAGGTTTGAATTGGTGCAAGAAAGAGCTCTATTCATTTTGGAATCACAAGATCAAAGGTCAAGGTCACAGTGACCCTTCACATAGTAAATTGTTAGCAACTGGTTTCCGGACGATAAGTTGATGATTAAACCCACTTTTGTGCTGTCACAACTCGACATTGGATCGGTGATCCTATCGGCTTTTTTCATAATGCCAGCCAGATTTGAGGCCATATTTCATAATGTGATGGGTCCCCCGGATTTTATTTCTGTGGGTAATGGACATAATATTAAAGAATCTTCTGTTCATAAACTACTGAAGAATGTGTTTCAATCTTTGATATTCCACACTTTTCCAAGGCTGATTCATTTATTTGTTAAATTCATGCCCTTTGCATCAAATGTAGGGGTGTTGATGGGATCTAGGTATTTGCCCTGTGAGTGATGAGGTTGGGGGAACATAAAAAAAATCTTTTTCCCAAACCACTTCTCCAAAAGCATCCATATTTTACACATAACATCCTCATAAGGATTGACCATTTTCAGCTTAACTGGACAAAGTAGCTATTGCCATCACGCATGCAGAAGTCTGTGAGTCTGTAAGTCTGTTCATATTTTCTTTAGCGCAGGCTACACTCCGTAGTTCTTGTCTGATCATCACTAAATTTCATGTGCAGGTTCAAGATCATGCCTAGATGAGAACATCCAATTTTGGTCGTGATTGGTCAACTGTGATGGCTGCACTGGTTCGAAACATGAAAACCTTTATCACAGTCTACAGATTGTATTTATGAATTGATTTCATTGTAACTTGGTAGGATGACTCTCTATAATGTCTGGATGAGAACATCCTATTTTGGTCAAGTTTGGTTAGCCATTACAGGCCACAGGGGCATGTGACATAGATTCCATTAGCACAGTCTACAGGTTGCATTTATGAAGGGATTTCACTGTAAGTATGTAGGATGACTCGGTATAATGTCTAAATGAGAATGTCCTAGTCCTAACTGAGAATCTTAACAGTATTTGTCCCGTGATTGGCCTACCTTGACAGACGCACGGGCACGTGCCCGGGCCTTGACAGACACACGGGCATGTGACTTAGCACAGTCTGCAGTTCATATTTATGAAGTGATTTCATTGTAACTTGGTAGGATGACTTGGTTTAATGTCTAGATAAGACTGTCCTATTTTGATCATGATCGGTCAGACACAACCGCTGCTTGGGCATGTGATCTAGATTCCTTTAGCACTGTCTACAAGACGTATTTATGAAGGGATTTTATTGTAGCCTGTAACTCTGTATGATATCTAGATGAGACTGTCATTTTTTGGTTGCGATCAGTCAGTTATGACCGCCAGATTTGCACATGACCTACATTCCTATATCAAAGTCTACTAGTCATATTTATGAAGGGATCTCATTGTAACTTGGTAGGAAGGCTCATTTTGGAATGATTCTGCTGTAACTTGGTAACATTTGACATATTTTAACTGTGAAGGTTACATCAACACAAACCTCAATTCTTTAGCACAGTCAACACCTCAAATTATTCTTGTTGAAAACATACCATGTGGGGTACAGAACTTAATGTATTATCAATTATCACAGTTCTTATCTTATTTCATAATCCTTTCATAAACATTGAACACTATCCTTTTCATCAAACACAACAAAGAGTCAAGTTAAGCTACAGTGTCATTGACACTTTCATTTTTAGCTCAACTTTGGCAAAGCCAAATTTGAGTTATTGCCATGGCCCGTCATCCATCTGGCCGTCTGTCCGTCCGTCGCGCCATACACATGGCTCAGGCTAGAGGCCGTATTTATGAACCGATCTTTGCAAAACTTCTTGGGTACCTTTGTTATCACCGTGAGACGAGAACGAGTGTTTTTGGGTCCGGTCCGAAATTTAAGATGGCCACTGGCAGCCATTTTATACCAAATTTTAGGTGCAATCAGATTTTTGTGCAGAACTTCCATATGAAAGCTCTGATTTGAATGATTTTTCTGTATGAATGTTTAGTACCATGGGATACGTCACATATGATATGGGGTTTTTTCTCGTGCATAAATTATGCAAATAAGACTAACTTTGATTTATTTAGTGTTACTTTCAGCACTATAAGTGCAAATGCCAATACGGCTCAGGCTAGAGGCCGTATTTATGAACCGATCTTTACGAAACTTCTTGGGTACCTTTGTTATCACCGTGGAACGAGAACGAAAGTTTTTGGGTCCGGTCTGAAATTCAAGATGGCCACTGGCGGCCATTTTGTGCAAAATTAGGTGCAATCAGATTTTTGCAACAGAACTTCCATATGAAAGCGCTGATTTGAATAATTTTCTGTGGGAATGTTTAGTACCATGGGATACATCACATATAAAAGATTGTAGTCGATCAATTGAATAATCATCTTAACCTGAATAACCTTTTGGAGCCATTTCAGTCAGCTTACAAACCAAGACATAGTACAGAGACTGCTCTTCTACGCGTACACAATGACATAATCTGCGCATTAGCAAATGGTAAAGCCGTTCTTCTCGTACTTTTGGACCTCTCCGCCGCATTCGACACGGTCGATCACGACTTTTTGCTGGACATTATGAAACAACATGGTGTCACTGGGACTGTTCTTAAATGGTTTCACAGCTATTTGTCACATCGTTCACAACAAATCTCCATTGATAACACTAGGTCTGACAGAAAACATTTAAAATGTGGTGTACCCCAGGGTTCAGTGCTTGGCCCTGTACTTTTCACACTATACACTGCATCGCTGGGCCGAATGCTAAGAGATCTCGGTGTGCCATATCATCTCTATGCTGATGACACACAGCTATACTTGGTATTCGATCCAGCCGATGTCTCTGACACGGTTGCTAGCGTGTCCGAAATGGAAACATGCGTCAACTCTGTCAGACAATGGATGTGCAGTCATAAACTGAAAATGAATGATTCTAAGACAGAGGTTTTAGTTATTTCTAAAAAGCGAACCTCATTTTCTCATCCCGTTAGATCAATAAGCGTTGGTGACTCTGTCGCTAAGGTAAGCGACAGTGCGAGAAACATCGGCGTCATATTCGACTCCAATATCACATTGGAATCGAATATCAAAAAGATTTCTAAATCATGTTTTTGGCAACTTCGAAATTTGAGTAAACTGCGTGCTTTTCTCAGTGAGAAAGCATTGAAACAGCTAGTTCACTCTTTCATAACATCCCAGTTGGATTATTGCAATTCTCTATTCCTTGGCCTGCCACTTAACTTGTTACAGCAGTTGCAAGGAATTCAGAATATTGCTGCCAGAATTGTAACTGGCGCCAAACGGTCTGACCACATCACTCCTGTCTTAAAGGAGCTCCATTGGCTTCCAATACAGAGCAGAGTACATTTTAAAATTCTCATGTTGGTATTCAAATGTGTCCATGGCCTCGCTCCTGCATATTTGAGCGAGCTGGTCTCCCGTCACATTCCGAAACGATGTCTACGTTCCTCAAACAGTCTTTTACTGAACGTACCATTCACTAGGTCTGGCCTGGCAAGGGAGAGAGCTTTCTCAATTGCTGGCCCACGCCTATGGAATATGCTTCCTCCTGAAATACAACTACAAACAAATTTAAATGTATTTAAGAAACAATTGAAAACGTATCTGTTCCAGTCGAGTTTTGCATAATCTGTTTGTAAAGCGTTTTAGAGCACCTCTGGTGGTTTTACGCTATAGAAAATTTATTATTATTATTATTATATAATACGGGGTTTTTTCTCGTGCATAAATTATGCAAATTAGACTAACTTTGATTTATTTAATGTTACTTTCAGCACTGTAAGTGCAAATACCAATATGGCTCGGGCTAGAGGCCGTATTTATGAACCGATCCTTACGAAACTTCTTGGGCACCTTTGTTCTCACCTTAGGACGAGAACTAGTGTTTTGGGGTGCGGTCCGAAATTCAAGATGGCTGCCAGTGGTCATTTTGTACCAAAATTGGTGCAATCAGTTTTTTGTACAGAACTTTTGTATGAAAGTTCTGATATGAATAAATTTCTTTATGAATGTTTAGTAACATGGAATACATCACATATAATACAGGTTTTTTTCTCGTGCAAAAATTATGCAAATTAGATGAACTTTGATTTATTTAGTGCTACTTATACACTGTAAGTGCACATGTCAATACGGCTCGGGTTAGAGTCTGTATTTATGAACCGATCTTCACAAAACTTCTTGGGTACCTTTGTTATCACCTTGGGATGAGAACGAGTGTTTCTGGGTGCGGTCCAAAATTCAAGATGGCTGACAGTGGCCATTTTGTACCGAAATTAGGTCCAATCAGTTTTTTGTACACAACTTCTATACAGCTCAGGCTAGAGGCCGTATTTATGAATCGATCTTTACGAAACTTCTTTGGTACCTTTGTTATCACCGTGGAACGAGAACGAGTGTTTTTGGGTGCGGTCCAAAATTCAAGATTGCCACCAGCAACCTTTTTGTACCAAAATTAGTGCAATCAGTTTTTTGTACAAACTTCTGTATGAAAGTTCTGATTTGAATAAATTTTTGTAGGAATATTTAGTAACATGAAATACATCACATATAGTACAGGTTTTTTTCTCGTGCAGAAATTATGCAAATTAGATTAACCTTGATTTGTTCAGTGCTACTTATACACAGTAAGTGCACATGTCAATACGGCTCGGGCTAGAGTCTGTATTTATGAGCTGATCTTCACGAAACTTCTTGGGGTACCTTTGTTATCACCTTGTGACAGGAACAGGTGTTTTTGGGTGCCTTTGTTATCACTGTTCTATGAGAACAAATATTTTTGGGTTCAGTCTGACCCACTCTGGGAATCTTTCTTTTCTAGTTTAGCATCTAACTGTCACCCACCTTTACAATACTTTACCTACACATTTGTTACAGGCTACGGTCAGCATTTATGTACAGACTGTTACAATACTTTACATGTACCTTTGTTATCAGGTCATTACCTAGATGTTTGTCATTGCTGTGTCACATACTATACATGTACATGTCTTAAACAAGTTGAGCTGCAGAGTCATTGACATTTTCATTAAATTTTGCAGGTTTAACTTGTGATTTTGGTAACTCTTTTCCCTAACAGATCAGCTGCATCTTCCCATTTAATTTACAAATTGAGCAGTTGAATAAAAATTATTTTTCAGACAGTTTCAACAAAACCATATCTTGTGACCCTCATTGGAAAAAAACATTGTTGAGCTCATTCCAATGAAGGGTCACATGATATGGTTAGGTTAAGGAAGGAGGGGGTGTTGAGACTTTACCACTCAGACATTAGGTGTGCAAAATATTGCTGCCTACCACTTGCAGCAGTTGGCAATGGTTTGTATCACTATCACTGATTTCTGTTGGAAATTGTATGGTCATTCATCTCCCTATCTTCTACACATGGCCACACCACACAACTCCACATAAATAGACAGAACTGTACAAGCATTTGAATGGGTTTATGTTTATCGCACGAGTTTGGTTGGGCACAAAAATACCACTAGAGCGAAGCCTTGAGTGGTATTCTGCACCAAACCAAATGAGTGTGATAAACATTAACCCATTCAAATGCTTGTGCAGTTCTGTATTTATTAAACACCTTCGCAGATTTCTAAAACAGGCCTTTTACAGTAATACTAAGTAAGAATTAACCTGTACTTCGTAGACATAAAGGAAATAAAATAAGCCAAAAATCCAAATTAATCTTCACAAGCAGGAGACCAGTCTTCTTGTTATTTTGAACACTGATTGCACTTTCATTCATAGTTTCAACTTGCAAATTGTAATGTGTCACCACTTTAATCAATGAAACACTTCATCTGAAATACAATTTACCATCTGTTTATGCCTCAATTTTACAGTGCGAATTGTGAATGGTTGATGTGATCCCCACCAAAAAGTTAACATACTTTCACAACAAACAATAGGTGTAAATTTGGAAAATACTTCAATGAGAAATTATATAAAAAAACTCACATGTTTATCTGACTTCCAAGTTCCATGCGGGTGTTGTTACTCAACTGATTGACAGGTTAAGATTTTAGTCAAGATTACAGTAGTCTCAGTAGTCATTGTCGATTCGTTCCACAAAAATGAAATTTAGATCATTGTCCAAGAGAAGTGATCGTATTGTTCACAATGCCTGCTCAAAATTTATTAAAGTTTGTGTTATAGGCTTTAACATGGGTACAGAATCCATACGAATTCCAGTGAATATCGACAGGCAATTTCTTTTGTATTTCGAATTTGGTGACCTAGAAACTTGCTCGCGCAACATCATTCATTTGAAATGACATCACTCATAGATGCTTTCATATTCTGTCTACATTGTTCTTTAGTTTGAACTACATGTCAGTCATTGCCAGGTCATACTTTAACCCATTGGGTTATTTAATAAATATTCAGTATTAATCACGTAAAGAAAATAAATTAGAAAGTTTCTTTTGATGATCAGTCGGTGTATAGGACACGAGTTTCTACGGAAACAATAGAAACTCAGATACTATAGACCACTAACATCCTCTTTACAACATCAAAATAATAAATGCCCATTGTATCGAAATGGACCCATATATCCCCAGAAATATGACTGGTTCCATTCTTACATTAAAAAAGTGCAAAAATCTGTATCCCACACGTGTGCGATAAAAGTTTATTTTTTATCACACATCCTAGAATGTCGGGAACAAACCTTAGTTTTAAATGGGAGTGTAATAAAAAGCTGTTCACCCCATTAATTAGTCAGCTGATCTATTCACTAATTAGTAAATAAGTTAAAACTGAGAATCTTAACAGTATTTGTCAGTTTTATTATGTTCATTTTTCTTTTCCAGGTAAACCTCTCAGTAAATTTGGGTAAATCTATGATTCCACTTCTAATGGAAAAGGCAAAATGGCCTCCAGAAGGATCAATGGGACCAATATTTAGTGAATATTTATTCATTAGATTCTTTCAACGTTCAAGTGAAGAAACAGATGATGACAGATACTGGCCAGTGCCTAAATTTCAGGAATTATTGATGCAGCTCAACTGTTATAAAATATTACCTGATGAATCTTCTATTGATCCGAGTAAGTATTTTCATCTCATTTATTTTGTGCATGAGATTCCTGGAATGCTATCAATAACTCCCATTCTTCATTTTATTTGAGGATACTGTGGTAGATTAACTCTTTATCAAAAATTTATTGCAGATACCACAACCCTCTTAGAGGAAATCTACATTCTAAAACTTTGATTTTTGGCTTATTCAGTTCTGGAATAAGATTTCTTGAGTGCACCAATTATACATGGATATTGGTATTTTTATACTGTACCAATGACCCAGACTTAGCTGGTGCTAACTCTTAACAAAACCAGGGCCAAACACAAATTTTGCCCCCCATCCCCAAAATTTGCATCCAAAACAAAAAGAAATCATGTCCTAAAGGACCTCCATACTACGCCTCTACTGCGCATGCGCAGTGACGCAGACGTCCCGAAATTGGCGCCAATTATCATTCTCTGTTTGGCCCTTCATCAGTCAACATCTCACTGATCTTTGTGCTTGTAAATCTCAGTTTAAAGGATGCCAGACACGTAATTTTTGGAGAAAATGTGATTCTAAGGAGGATAGAAGGAGGAGAGGAAAAAGAAGTGACAAAAAATAATCAGGGCTGTACTTAAAATTTTTTGATGAAATTATGTTAAGTTGCCTATTTTCGAGGCATGGGCCTCTTGTTGTCATTCTTGCTAAATGTTGCACTGCTTATTCAGTGTTTCCTCTCCCCTAGCCTTCTAAAGTCCCCCCTTGCAATTCTCCCATGCTTTTGGCATATTTTTGAGAAATTTCATTTCTAAAATTTCCTGGGAGAGTTGCTTGGTTACAGAATGTTTTCTGTTATTTTCCCCATAGTTACGTTTTCACCCATGGGTGTATAACGTTTGTATTCTGCATCTTCCATCTGATGTTCTGCAGATTCTCCCCTGGGAGTCTCTGTTTTGCATCAGATAGAGTTTAATTTGATGACTGATTCCGGGCCAGTTTTTTCAGTGCCTGGAGTCATGTTTTCTGGTGTTTTTACACTGTTTGTTTACATTGGCAACAGCCTTTTTTGAGGGGGGCTGTTTGCCTTTGGTGTAGTTTATCTCACTGTAAGATACATTTATATTATCCGTAAGTGTCTCATTAATTATTTAATATAAATTTAAAATTTTTGACCACACTTTGCCATCGGATCCATCGGGGCTCAACGTTACTTTTCAGCAACTTGGGCTTCGCTGAAAAAATATTTTTTCAAAATTATTTTGATTTGCAATTGTTTTTTCATTTATTAATGGATCATGTTATTATGTATCTTTGTGTCAGGGGTTTTTGCGAGTAACTAGGACTTGTTGTTCTTTCACAATGAAGGGACATTGTTCAAATTGTAATAGGAAGAAATCTTCCTCTGACTTTCATGATCATTGTATTAATTGTAGTCAGTGTTCTCGCATTAATCCCTGTCCTATATGTGAATATTGGGATGAGAAACATTGGAAACGTGTGTCACGATATGTTGTTTCTGGAGAAAGGGCTATGCCGGCTCTTTCTCCGCAAGGTCACTCTACTCTCTCAGTTTCTATTTCAGAGGAACCAGAACAGGGTGATGTTTCCATGTTATCTTCTACAAGTGTGCGTCCGTCGTCACAAATGAATTCAGAGCTAGCGGCAAAAGTGCTCATGGAGATTAGACAAATGTCGTCCGCTAGCTCGCCCGGTGTAGCGTCCATTCACCGAATGGTTCGGCAGCCGGGTTCGTCCGATGCGGTCCAGGAGGAAATTTTGGGTGATGCGAGCACTATAAACATAATAGATGCACACCCAGTGACGGCGGATAGTAAGCGAGAACGGAGGAAGCCTTTGAGTCCGGTTCCTAGCTCGTCCAGGTCCAGCCGGGCCGCGAGCGAGAGAGGCCCCTCTCTCGTAAACAACATCTGGGACCAGATGTTGTGGTACAAAATGTGTCTTTAGCGGAGCATACGTCCGTCGCTCGGGACGCTCCGTTGTATAAGCAGTCTGCAGAGACTGTTAAGGCTTCCTCTTCTCGTCAGCGCACACGACCACACCTTGGCTGCGTGACCGCCGATATATTACCAGCTTCGCCGATCAAGGATTCTTCGGCGACCAGGTCACACCATCCGGCAGCCAGGGATTCGAGACCGATGGACTCCGGACGTTCGCATAGGAAAAGTATGCGGGAGCCATCTGATGCGGAGCTGCCCTCGGCGAAGGAGCGAAAGACTGCGCCTCCGCAGGTCTCGACGCCGGACATTCTTGTGCAGATAGCACAGCTTATCGCAGCATCCCAGCAGCCGACAGAAACGGTGTCGGATCAAGAATTATCCGACGGCGCTGGGTCGGTATGCTCCGCCGAAGCATCGGGGGCGGACGACCGGGAACATCATGAGGTCCGACCGGATGGTGAAAGGGATACGGATGACTTGGAGCTATCCCTTTCGGAACAACATAAAGCTGCCGTGGACTTCATCCGGCACTTTCTCCCTCAAGTTGTTCCGTCGGGCCAGACTGCTGCGGTTCCGGACAAGAGGATTATAGCGTTATTGGACTCTGAATTTTTTGAGCGGTTCAGGGACATCGCTCCCGAGTTTCCGTCGCAGTCCAATAATGTTGCAAGAACATTTGAATTATTGAACGACGCTATATTTAAACTTGCTTCCAAGACGGGGAAAGCAGGTTTCTTGTCCGCTAATACTCTCAACCTGCCTTTCATTAATGCAAGGAATAAATTCGATACGGCAGGACAGGGTATACCGAGAGTTCCTCTGCGTATGGACGACGAGGCGGAAGACTTAGAGCTATCATTACCGTCGTCGGCTTCTATTCCAACCGCAGTGTTGGAAACAACTATTGCGTCTAACAGAGCCAATTTAGATGCCTTATCTTACGCAGATCACCTTACTAAGGCGTTATCACTGCGCCTTCAAGGGAAAGAGTTTCAGGATATACAATCCTCTTTAAGACTTCTTTCAAGGGCAGTAGCTTATTCCACGTGTAACTCCGCCCTTTCAGTGGCAAATCTGGAGTTGGTTAGACGTGACGCAGCCCTAGCTATATCCACACTAGTGGATACTAAGGTGAAGAACTCTCTTAGAGTCGCTTCGGTCTCAGGAGAACTTCTCTTTGACGGCAAGCTTTCTGCTATTTATGATAAAATTACAAAGAAAGCTAAGGATTCTCTGTTGTTCAAATCTGCTCCTAAGAAGTCGGATACAGCAGACACGAATAAGACAGGCACTTCTGGGTCTAATGCGCCCAAGAGAGGTTCCTATAGAGGTTCCGGTGCATCCTCTTGGTCTTATTCGAGAGACCGTCAAGGTAGCGACTCTCGTTCGGGACGTCCTTCAGGCCGGGACAATCGGTCGGACGCCCCGAGGTCGACGAGGCGAGGTGCGGGCCGTGGAGGACATGGTTTCTCCTACCGCAGGCCTCGCAGGTCCAGGAGGTGATGGCTTAAACCTCTATCGCGTACCGGTTGGCGGAAGGTTGTCGAGCTTTTCACAAGAATGGGCGTCGATTACGGACGACCCTTGGGTGAGAGGAGTGACTTCGGAAGGTCTAAAGATATCCTTCAAACGAAAGCCTCCATTAACTCGAAGTCCAAAGTGGACTCATCTTCCGTCAAATCCGCAGAAAAGAGACGCTCTGTTATCAGAGGTGCAGTCTCTTTTAATGAAGAACGCGGTAGAGGTCGTAGAAAACCAGGAATCTCCGGGATTCTACAGCCATCTGTTTCTGGTTCCGAAACCAGACGGCTCGTTCCGTCCAGTCATAGATTTGAGCTGGATATACAAGCTGATCGTCGCTCCGAAGTTTTATATGGAGACGATTCGATCGGTCAGAGCGAGTATTCGGGTGAACGATTATGCAACGAGCATAGATCTCAAAGATGCGTACTTTCACGTCATGGTACATCCGACATTCCGAAAGTACCTACGCTTCGCAGTCGTAGGAGTGGTGTATCAATTCCGGGCGATGTGCTTCGGATTGAATCTAGCACCCTGGGCTTTCACTCGGGTAATGAACTCGGTAATGATCTATTTCCGAGCTCATTCATCTGCGGTAACGTCGGCCTACCTGGACGACATTCTTCAGAGGTACGGCAACGAGTTAGCGCTTCAGAACGATGTTCAGAATCTTCTTCTATTGCTCCGACGTCTCGGTTTTATAGTAAACGAGGAGAAGTCGGATCTGGTGCCGTCCAAGTCATTCACTCATCTGGGAATGAGCTTCGAGACGCACAACAATCTCGTTCGTCTGCCGTTAACCAGAGCGAAATTAGTCAGTTGTTACGCTCGCTATTGTCTGCACGCAGACAAAGTCACGGCGAGAGAATTTATGAGACTGATAGGTCTGTGCGGAGCCGCCGCGGATCTCATTCGGATGGGGCGGTTACGCACACGTCCTCTTCAAATTTTCTTGACTCAGAATTGGAGTGTGAAAATTCATTCGCTCGATGTAGACGTTCTCTTGTCAGATCAAGTGAAACAAGAGATTCAGACTTGGGCAAACATTCAGTGGTTAACTCAGGGAGTTCCGTTGCAGTTGCCGGATCCGAGTTTTACCATTATGACGGATGCCAGTCAAACAGGTTGGGGTGCATCATTAATCCCAACGGATTCGAGATGCCAGGGTCTTTGGGATCCGCAATTCCTGTGCAAGCACATAAACATCAAGGAAATGATGTCAATTTGGCTTGCGTTACGTCACTGGATGGACATTATTCACAATGCTCATGTCCAAATCCTATCCGACAATACGACTGTAGTGGCGTATATACGGAATCAGGGAGGCACTCATTCAGTTCCGTTGTTCAATCTAACGGAAAGAATCCTTCTGTTTGCGCTAGAACATCACGTTCTTCTTTCGGTCCGCCACATACCGGGTCGTCTGAATGTGCTAGCAGACTCCCTTTCACGAAAGGGTCGCTTGTTGCCGTCGGAGTGGACTCTCAACAAACAAGTATTCTATCAGATTTGCTACCAATGGGAACGGCCAATGATAGACTTATTTGCGACACATCTCAACAATCAGTTGCAGACGTATGTGTCTCCGTGTCCGGATCCAAGAGCATTTGCAGTAGACGCTCTGTCGATCCCTTGGGACGGAATGATAGGATATGCGTATCCTCCAGCGCTGTTAATTCAACAAGTATTGCTAAAGATAAAACAATCTCAATGCAAGATTCTGTTGGTAGCATCTCTGTCGCCACAGAGACCGTGGATAAATCTACTCAGGCGTCTGTTGTGGGACCTACCGCGGAAGCTTCCTCCACGAGAGGATCTTCTTTCGCAGGGGAAATCACGCCAACTCCATCACAACCCGCAAGGTCTCGACCTTCACGTTTTTCCGTTGTGCGGTCCTTCTTGCATGGCAAACACTTTACAGGACGAGCAGTGACGCGATTTCTAACTGTAGGAGGACCTCCTCTTCGCTAAACTATGCGGCTAAGTGGAAGATTTTTCGTCGTTGGTGTAGGGATCATTCTGTAGATATATTCGATCCCTCTATACCAGACATTGCAAACTTTCTAGTATACATGTTTGACGAAATCAAACTGCAGCTTGTTACTATAAAGGGTTATAGATCTATGTTATCTGATACCTATGCACATCATGATAGTTTACAAATTGGATCTAATGTCTCTTTATCTAAGTTGGTTAGAAACTTTTCGATAAATAGACCCAGAACTCTTAGATTAATTCCTAAGTGGAATTTAGCTTGGGTTCTTCTTAAATTGAAGGAAAAGCCATTTGAACCTCTTGGGACAGTAGATTTCAAATTCTTATCTTATAAGACAGCTTTTCTCTTAGCTTTCTCTTCTGCTAGAAGAGTCAGTGAGCTTCATGCACTGTCGGTGGATGATTCTCACTATCGTAGTGTTGGGAACACTATCACCTTCTCTACTAATGTGGGTTTTTTAGCTAAGAATCAGGCTCCTAATAAATATCCGGAACCTATTGTTATTAAGGCTCTTCCGTCTTCAGACGGGCGTAGGCCTTTACTCTGTCCTGTTAGAGCGTTACGTATATATAAACAGAGATCTCAGTTTATCAGAAAGGGACGGAAACGTTTCTTTCTGTCTTTGATGTCTAATAGAAAGGACATTTCGGTCCATTCTATTGCTAGATGGATTCAATTAACTATCCGTACTGCTTATGAAGATTTATCTTCTTCTCAGCAGTCTGTGCTTAAGATTTCTGCTCATGAAGTAAGAGCTCTTTCTACTTCCTGGGCTTATGCTAATAGTGTTGCTATTACAGATTTAATGAAGGCTGCTTATTGGTCTCAGCCATCCACATTTACGAATTTTTATCTCAGAAATATTGAGTCCATTTCTGGAGACCTGCATTGTTTAGGTCCGTTATCTGTTGCTCAGAATGTCGTCCACTAAACAGTTGCAACTATAGTTATGCAGGCTTTCTGTTCCGGCAGTGACTCCATCCGGCTGCCCTCTTCGCTCTGGGCTATTTGACCCAGGGCAAGGGGAAGGGGGGGGGGGGGGGGGGGGGCGGGTGTTCCCTTAGGTCACCTGCTTTATAGTGAAAAGCAAGGGAATGCCTCCTCCAAGTCCTTATTTCTGAGTCGTCTCCGGGATGGTTTTAAAGTGTAATATTAATGTTAAAATTCATTCATGTCTTATTTTTAAAGTGTAGCTCGGTGTGAAGCATTTGTATATGTCAAGTGTCAAACGGGCTTTAATATACAATACTCGGACACTTTTAAATGACTATAAAGAGTCTCAATTCTCTGGACTACTTTATTTATTGGCTTGCTTTAAAAATAATTAGTATAAGGGATATACTGGATGTTAATAGAGAACATGAATGTAATTGTGCTCAATTATTAAGGGTAGTGTATCTTTCTAATTTAATATTAAGTAAGAAAGATACATGTAAAGCCTAATACTCCTTTTCTCCTTAAGGGGTTACCTATTTACTATATAGTTGAGCTTATTGGATTTTCCTCTATGTCCTAGGCCCTCCAGCCTGTTTACTATTCAGCTAAGTCTGGGTCATTGGTACAGTATAAAAATGTTAAAAAATTTATAGTAATTTATATATTTTTTATACTTACCAATGACCCAGATGGGGATGGCCCTCCCTGGAGTTGAGAACTCTTGCCTCCCCGCTGAGTACATAGCGCTGACCAGGCACTGCCAGTAAGAATGATAATTGGCGCCAATTTCGGGACGTCTGCGTCACTGCGCATGCGCAGTAGAGGCGTAGTATGGAGGTCCTTTAGGACATGATTTCTTTTTGTTTTGGATGCAAATTTTGGGGATTGGGGGGCAAAATTTGTGTTTGGCCCTGGTTTTGTTAGAGTTAGCACCAGCTAAGTCTGGGTCATTGGTAAGTATAAAAAATATATAAATTACTATAAATTTTTTCAACTTTCCAGGTTTATGTGGAATTCTGGCTTTTCATAAAATTCCCCAATATGATTCCAGGAAATTCCAGTTGTTTATGAACCTCTGTGCCCATTTTTGGCTTCCATCTTAAAAAAAAAACTCAAGAGATCATGTGCTTTCTGCGCAAGCCTGAATATAAGCAACCTGTCATTTGCAAAATGAGGTCCCCAGAGGTTGAATTTGGTGATGCTATCCCATACAGTGGGCTAATTTATCCTCTAGGTACAACTTTCTGTTTTGGCTTGAGACCTTGATTCAGACTGAGGTTCACGGAGGGTAAATTTTGTGATGCTACCCGATAGTGCAGGGTAGCATCACCAAATTCACCCTCTGGAAACCTCATTTTGCAGATGACAGTCTGCTTATTTTCAGGCTTGTTTCTGTGTATGCAAAAGCAGCCATTGTAATGTGGTGTTCGATTGGCTTAGCTTTGTGAAAGGATCAATCATAATTCCAGTAACATTTGCTTATTCTTACTTTGTGCGTTTTTGAAAACATTCATGGTTTTTGTATGCTTTCATCAATACAGATTGTGATGGCTATTGTTAATGGCAATTGTAATCTGAAATACATAGGGTGAGATGTAAAAAACAAACTCAGATAGGAGTGGTTGCAAGAGTGGATACAAATGAGGACTATTTTACTTACTATATTGTGAAGGTTGACATCCCAAGAAAAGAAAGTGATATGTATGATATGTGGTGATCTCATTTGGTATATATTTATCCTTGATAAGATGGAATCACCAAGTTTTCTTACAAATGTTTACAGAAACATAGGGGTGTTTCACATTCATTTTTAAGACAGGGATACTATAAGTTACTTGGCATGTAGCTGGCTGATACATTTCCGTGCAAGGCGATGAGAGTTCATATCAGGTGAGGTGAAGCAGAACCTGATATGAACACCCTGAGCCTCGAATGGAAATGTATCAGCCAGCTACACATGATGTAACATATTTATTATGTCAAAAATCCATGTTAATCAAGGGATTAATAAATTTTCATGAGAAAGAAAGAACAACCGGATGTTTATTTTTTAGAAACTGCTATTGGCACCACCACCACTTAATATCATCAACAGTTACTGGCACCGGTATGTATCCATGGTGACAGTAAATAATCATCGCTGTTCAAAGTGCTATATTTGTTTACAAAATAAAATGTATCACTATAAACATATCTGAAATACCCTTACATACGTTTGCTGTCATTACCACCTGAAACGGTTAACAAAGTACTTTTAAATGTTCAAAAAATCACTTTTAATCCATTTAATAAACTGTAGAGAAAATGTTTGCTTCAGCATAAAAAATTGATAGAGTCGTAAAAACAACAAAGAACTTTTGGGACTGCAAATAATATTTTCCGTCGATTTTTTAAACATTTAATGTTTTAAATCAATAAATACAGTACCTTGAAAAAAAAATTTGGTACTTAAATTCTCTTATTTTGTTTTAATTCAAATATTGAAAATTCGAAGCAAGTGGAAATTCATCAAAATAGTAATGGTGGCTACTCACCCGACAACAAATAATATCAGGTGAGTAACCTGATACAGAGGAACCCTTAGATAGTATTCCAGCATTCGATTGGACAAACTAACTTTGTGGCATATTAACTTGAAATCACTTTTAGGCCATAAAAAAATTGTCAAAAAATTATGAAAATTCCTAAAACATCAGCAAAGGTGAAAGTAAAAGATTTTATACAAATCATATACCACTGTCATCATAGGTGGGTTTACTTCATTTGATTTCTCCTCAGTTTCTAAAATGGTAATGTCTTTCAGTATGGAATTCTCTGGTTTAATGTATCTGACTACAAGGTTCAATTTTGTGCCTTTTGGCTCTGTTATTTTGCTGAGTTACATAAATAGTTTCAAGCTTTCAGTATGGAATTCTCTGATTTAATGTAACTGACTACAAGATTAAATTCTGTGCCTTTTGGATCTGTTATTTTGCTGAGTTACATAAATAGTTTCAAGCTTTCAAGACATCTCTTTATTAGCTGAATTGCCCTTTTAACTGGTAGAATGCTAAATTGTTTTGGGGCATCAAAATTTTTTCACATATGTTTGCCTTGTCATAATCTCCCATCAGTTGTAACAAGGTAAACCCTTTACTCAACGTAATGGCCAAAAACAGCCAGCGCTATTCACAAAAATCGCCAATTAATTTTTATTATTTTTTACATTTTTTGTCTCAAAAACATAGATTATGACCCCTCTTTGGAATGAGCTCCTCGAGCTCATTCCAATGAGGGGTCATAACCTATGTTTTTGAGACAAAAATGAAAAAAATTAGTTATTCAAGAATTTTATTTGCAATTGTCGTCTGCTTTTTATATCAGGTAAAGGGTTAAATAATTTCACTTCAAAGATGACATGAAGCACATCCACAGAATATGAAGCCTTCAATGAAGTTGGAGTACTTTTATTTGAGAATAAAGTCCAAATATGGACCAATTAACCAAACACAACTTTCGGAAGATAGTACAGTGGAACCCTGTTAATTTAATAACTACTTTACAGTGAAAAAAATATCTAATAGCAGGAGTAATTAATTTACAGGAGTTTGATATTTTTTTTCTACATTCCTTTGACAGGCTGAGCATTTATTCTATCTCATGGGGCTCTGTGAAACAAGATGTAATAGATTAACAGGTAGAGTGCTCAATTATTTTTGGTCAGCACAATATGTTCATATGCCTCTGTCTTGTTACAATTTATGGAAGAGTGCCTATAGACATGCTTCCATAATTTGTAACAAGGCAAATCATTATAGACTAAATAATTTCACTTTGAAGATATGAAGCACTTCCACTGGGTGTAAATCCTTTAAGTTGTAGTGCCTGCACTTCAGCATAAAGCCCAAATATGGACTTCCAGCACTCTTCCAGTTAAATGCTCATATTAAAGGTACTAAAGTGGAAGAGATCTTTAAATGTGGGGGATGCGGTGGATTTAAGAGTAATTCTTTGATGGATCATAAGATTTTATAATTTTTATTTAGTTATTCTGTAAACCTATATGTAATTAATAGATCAAATTTCTGAAATTTTTATTATGTATGTACTTGAATTAAAAAATGATCAGTTAAATGGGCACCACTGTACCAAAAAATCTTTTCTAAATAATTTACAAAATACTTATTTCTTAGTTGGTCATTTGTGGAGAATCTTTATAAGGATCCTGTTATTTACTAAAATATTCTTGGGGGAATACAATGACAGCAAAGCCATGGATCCCAAATCCACTTGTAAGTACCGTGGACATGAAACAATGATGCTGTTGTTTTTTTTGTTTGTTTGCTTGTTTTGGATATGGGGGTGGGGATGGGGTGATTTTTTGGGGGGTGGGGAGGTGGGGGGGGGGGGGGGGGGGCTTGGAAAGTTTGAACAATGGATATGTGTCTTCATGAATCCAAGACAATTTTACTGAAAAAATAGGCCCTTTTTAATCAAGCAGGTTCAGTTATTTAACTTGTAGAGTGTTAACTTATTTTTGGACATGTAAATTGGTTCAGAAGTCTTTATCTTGTTACAATAATAATAATAAATAATTTATAAGCCTAAAATCCCCAAAAGTGCTCTTTGGCTTTACAAAAACTAATGGAATGCCCGTTGGAAGAAATGTGTTTTCATGCTTTTCTTGAATGAATTTAAGGTAATGATAGTTTTTATATGTTTTGGGAGTGGGAGTGAGTTCCACACTGGGGGCAGCCACAGAGAATGCTCTGCCACCTGCGGTCTTCAGTCTTGCCCTTGGCTGTGAGAGCGAAGTTTCATTGCCGAACCTTAAAGCTCGGGCTGGTTCATACCGATATACAACCTCAGTGAGGTAGAGTGGTGCGAGGCCGTGAAGGCTCTTAAAAACCAGCAGACACAGTTTATATTCGATTCTCCGGCATACTGGCAGCCAGTGCAGTTCCTTAAGGATAGGTGTTATGTGGCAAGTTTTTCTATTTCTAGTGACTACTCAAGCTGCACAGTTCTGTATATGCTGCAATTTTATAATGTGGGCATTTGTTGATCCAGAGAGCAGGGAGTTGCAGTAGTTGAGCCGAGTTGTCACAAAGGCATGTACGAGTTGTTCGGCTGTTTTGTTGTCTATTAAGTTCCTAATTTTGCTGATGTTTCTCAGATGAAAATATGCCACCTGGCAGATGTGTCTGACATGTCTGTCAAGTAATAGGTTTTCATCGAAGAAAAAGCTGAGGTTACGAACGGACTTGGTTGAGGAAATGCACACATCCTGGATGTGTAAATCAAGTTTGGGCAATTTAGACAATTGCTGTTGAGGTCCAAAAAAGATAATTTCAGTTTTGTCGTGGTTTAATTTCAAGAAATTAGCAGTCATCCAAGATTTTATTTCCAGAATGCACTGTTCTAATTTCTGCACTGAACAGGCAGTGCTATCTTTATAGAAATGGATGTATAGCTGTGTGTCATCAGCATAACAATGAAACTTAAGCCCATGCTCAACAGGCACTCTCCCATACATTGTAACAATGCAACTTCTTACAGTCTAAATAAATTTGCTTCAAAGATAATAACACAAAATAAACCCACTGACCATGAGGTCTTTAAGTTGGGGTACCTGTACTTCATAATAAAGCCCAAATATGAGCTTTCAGCACTTTTGCACAAGCATGCCTGAAAATAAGCATACTGTCATCTGCAATATGAGGCCCCCAGAGGGTGAATTTACCCTCTCTGAACCTCAGTCTGAAACAGAGTCTCAAGCCAAAACAGAAAAATGTACCTAGAGGATAAATTGGCTCACTGTATGGGATAGCATCAGAAAATTCACCCTCTGGAGCCCTCATTTTGCAAATGACAGGTTGCTTATATTCAGGCTTGATAACAAGAGGTTTGTGGAGAGCAGGAGCAAGAATCATCATACAATTCTTGATCCTTGCACAATATTTGAGTTTGGAGACTAAGTTCATGATGTCTCCACTGGGAAATTTTGTGTTAGGACAAGTTCCCCTATCTCCCCCGCACTGGTCGGCACTTAACCTGAAAGACTGTTAAATCAACATTATTCCATGTGTAATAGAAAATATGTTCACGAAATGTTGGTAAAACATTCCTTTAGTTATTGCGTGTTCAGGTCAGTTGTACATTACAAATTTGTAATTTTAAAATTTATCTCTTTAAAGTTTACAAGAATTGGTGGCAACCTGTTGTTGAAGAAATAGTGATAAAAAAGAAGGATGGAACAAAAAGTAGCAGTGCTGCTCCAAGTGCCTCCTCTGCCGATGATAAGGTACATTTTTTATGCTCTTGCAACTTTCAATAGGTTGAAGGTTGGTAAATTGGAAATGGGATTCAAAATATTTTAACCCACCACACATAAGTGATGGTGAACTTACAATTCCTCAGCTCCCACAGCAGCTGGTAATGGACTTTTTGAAAAGATCGCAGGCCACAGTTTGCATTGCTGGTGAGGACATAAACAATGCAGAATTTGTACTGATCATGTTGAAAATGTATTTCTCCATGAAATTTTAAGTAGAGTAGACTTGTCAGTTGTTAACTATAAGCTTGTGTTTAGAGTGAATACTGGGGAATGTGGTTACCTTGACAAAGTGTTGCATAGTAGGTAGTTTTACAAACCATATCTTAAGAAGTTAATGAGACAAACTCTGTAACTTATCCATAGTATTCTCAGTCTCTCAGTTTAGACTTTATGACATGTATTGATGCTATATATTACTCTATGCAGGGTTCGTACAGGTGCTTGAAGTCCTTAAAAGTGCTTCTTAGTTTTCAAGGCCTTCAATCCCCTGAAAACACTTTCTCTAGACATGCTTTTTGAAAAGAACATGAATGTCACGCTGTAAACGTTGAGGTGTACTTTTAAGATAACCATAGGGAATGTACAAATGTAGCAGAACACAATAAAATGGAATGGTATGTGGGGTGGGGAATGTACAAATGTAGCAGAACAAAATACAAAATAAAATTGGATGGTATGTGGGGTGGGGGAGGGTTTTGTGGTGTTTGAATTGGGGTATTTAATTCTCCTCCCCCCACCCCCAAGCATGAATTGTTTGAGTGCTAGAAGCCACTGTTAGGGCTTTCAAGAAATATGAGAGTACCAGAGCAAAAGCCAACATTTGCCTTGCTTGTGTTTCATATTCAGTCAAGCGCAAATAAAAATATTTTGTATATAGAAATTTGTTTTATGACAATTTATTGAAGAGTGCCTGGGGGCAGTCTTCAATAATTTGTAATAAAACAAATTTTGATGAACTAAAAGTAGTGTAGCCCTCAATCAGTTGAGTAAAAATTTATTTTGCCTGATCACTGAGCAAATGGGCCCATATGAATACTAAAGTGTTTTGTAAATACTGTTTGCAACTTATTTCCCCCACAGAGAAGCACATTTTTAACTTGGCTGATTGAAAGTCAGTATGAGCTATTGCTATAACTTGGCAACCGTCATTTGTTAGCTTTTGCATGTCAGTCTTCTCATTCAGATCATCTTGGTCAAATACAAATAAACTTCACACACAATTTCTATGGTGCCCCTTTCAGTTTTGTTCCAAGTAAAGTTGCTAACCTAACCTCCCATTGGGGTGGGGGCAATGTCCTGAAACCCTGAAATTCTTAATGAATCTTCTCATGCGCCACCTGTCACAATGCTTTGAAGTTTGGTATACAATTTCTCCAGTAATCAAACCTGGAAATAAGAAATCTGTCTCTTGCAGAGCTAGGTCCCAAGCGGGTCAGTTTCCTTATAATATCCTATACACTGTGCTAGAATCCCCAATTGATCTTCTGGATACCTCTTTCTGTTTAGGCCTGAGACTTTGATTCAGATTAAGGTTCACTGAGGGTAAATTTGGTAATGCTACCCTACTGTGCAGGGTAGCATCACCAAATTCCCTCTTTGGCAACCTCATTTTGCAGATGACAGTCTGCTTATTTCAAGACATGCTAGTGATCAAGATTCAAGTTTGTTCAAAAAAGTTTCTTAGGAAATACTTGGACTCCTCCTAAAAGGAGCTTGTGGAATTTAGTTGGCATTGTTCTGCAAGCAGTTACATGCAAAGGGAAAAGTAGTAATTGTGTCTACATTTTTATTTTTTTCAGTCAAAGGATGTATCTCCAGAAGTGTTCATCTCATACCAGTGGGGTAAACAGAAACAGATTATGTGTCTTTACAAACGTCTAACAGAAATGGGATTCAACTGTTGGATGGATATTCATCAGATGGGTGGTGGTGATTCATTATACGACAAAATAGACAGAGGTGTTAGAGGCTGCAGGGTGGTAGTCTGTAGTGTCACAGAGAAATATTCACTATCAGCCAATTGTAGAAGAGAGATTAGTCTGGCTGATGCTCTGAAGAAACCCATTATACCAATGTTGCTGGAAAAAATTGATTGGCCACCAAAAGGGCCAATGAGTATGGTTTTTACAGAAATGTTATTCATAAATTTTTATCGTGATCCAGATGTGCAGACTACTTGGACTGGGCCAAAGTTTGATGAACTGGTCAGCAAATTACGTGAACAAATTCCTGATGAAAATAATGAAAAAGATGCAACTGTTGTATCTGACAAAAAGGAAGAGGAGAAGGTTTCTGAAACAAACAAAAAAGTGGAAAATGTTAGTGGCCATGTTTCTGGAACTGGTCATATGAAGAATTCCAGTAGTGATGTGAAAAAGATGGGGACAGAGAAAAATGATCAAGTGAAAGGTAATTCAAAAACAGGTGCAAAAAATAATGCTGTGAAACCCAAACGTGTTCCACCCCAAAATACAAGTACTGGGACGGGACATAACAGATCAGACAAATCTGGTGGAGTAACTAAACCTGAAGAAGTTAAAAATGGTAATAAAATGGCTACAAAAGAATCAGATAAACAAGGTACAGCTGAGTCTGACAAGACAGAAGATTTACAAGTTAAAGAAGAAAAGAATAACATTGATGGGGCCACTGGCAATAATTCTGATAAGAAAAAGGAAGTATTGAAACGTCTAAATGTGAAAATGGCTGGTGAATCTGAAAGACAGGCTAGAAATGAATGGAAGAAAGTTAACAATGTACGGGTAGCTACCAAATCAAAGTCCTGTGATATTTTGTAGTTGAATTTTACTTTTTACTTTTGTCAATTGGGGAAGTCCAAAACTTACAGATCATAATCAAAAGCTTGCACTTTAACTTTTACCTCTCCCTAACTAGTGCTATTCACAAACAACACAACTAAAATTTTATCATTTTTTTTTTATTTTTTACCTCTGTGAACATAGCTTATGACCCCTCATTGAAAAAAGCTTGATGTTTTAAAGGCCAAAAATGAACATTTTTATATTATTGAAAAACATTTTTTAAGTGGAATCTCATCATGTTGGACAGAGAGTTAAAAGTTGTGCTTGTCTGAATCCAGTCAATAAATGTTTACATGGGAACTAAATCAAAACAATGTGTGAAGTGTTGGAAGCTTTCAGGGGTACAGGATGGGAGGTAAGCTGCTTATGACTCTGGTATAGTAAAACCCTGTTAATTGAATAACCGTTTTGCCGGTGATGATTATGTTCATTTGACAGGAATATTCAATTAACAGAGATTTGGTCACTTTCTTGCGTTAGAGAGATAAATTGATCATTTATTTTATTATATCTTGTTTGACAGAGCTTATGGATCTGTTTAAAACAAGATATAATGGATTAAATATCTGTATTTGATGTACTGAGCCCAAATAGGATTATAAGGGAAATTTGGTGATTGTCAGCGAAATTTCTCAACAGATAAGATTTTTAGCTCTCCTGACTGGAAAGTCAGGATGAGCTATAGTGATCCCTCAGCATCCATGAACATGGAGTTTGCACCTGCCCTCCTAAACCGCTGAACCAATTTTGAGCTCTGCCTGACAAAGTCATCGGAGCTTTTCTGATGCTAAGTTGTCTGCCGTCCGTCTGTCCAACATTAACATTTTGGTTGTCTGGGCCATAATTATCTTAACCGCTGAATATTTTTTAATGAAACTTTATACCAACATGTAATATCAAAAGATGTATGTGTCACCAATTATAATATGATATGTGCCCCTCAAGTTCAAGGTCACAAGCCCTACAGTTAAAACTAGAAGTCCTGTCCCGTATTCTGCACTAATTTGAAATAATAGCGCGTTAGGTTAGCGCAGCAAATCATCAGAGAATCACATCTGATGCACGGTAGTGTATCGCGATTTCTGCAGAATTGTGACGCGCGACGGCTGATTGATATTCAGTACTTGAAACAGGCAATCAACAGTTATTAAGTCGCACGTCCTACTGACATGAGGTGGCAATTAAATATTAGAATTAGATACTAAGAGGACGAAATGATGTTCATTCATCTGCTCCCCCCCCCCCCCCCCCCCCCCCCCCCCCCCACAAACACACACTTCTCATCATCAATTCATTTCGCGACAATACAAGAAGTATTTAAAAACGCATATTGCGTGATTTTTGTTTTCGAAGATTGATGAGAAAATCATGCTGGTTGATTCAAGACTGCTAAACCTTGAGAAGGTAGAAGTAATGACGTTTTTATTTCGAGAATTTTAGCCTAGTATGTATGAATCGCAGCTGTTCTTATGGAGGAACTATGAGAAACAAGCGTGGTTGGAACAAAAGAACGCTCTCCACAGCCTACCCGAACTGACAGTGTATCGAAAGTGTTGCGAGCGAATTATGAATTCGGAATGCTCAGATATTTATAAAGAAAGTTTCAATTTCAAGAGATAGTTGGTGTTCTGTAAAAAAAAATTATGCATTTGGGTGAAAGCTCAAAAAGAAATTAATTATTCGTCGAGAACTTTGAAAATCAACAAAAAGAAAAAAGATCCCCCCCCCCCACACACTCCCTTTCCGGGGCAGAACCCTCAAGTCCTCATGTGCCCTTATCCCCACACAGAGGAAAGCATGAGCAGCAAACTGCCAATTCCTCACACACCACAACTCCTCATCCCCCACGCTAGCTTCGTTTTTTTTAAGTAAACGGTAAAAAAAATTCTCAAATTTGGCTGGTGGCCAATGCCACGTGCACCTTCGATCATTGAAGGTAAAACAAGGTTAACATTATGAGTTAGATTAAAACGTCGATGCGTAATTATTTTGTGTGAGTTCATGTGATGGGGGGGGGGGGTTATATCTGCCCCCCCCCCCCCCCCCCCACACACCACACCCGCTAACACAAGTTTCCACCACTGCATGGTTCGAATCGATGGTGTTAACAATTTATGATTGATAAGGGCGGGCCTACCCTTCACAACACTTTTTCTGGGACCTACATTCCTACTCTTCCATAGGCCTATGTGGTCAGTTAAATTTGGCCTTTTAAAAATTCATAGTACGGCATTTTTAAATTTCTCTCAAATACTGGCAACCGCAATAGCAAATATTAAACCTTGGCTTGACTTGCATATATTTTTTATTTTAGAAAGATATCTATGAAACATTTCAAACAAACGTTGTCAATATTTAATGAGTGTTGAAAAAGCAAGAGCAGCTGAAAAATGTCCACATGCTCATGCTAGAAATCAATTAAAATCAGATTTTTTTATTTTCTGTCCGCGGGCGGCTTTTTTGGGGTGAATTGATATTCTGACGCATTTCACTTGATAGGTTAATATGTCGTGAGAGAGCATTTCCAAATGACTGAGAGCAATCAAAAGCCTGTAACAACTATTTATTCGTGAAAAATATCTGAAAGAATGTTTTAGAAAGCTCAGTGAGCATGAACATTGTGAACAATATTCTCGTCCACATCTTGACACATGGTTTGAGACATTGAAACTTCATCTCTCTGTTTCGTACCACAGGTGACTCGACCCATCGTTCTTGTGAATTTCTCGTACACCGTTAACGACTGTACTTCTGATTGTGGATATTCTGTGACGTGTCTGAAACCCATCCACGGTACATGGTATATGCTTTTGTACTTAAACACCAACAAAGTGGAATTTCCACGCATTCTGGATTGTGTTATGTGAAAGAAACATTCTCAACTTCAAGTGAGCTTCGAACCAATATAAAAAAACCCCAATCAACAGAACCATACTGTGAGTTCCTTGTGTTTGCTTTGTCACAGAAACTGAGAATATCATTCGGGTGGATATTCCACCCCTGGAGTGATTTGCAGACACCCCAATTATAAGGAGAAGAATAACTCGGGTCATCTGGCGAGTAGATGAGTACAAGTGCCAAGTGGTGTTTCCTCGAGTTGAAATTTGCAGGACTTCAGTCCGATATTCCAAACAGTGGGTGGGGGAGAGGAATTGTATAGACCCATCCCACACAAGACCCTATCATATCTCTAATATAGGCGTACAGTTCGTTTACAATGAACTTCCATTAAACCATGTGCACGGTGAAGTTTTTACTCTGCACACTTGAAAGTTGTTAGTTTTAATTTTCATAAATTGTCACCAGTTCTTTTGATTATTCAACTTTCTTGCTCCACATTTATGGAACAAATATGATTATTATTTATTGGTGCTAAAGGCTACATCAGAGGATTGCGCTATATTGTGGACTGAACAGGGAGGATTTTCTGCGGCAGTTTTTCAGGTAGCAATCAGGAATGTTGGCAATTACCATCTGTGCGTTTTTTGAACAACAGAAGGTGTGAATAAGCTTTGAAAACACTCCTGTCAATATACTAAGCTCCCGTTTTATGACTTCAATTTGGAAATGGGTTACTTAATAACAATTAGGTGTCAAATTTATATTTATGTTATTTTATCATCAGTGATTAAAGAATAATGATGAAGAATGATTGAAAAGAACTGATCCGGAGAAAAATCCGTTTGGGATAAAAAATTAAAATAAAAAAACCCATTTTTTCCGGCTGTTTTATTTGTTTAAAGGGATTGAAATTCCTGTCCCAGACGCTGAAATTTTTAGAAATTAAATATTTCTAAATCAACAGGTTCGTTCACCCTGTGTTCTTATATTTAAAAAAAAAATCCCTGATTTTTACAAATTTATTTTGAAAACGGAATTTTTGCAAATTTCAGCGAATTTTGTTGCTAAGCGTTCTCATCTACGGAAGCCTATTAGCTTCACATTGTTTTTAGTTATTAAATTGTAGCTACAATTTAATAAATTGTACCTACAATTTAGCTAAATTGTCTCATCCCTATTGTTTACTGATAATTTTATAAGATACACTTCACTTACGGTGAGAAGGACAAGACGGTTCAGAAAAGTTGAAGATCGGGGGTGTGGGGGGGGGGGGGGGGGGGGGGGTCAAGTAAGTTGTGTTGGCTTATGACCTATTTTAACCAGTCTGCACAGGAAGGGGAAGGGCGTTTTTCAATGAACATTGAAAAATTATTGTTTATTTAGTCCTTAGACTAATATGAACAAGCGCGCCGTTTGCCAAAACAAGAACAACTACCGCCTCAAAAACCCAGCTTGTGACCACCCAGTCATTATTTCAAAATCTTGGGGGGGGGGGGGGGGGGGGGGGGGGGGGAGGTGTCGGTCTAAATATTCTGGGGACGGTTTGACTTTGGGACGGGCGGGTGAAATCGTTCGCCAGCCTTACGGCCTTGCCACTGAAAATGGGTTTGGGTCAAATAAATAGTGGAGACGGGGTTCGGATCAAAACGGTGCGGATCGATTCGGCTAGGGGAGTCTCTGGGCGATTCCCATCGTACTGAATAGCAAGTCGCGGCCTCACTGTGTTTGTTATTATTTGGTGTAGCAAGTGATATGAACAAGGCCTTATATTGGAATGAGAAGGTTTTAAATGATATTGAAAATTTGTTGCGAATTACTTGTTGAAATTCAGACGGAGACTGAGCGGTATTTGGATGATTTTTTATGGTGATTTTACGAACAAATTTATCCATATTTTCCAAGTCGAACAGAGTCAGAGATATTAATTAATTGATAAAATGTTGTTGTCAAAACATTTTTATTAGGTTATTTCAAAACGATCACGTGCCGGGCTGTTCGTACATACACATCTCACACAAGTCTCGTCCCCGTGTTCATCAATAGCACGGAATAAAATCATTTAAAAGACGATTATATCCGATTTGGCAATGACTTTGATTTCACTGTCCGGGCTTCTTGTGAAAATTAAAACTGGTCATTTCGACATTTTTTTCTGCGTTTTTTCATTCATTGTCACGACTAATTTACCCGGCGAACCTGATTCGAAATAATATCAACTGATGTCTGAGTCCACTTACCACACATTTCTTTTCCTAATGATATGTGTCGGAGATCGATGTTAATGACCTCGGGAATAGCGCACTACGTTCTGCGTTACATAGCGCAGAAGTTATCGCATGTTTAACGAGATTTACTTGACTGTTCTGCACTAGATAGCGCATTAGCTAACGAGCGTTTTCTGCACTAGACGTGACACGACTTCTAGTTTTAACTGTATGATAAGGTGACACTTAGAAAAACTTTGAGATTTGTTTGTCCAAGCCATAATTTTTTAACTGCTGAATATTTTCTATTGAAATTTTATACCAATATGTGATACCAAAAGATGGTGGGTCGCAAATCTTAATGTGGTATGTGCTCCTGAAGGTCAAGATCACAGGCCCTATGATAAGGTGACACTTAGAAAAAACTTTGACATTTGTTTATAAGGTGACACTTAGAAAAACTTTGACATTTGTTTGTCAGGGCCATAATTTCTTAACTGCTGAATATTTTGTAATGAAACTTTATACTAATATGTAATATCAAAATACAGGGTGTCTCGAATTATAATATAGTATGTGCTCCTCAAGGTCAAGGTGACGGGCCCTATGATAAAGTGACACTTAAGAAAACTTTGACATTTGTTTGTCCAGGCCATCATCTTGTATTTAGCTTCCTCTATGACGTGACTCTTGGTGGAGCTATCTAAGCGTGGCTGCCTCTTGTAGTTATATTTGAGGTGATTGCTTGTTCTGACGTTGCATTTTTTTTTTTTTTTTCAAATCAACTTGCCCAGCCTCATAAGGAGGGGGTGGGGGAAAATCCACCAAAATTCTTAAAAAATCTTCTCTTGAACCAGTGGGGGGGAATGGAGCCCATCAAAAAATGCTGAGTCAGCTTATTCGCAAAAATTAAAAAGCCAAAATTTTATCCACAAACACTGATTAGAATCTTGATATTTGATACACAGCATCCATAGGAGGGTCTGATACAATTTTGTTAAAATGAAGCCCCTCGGTTCATATTTGGGCTCAATACAGGAGCCTTAGTTTTTAACTTTGGGCAATATGGGGAATGATCTTTAAAAATCTTCTTCAGATCCACCAAATATTGTAGCCCAAATATTAACTTGGTGCAATATGAGGAAATTTATTTTAAAATCTTTTTCAGATCCACCAATCAGAATGCTTTCACATTTCCACCTGCGGCAACTGCATTGTGTCCTTGAGCAAGACACTTCAACCCCATGGGGGCACAGTGGTGTTGTGTACAAAGGCATACTGCACGTTGATGGTGCACTTGTCTTCAACCAATGCTAACCCTGCTTGTGTGGAGTTAGTATGTTTGGGAGCCTGACAGTGGCTCGCCGTTTCTCACGGTAATTCTCTCCGGGTACTCCGGCTTCCTCCACCCTTAAAACTGTCCGGCACAAGGCTACCCTGGCTGTCGGAAGGTTTCGTTAAACCCCAATAGATAAATAAATATAATTAAATCCTTCTTTAAACAACTATTGTCAGGCGTGTGCATCAGGCCCTATTGGGCCTCTTGTTTATTTAACCCTCTGTACTTGATGTCAAAATATGAAAATATTTAGAGGCAAATTTTTCCCATAATGCCACTAGAAATTTAATCAGTTCAATCTTGTTTGACAGACCTCCTCAAGCTCTGTCAAACAAGACTAAATTGGTTAAATTCCCAGTTGTATTATTGTAAAATTTGTTGCTATAAATTTTTTAAGATTTCAACATCAGTATGCAGAGGGTTAATCAACATGCATTTACTCTAGATTCTGTATGCAATTAACAGATCATCTTTGTACTGAAAGTGTGGAAGATGGTTTTGTTTTTTGAAGTTATATTCAGTTAAAAGGGTTGTTTTTTTTAACTGGTAGTGTGCTAAATTATTTTTAGTCGAGTTGTGATGAAGTCAAACTCGACTTATAGTTTGGTGAATGGCAGGTGGGCAGACGGGTGTATGGGCAGGCGTAAACAATCGGTTTCTGGATGATAACTTGATAATGGATCTACCCATGTTCATGAAACTTCATAGGTAGGTTGGCATCAGTGAGAGGAAGAACCCTATCTATTTTGGACTTGCTTGGTCAAAGGTTAAGGTCACAGTGACCTTGATCGTAGTAAATTGTAAACAATTGGTTTCCGGATGATAACTTGACTATGGTTCAACCCACATTCATGAAACTTCATATGTAGGTTGGCCTTCATGAGTGGAAAAACCCTATTATTTTGGACTCACTAGGTCAAAGGTCAAGGTCACAGAGACCCTGACCATAGTAAATCAAAACAATTGGTTTCTGGATGATAACTTGATAATGGTTCAACCCACGTTCATGAAATTTCATACATAGGTTGGCATCAGTGAGATCAAGAACCCTATTCATTTTGGACTCGCTAGGTGGAAGGTCAAGGTCACAGTGACCTTCAACATAGTAAATTGTAAACAACTGGTTTCCGGATGATAACTTGATAATGGTTTGACTCACATTCATGAAACTTCATAATTAGGTTGGCCTAAGTGAGGGGAAGACCCTGATTTATTTTGGACTTGCCAGGTCAAAGGTCAAGGTCACAGTGACCTTGAACATAATAAATCAAACAATTGGTTTCCAGATGATAATTTGACTATTGTTCCACCCATGTTCATGAAACTTCATATGTAGGTTGGCATTGGTGCAAGAAAGAGCCCTATTTATTTTGGAATCACTAGGTCAAAGGTCAAGGTCACAGTGACCATTCACTTAGTAAATTGTAAACAATTTGTTTCTGGACGATAAGTTGATAATGATTAAAGTCACTTTTGTGCTGTCACAACTCGACATTGGATCAGTGATCCTATCGGCATTTTTGGTCATTAAAATTTGTTCACATGTCCTTGCCTTGTTGCAATTTATACCTATACGCACTCTCCCATAAATTGTAACAAGGCAAATCCTAACAGACTAAATAGCTTCAGATCAAAGATAATATGAGGCACTTCCCCTGAATATGAAGCCTTTAAGCTATGGTTTCTGCACATCTTAGTAAAGCCCAAAAATGGGCTTCCTGCACTCTACAAGTTAAAAGATATCCAATTAAGGTGGCTTCACTGTAGTTGTTTTAGTTACACATTGAAGGAAAAGAATCTGAATAGAACATACTTAAGAATAAAATGAGACAGAAGTCAATTCTCCAAGAGCTAGATCATTTCTGTGGTGTAAGGGGCTTGATATAACTAATGGGGTATTAGCATCCCTCTTCTTTGGCTTATCCAGGAAGGAGTAAGCCATTTGTTATTGCTGAAGCATCCCTATTTATTAGGCTTATCCAGGAAGGAATAAGCCATTTTGTTATTGCTTAAGCATCCCTCTTTATTAGGCTTATATCCAGGCAGGAGTAAGCCATTTGTTATTGCTGAAGAGTTTTATTGTTTTTTATACGACCATTGAAAAACGGACGTATTATGGCGCTGTCCGTCTGTCCATCCAAGGACAGTTGTATTCCATGCTCTACAGAGCGTGATTTCAATTGGATTTAAAAAATATATGATATACTGCACAACCAGAATAAGATCTCGTGCAAGTTCGAATTTGGGTCATGTTCGACAGTTTTCCTAGTAGTTATTCCCCCTTTAATACTTAGAAATCGAGCAAATTATGCTTTCCGTGCTCTACAGACCGTCAACTTAATCAGATTCTTTTCAAATTTAATACGCAGCTTCATGGCCATAATATCTCGCACAAGTTCATATTTGGGTCGAGTTTGGTTGTTTTCTTAGGAGTTATTTCCCTTTTCATACTTGGAAATCAGTCAAATTATGCTTTCTGTGCTCTACAGTCCGTGAACTTAATCGGATTCTTTTGAAATTTAATATGCAGCTTCAAGAGCATGATATCTCGCACAAATGCAAATTTGGGTCATGTTTGTCAATTTTCATAGGAGTTATTGCCCTTTAATACTTAGAAATCAGGCAAATTATGCTTTCCGTGCTCTACAGACCGTCAACTTAATCAGATTCTTTTCAAATTTAATACGCAGCTTCATGGGCATAATATCTCGCACAAGTTCATATTTGGGTTGTGTTCGGTTGTTGTAATTTTTTTACTGAAATTTCTTGGGAGTTTTTGGCATAGTAACAGAATGTTTATTCTGTTTTTCCCCATAGTTACGTCCTCACCCTAGGGGTGTTTAGGCATTTTGGTCATGCATCTACCATCCGATGTACTGCAGTTTCTTCTGTGGAAGTTTCTGTTTTACATCAGATAGTGTTTAAAATTGGTTACTGATTTCGGGGCCATATTTTCAGTGCCTGGAGTCTTGTTTCCAGTTTTTTATTATACGCCCGTTTATAAAAACGGGACATATTATGTTATCAGTCTGTCTGTCTGTCCATAAACAATTTGGTTTCCATTCATTTAAAGTCGAACGCCTTGACGGATCGACATCAAACTTTCAGAAGTTGTTTTTAGCAATAAAATACAGGTCAAGTTTGATATTGGTGTTTCTCAGTCAATCTGCTGCAGAGTTATGGCCCTTTGAAAACACAATTTTTCTTAAAAAATTGGTTTCTGTTCATTTAAAGCTGAACGCCTTGACGGATTGACACCAAATTTTTCAGATGTTGTTTTTAGCAATGAAATACAGGTCAAGTTTCATATTGGTGTTTCTCAGTCCATCCGCTGCAGAGTTATGGCCCTTTGAAAATACAATCTTTCGAAAAAAATTGGTTTCCCTTCATTTAAAGGTGAACGCATTGACGGATCGACATCAAACTTTCAGATGTTGTTTGTAGCAATAAAATACAGGTCAAGTTTGATATTGGTGTTTCTCAGTCCATCTGCTGCAGAGTTATGGCCCTCTGAAAACACAATTTTTGCGAAAAAAATTGGTTTCCGTTCATTTAAAACCGAATGCCTTGATGGATTGACACCAAATTTTTCAGATGTTGTTTTTATATGCCCGTTTGAAAAACGGGACGTATTATGTGAATGGTCTCTCCACCCGTCTGTCTGTCTGTCCGTCCATGGACACATTTCGTTTCCGGATGATAACTTTAGTTGTAATGGTTTGAGCTGAGTTAAATTTGGCATGTTGATTCAGTATGACAAAATACAGGATGGGTTTGGCTTCCGTTTCTAGCGGCCCATTTGCAGTAGAGTTATGGCCCTTTATTTATGGGAATTTAGCCCAACTTCTCGTTTCTGGACGATAACTTTAGTTTGCCTTGACCGATTTATTTCAAATTTTCAGTTTTTAGTTTTTGACCACAAAATACAGCTCAAGTTCACTTTTGACCACAATCGCATATACCTTTCCAGAGTTATTCCCCTTGAATGATTGCAAATTTGTGGATTTTCTGGTGTCCGGATGATAACTTTAGTTTGCCTTGACCGATTTTTTTCAAATTCTCAGATTTTGTTTTTGACCACAAAGCACAGCTCAAGTTCACCTTTGGCCATAATCGCATGTACCATTCCATTCCCCTTGAATGATTGCAAATTTGTGAATTATGTGGTTTTTGGATGATAACTTTAGTTTGCCTTGACTAATTTGTTTCAAATTCTCAGATTTTGTTTATGACCACAAAGCACAGCTCAAGTTCACTTTCGGCCAAAATCACATGTACCTTTCCAGAGTTATTCCTCTTGAATTTATGCATTTTGTGTTTTCCGGATTATAACTTTCGTATGGCCTGACTGATTTTTTATACGCCTGTTGAAAAACCATCGAATTATGGAATCAGTCTGTCTGTCAGTCCATTTGTCCATCCGTCGGTCTGTCCGTTCGTCAATATTTGGTTTCCAGATGATAACTTTAGTATTTTTTTTCGATTGACTCCTAAACTTGGTATGTGGTTTAATCAAAATGAAAGACAGGTCAAGTTCGAATATGGGGTCACTTCGAACTTCGAAGTTCCCCTGAATTATGGCCCTTGTTGGACATAGAATGCATCAAATATTTGGTTTCCGGATGATAACTTTTAATATTTGTTTTCCGATTGGTTCCAAACTTGGTATGTTGTTTAATCACAACAAAATACAGGTCAAGTTCGAATATGGGGTTGGTCTGAACAATTTTCACCCTCACCCCCATCCTTACCCCAACCCTTCAAAAATACAAAACAGGCGTATAATGTCCCGCTAGGCGGTACATTTGTTCACAATATTTTTACAACGTATATCTCAAATAATAGCTGTCAAGACTGTTGCATACTTACATATTTCAACATAGACTTGATTCTCAGTGTGGTGTCATGTTAAAGAAAATTATTTCTCTGAATAAAAGATTTGCCATTATTATCCCGTGAACTAATGTCATCACTTGGTATCTGATGTCCTTCTTTTGTCTATCAGACTTCTTTAGAACCATTGGCCAAAATCCAATTAAACTTGGGTCAAATTATCTGTGTGGGATGCCCTTTGAAATTTATTCAGCAGACATTGCTTGAACTTTGGGGGCAGGGGGGGTATGTACAAACCTTGTCATAAACGACCAGTCAAAATGCTTTGAGATTTGGTATGCAACTTCCCTCAGTGACGAAGATTCAAATTTGTTCAAAGAGGTATCATGAACAATTTTCAGTCTTCATTTTGGGAGGGCAAATTGTGTGACCCTCCCCAAATTACAGCTTTCAGAATCAGGTGGACAAGTTGAACCATATTTGGTATGCACTATCATGTAGTGACAAAAACTTCATTTATGTTGAAAAAAAAATGTGCCCCCATCCCTCCATTGACCTCCTCACAACACACAAACACACCCACACCCATCCCCATGGGAATCCTCAAGCTGAAAGTCAGAAAAATTAAATTCTCCAGAACTCAGTGGTTTTTATTCATTTATTAGGAGTTTGCTTTATGTGCAATTAACATGTCATATTTGTATTGAAGGTATGGTAAATTGTTTGCTGTTGGGGGTTTCATTCAAACAACACGGTTATTCAGTTAAGAGATTTTCAGTTAAGTGGGTTCTACATACTTATAAAATTAACTTAACAGGTGAAACTTAACTGTCAGAAAGGTAACTTATATTTGGTAATCAGAAATTGTTCATTATTAAATGTTTTGTTCGAAGTTTTTGGGGCATTTACAGTTGTGTAAAATGTAGTTACAGGCTATTTATAAAATATATTTCTTGTTAGATTTACCTTTTTTATTTATTTAAGTATTTTCTTAATAGTTCTTTTTTATTGTTAGTTTTTATTGTTAACCAGATATTTTTATTCACTATTTATATGTTAATAAGCAAGATTTTTTTTCATGTTATGGTATATGTGACTTATAAGGTTCCATTTATTGAAACTTTGTGATATGTTTATCTTTTTATAACCCTCTGTGATATGGGAGAAACCGTCCAATGAAAATTTTTTCTTGTGTATAGATCTGAATGGCCAATAAATAATTAACCCATAAAGGCCTGGAATTCCCACTATTCCACAGTCTCTTTGTATATAATATGCAGTGATTTGGCTGCCTTATCAGACATGACTATAAACCACTACCTAGATAATTTGTCTATTGTCAGCAGGACCTCCTCAGATGGCATGTTAAGGACACCTGTTCCAAGGTCGGAAAGTCGGAAATAGGGTAAACAAAAACTGCTCATTGCATACATTGAATATAATGGCTTGGTCCAGTGATACTTTCCGAAATTAAGGACTGGGGAACTACTCAAGCTGCACATTAACCTCAACTGCGAGTTGATCACCCATCCTGAACTTTGCTCATTAGTGGCCAATGCAGAGTGTATCGTTGGAAGAGTACCCAAGAAGGGGTGTCCCCCTGTTATACTAAGGGGCCCACCTCCAAGACATTTTGAAATTGAGTGCCCAAAACTCCTCAAAGGAAGTGGGTATTATTGTCTGGGTGGGGCTGCATGAGTTACACACAGCGAAACTGACTTTATTGCAGCTTGAAATATGATTGAGTACTCATTGTGTTAGATATTTGTGAAGATCAAGCCATTCCAGATCTTGAAATTGTAGAGAAGGGCGTCCCACTCAGACACTCAGACAAAGGTAGGGGAATGGCATGGTCATGACACAATAAGGGGCCAGTGGCATAGGAGGAGAGTGTTCAGTTATCATGGTAAATCAGATTTATTGAAGTTTCATAGATCTGACTTGTCACTTTAATCCTCTACCTAACATAACAGTAATATCCATTCAGTGATGTTCATAAGATTCACCATTCAATTTTCATTATTTTTAGCTCACCTGACTGCAGTCAGTGTGAGGTATTGCCATCACTTGGCGCCCGTCGTCCGTTAACTTTTGCAAACTTGGCTTCTTCTTCACAGCCATTCAGCCAAATTAAAACATATATTGCACAAACCATCCCTGGGGTATACCCTTTCTATTTTGTTTAAATGAAGCAGCTGCCTTCTTCGGGCTCTGGTCAATGATGCCAAAGCCTAAAAATCTTTAAAATTCTTCTTCTCATGAACCACCAGAGAGATTGCCTTGATATATGGCAAGTAACACTCTTTGGTGTTGAAGATTAAAGTTTGTTCAAGAGAAGTTGGGAGATCAATAGTTGGGTTCTCAGTGGGCACATACCCATTTTGGGCTCTGCCCAAAATTTCTATTTCAAGAACCATTGGGCCGATTTGAACCAAATTTGGCATGTAGCAAAGTACTTGTTTGATGCCCGAAATTTTTTTTTCATTGCCCTATGGGTACCCCAGGGGCTAAAAATAGAAAAAAATTCAAATGCCCATATTTTCCAAACTGCATGGAACAGAGAACTGTTATTATTTGGTGTGAAGCATCCTTTTGACCAGTAGAATGGATTAAAAAAAAATGGCCATTGGTTGTGTCAGGGTGTTCTGTTGGGGCGTTTGAAAAAATGCTGAGTCAGCATATTTGCAAAAATTGAAAAAAAAAATTTCTTCAGAACCGCTGATCAGAATCTTTTGATATTTGGTATACAGCATCCATAGGATGGTCAAATACAAGTGTGTTCCAATCGACCCCCTCGGTTCATATTTGGGCTCAACAGAGAGCCCAAATAATTTACTTAGGGCACAAAGGGGAATAAGCTTTAAAAATCTTCTTCTTCAGATCAAACAGTCAGATTCCTTTGAATCTTGGTATACAACATCTCTACAGGGGTCAGATTGAGGTTTGTTCAAATTGAGTCCCTGGGTTAATATTTGGGCTTCATATGGAAGCCTGAATATTAACTTGGTGCAATATGGGGAAGAATCTTTAAAAATCTTCTTCTTCAGATCCACCAGTCAGATTCTTTTGATATTTGGTATGCAGCATCTCTAGGGTGGGTGGGGGGAGGTGGGGAGTAGGTTCAAGTTTGTTCAATTGGGATCCCTGGATGAATATTTGGGCTCTTTATTGCAGCTCAAATGTTAACTTGGTGTAATATGAGAAAATTTCTTTAAAAATCTTCTTTTTTCAGACCCACTAGTGAGAATCCTTTCATATTTGGTATGTGACATCTCAAGAGGTTTAGGATTTGAATTTGTTCAAATCGACTCCCTGGGTTAATATTTGGACTTCCTATGGGAGCCTGATTATTAACTTGGTGGAATATGGGGGATATTCTTTAAAAATCTTCTTCTTCAGATCCACCAGTCATATTCTTATGATATTTGGTATGCAGCATCTTTAGGGGGGTTATATGCAAGTTTGTTCAATGGGATCCCTGAATGAATATTTGGGCTCTTTATTGGAGCCCAAATTTTAACTTAGTGCAATATGAGAAAATTTCTTAAAAATTCTTCTTTTTTCAGATCTGCTAGTGAGAATCCTTTCATATTTGGTATGTGACATCTCTAGAGGTGTAAGATTCGAATTTGTTCAAATCAAGTCCCTGGGTTAATATTTGGACTTCAGGTGGGAGCCTGAATATTAGCTTGGTGCAATATGGGGAATAATCTTTAAAAATCTTCTTCTTCAGATCCACCAGTCAGATTCTTTTGATATTTGGTCTGCAGCATCTTTAAGGGGGTTATATTCAAGTTTGTTCAAATGGGATCCCTGGATGAATGTTTGGGCTTTTTATTGGATCCCAAATTTTAACTTAGTGCAATATGAGAAACTTTTTTTTAAAATCTTCTTTTTCGGACCCACTAGTGAGAATCCTTTCATATTTAGTATGTGACATCTCTAGAGGTGTAAGGTTCAAATTTGTTAAATCGAGTTCCTGGGTTAATATTTGGGTTCCCCAAGGGAGCCCAAATATTCACTTAGTGCAATATGGGGAATTATCGTTCAGATCCAGCAGTCAGATTCATTTGATATTTGGTGTACATCACCTCTGGGAGGGTTAGATTGAAGTTTGTTCAAATCAGATCTCTGGGTTAATATTTGGGCTTTTTATTGAAGCCCAAAGTTTAACTTAGAGCAATATGCGAAAATTCTTCCTTCTTCAGAACCACCAGTGAGAATCCTTTCATATTTGGTATGTAACATCTCTACAGGTGTCAAATTCAAGTTTATTCAAATCGATTCACTTGTTTTTTATTTTTTTTAATTTTTGGGGGGGTGAGGGGGCTAGGGAGAACCACAGTAGTTTAAAACAAAACAAAAATTTTGTTCAGTTGTTGTTTTCTAATACTTCACAGAACAGAGCATACTAGGAAGCTTTCCTAGGACCAGCAGAAATGAATGGCCAAAAAAGTTTCCTGTGGTTGTGTCATAGCAAATCAAAAAAATTGCTCTTGCTGCTGATCACTTACTGATACACTCATCTGTTTTGACAATTTGAGCCAGGTGAGCATTTTAGGCTCACTTGAGCCTCTGATTTCATATTCTGTCTCAAAAACATAGTTTATGACCCCCCATTGGAACAAGCTCATTGAGCTTGTTCCAATGGGAGGTCATAAGCTATGTTTTTGATGCAAAAACTGAAATAATTTAATTATTCTAGAATTTTGTTTGCAAATGTCCTCTGCTTTTTGTGTTAGGTAAAGGGGTTAAGTCTTACATTGAAGTTTGAAAAAAATTTTCAGGGGCATATACTGTTTGTCATTTCCATCTGTCCATCTCTCTGTCAGGAAGATTTTTGTGTCCACTCCATAATTCTGAGATTCTTTGTTGGATTTTGTTGAAACTTGGCATACATGTTGCATATGTGGAGACAATGTGTCGTGTACAAAATCTTTTTTTGTTCGATGGAGGTCTAGGTCAATGATGAAGATCATTGCCACATCGGGGGCATAATCACTTCCGAGAGTGACAATCTCATTTTTTTTTTTTTTTTTTTTTTTTTTGGGGGGGGGGGGGGGTGGTGGTGGGGGGAGGGGGGGTCCGACATTGTACATTCCAGTATTAGATTTTTGATTTTCGATCTTTATCCAAAACAATGTCACTTCAAACTTTTTTTTTTCTCTACCTTTTAATATATATGCCTGTATCAAGCCTCCCTCTTGAGGCTCCAACAAAAATTATTTCCAAAAATATATAGGCTGACCTGGGAAATTTGAAGGGCAGAGAATAAAATCTAAAATTTTGAGATAACCTATTTACTGTTCATCTGGATACAGGCTTGGGGCGAATACTTTGTAAATGTATTTGAATACGAATACAAATACTTTGAAATTTCAAGAATACAAATACAAATACTTTGAAATTTCAGGAATACGAATACAAATACACAAATTTTCAAATGTATTTGAATACGAATACAAATACATTACAATGTATTCATAAATACATTTTTGAATAATTGAATACTTTTTAAATTAGAAGTATTTATAGCAAGGCCTTTAAATATTTTGTTTGTTGGGGTAAAAGTCATTTTTCAACTGATGGTCCTTTAACTGATGCTTTAATTGTGTTTACCATGCTTTGTTGGAAAACTAAAGTAATTACCTGATAAGAAATCCACTCTGTGAGTGTCATAGTAATTAGACTACTCTCCATGGACAACACTTCACAAAAAAATCACAGACTGGCGTTCGTAGTAGACTCCTCTACATCATGTTTGGTTGTCATGATAACCCATGTGAGCGGCCATCTTGTGATGTCATCTCCATAGTGATACATGGTGTGAGTGCGCATGCGCAGCGCGTGTTGTTAGGGTGATACGTGTTTCCGTCGGCCATTTTGTATACTGGAGGCCGCCATCTTGGTTTCTATGGTAGCACGTGGTTGCTATGTGACTCAAAACCTTCTAACAAGACAGGGATATGTTCGGAGGGTGTGTTCCTTTGTAGAAGAGTAATTTCCCAAGTCGTAGAATTACCACAGACAACCCGACAAGCCCTCCAAATCACCGAAATTGACTTTATTACTACAGATTCCCCATTTTATCGGTGTAGCACATAGTGCTATAGTACCAAAGGGGATCCCTGGGGGTGTTTTCGATTGAATTAGAGTATATCTAAATCTATGGGTGGACATTTTTTCACGCATATAAATCCGAGATGATCTGCTATGACACCTAGTGAAATTTCCACCAATGAAGCACTGGGGTAATCCTGGTGCTTCATTGGTGGAAATTTTGCTAGGTGTCAGCAGATCATCTCTGAATTATATGCGTAGACAAAATGACAACCATGGATTTTGACCCGTCATCGATGGCTCTAGTGTATGACAGTTTACAGATTTTGAAAGCATCTGCAGCAAGCACAGGGGCATTATCTGTCGTAGGGTGCTTGAGCATTGAAGAGAGGGGTCTTCCCACAGAAACATTTTAAAACAGTGCTATCAAATAAGGTGATAATATACAACTTTTTGCTGAACTGTTTTCAGTTCCAGACAAACAACTTTTCGGTTATCTGTTTTTTTCATTTACATAACCACTAGAGGAACGATAAAATCGTTCCTCTCAAATTTTATGGCCTGTAAATGGATCAGGTTGAATTTTTGAGTGACTTTATTAATATTAACATCACCCAAAATTAAATGTTAGAACATTTTCATGAAATTTTAGTATGTTGCACAAATCAAAAAATTAAGAGGTAGCTGGTTTTTGTTTTTATTTTATCCCCATTTTTTATGTTTTTACGTCATTTTAAATATTTATCAATTTTCAATAAAAAAAAATCCAAAAACACACTCGTGTGAATCCATTTGTGGTGTACAGATATGGGATACTCTTATGAAACTTTCCAAACATATTTATGGTTATTAGCAGTTTTGCACCATTATTTTTTCTTTTCAAATTGCAACACCCAATTTTATCTATGTTTTTGTAGCTCACCAAAGGGAGCTAAACTTATCACTTGCCGTCCATCGTCCGTCTGTCGTCATCTGTCCGGCGGCGTGAACATTTTTCAAACGACTTCTCCTCTGAAACCGCTAGGTTGATTTGCTCGGGATTCAAGTTTGTTAAAGCCAAGTCCCTGGGTTCATATATAGGCTCCCTGTGGGAACCTGAATTATAACTTAGTTCAATATGAGTTCAAAAGAATATCTTTTTTTTTTAGATCCACTGGTCAGAATCTTTGTATATTTGGTATAAGCTTTTCTTTGGAGGAGCAGATGCGACTTGTTGAAATCAGTTCTCTGGGTTGATATTTAGGCTACCATGTCAGGTAAGTGCCCTCAGGCCCCCTGGGGCCTCTTGTTTCCATACCTTTTATTTTCAACCTCTTTTTGAGCCTTATCCTTTTGAAATTTTAGGAATATAATCTCCACAAAAAAAACATATCTGAAAATGTCATAGGACCAAAATTTAAAATGCCGTCAGATTTTTGGGATATTTTAGTTTGTTGTTGAGCTCAAAAAATTAGGAGATAGCCGTTTTTTTTTTGGGGGGGGGGGGGGGGGGGGGTCGATTTACCACCATTTTTATACCCCCGCTTCGAAGAAGTGGGGGCTATATAGGAATCGCCCTGTACGTCTGTCCGTCCGTCCGTCCGTCCGTCCGTCCGTACGTACGTACGTATGTACGTCTGTCCGTACGTCTTTCCGGACATGAAATTCTTGTGTGCGCAACTCCTCCTACATTTATCAATCAATTTGGACAAAACTTTTCAGACATCATCACTACTAAGTGAACATGCGCATTCTCCAAGATTTTTGATCTGCGGCAATTTTAACCAGGTTATCTCCCTTTGACTTAGATTTATTGTGTCTTTCCATCTGAACAAATTCTTGTGTGCGCAACTCCTCCTACATTAATGAACCGATTTTGATGAAACCTTTCAAACATCATCTCTACTAAGTGAACATGTGCATATTCCAAACTTTTTAATCTGCGACAATTTTAACCAGGTTATCTCTCTTGAACTTTGATTTAATATGGGTTTCTACATGAAATTCTTGTGTGCGCAACTCCTCCTACATTTATCAATCAATTTGGACAAAACTTTTCAGACATCATCACTACTAAGTGAACATGCGCATATTCCAAGATTTTTGATCTGCGAAAATTTTAACCAGGTTATCTCCCTTTGACTTAGATTTATTATGTCTTTCCGTTCGAACAAATTCTTGTGTGCGCAACTCCTCCTACATTAATGAACCGATTTTGATGAAACCTTTCAAACATCATCTCTACTAAGTGAACATGTGCATATTCCAAACTTTTTAATCTGCGACAATTTTAACCAGGTTATCTCTCTTGAACTTTGATTTAATATGGGTTTCTACATGAAATTCTTGTGTGCGCAACTCCTCCTACATTTATCAATCAATTTGGACAAAACTTTTCAGACATCATCACTACTAAGTGAACATGCGCATATTCCAAGATTTTTGATCTGCGACAATTTTAACCAGGTTATCTCCCTTTGACTTAGATTTATTATGTCTTTCCGTTCGAACAAATTCTTGTGTGCGCAACTCCTCCTACATTAATGAACCGATTTTGATGAAACCTTTCAAACATCATCTCTACTAAGTGAAAAACTTTTTAATCTGCGACAATTTTAACCAGGTTATCTCTCTTGAACTTTGATTTAATATGGGTTTCTACATGAAATTCTTGTGTGTGCAACTCCTCCTACATTTATCAATCAATTTGGACAAAACTTTTCAGACATCATCACTACTAAGTGAACATGTGCATATTTCAAGATTTTTGATCTGCGACAATTTTAACCAGGTTATCTCCCTTTGACTAAGATTTATTATGTCTTTCCGTTCGAACAAATTCTTGTGTGCGTAACTCCTCCTACATTAATGAACCGATTTTGATGAAACCTTTCAAACATCATCTCTACTAAGTGAACATGTGCATATTCCAAACTTTTTAATCTGCGACAATTTTAACCAGGTTATCTCTCTTGAACTTTGATTTAATATGGGTTTCTACATGAAATTCTTGTGTGCGCATCTCCTCCTACATTTATCAATCAATTTGGACAAAACTTTTCAGACATCATCACTACTAAGTGAACATGTGCATATTCCAAGATTTTTGATCTGCGAAAATTTTAACCAGGTTATCTCCCTTTGACTTAGATTTATTATGTTTTTCCGTTCGAACAAATTCTTGTGTGCGCAACTCCTCCTACATTAATGAACCGATTTTGATGAAACCTTTCAGACATCATCTCTACTAAGTGAACATGTGCATATTCTAAACTTTTTAATCTGCGACAATTTTAACCAGGTTATCTCTCTTGAACTTTGATTTAATATGGGTTTCTACATGAAATTCTTGTGTGCGCAACTCCTCCTACATTTATCAATCAATTTGGACAAAACTTTTCAGACATCATCACTACTAAGTGAACATGCGCATATTCCAAGATTTTTGATCTGCGACAATTTTAACCAGGTTATCTCCCTTTGACTTAGATTTATTATGTCTTTCCGTTCGAACAAATTCTTGTGTGCGCAACTCCTCCTACATTAATGAACCGATTTTGATGAAACCTTTCAAACATCATCTCTACTAAGTGAACATGTGCATATTCCAAACTTTTTGATCTGCGACAATTTTAACCAGGTTATCTCTCTTGAACTTTGATTTAATATGGGTTTCTGCATGAAATTCTTGTGTGCGCAACTCCTACATTTATCAATCAATTTGGACGAAAGTTTAAAGACATCATCACTACTAAGTGAACATGCGCATATTCCAAAATTTTTGAGCTGTGGCAATTTTAACTAGGTTATCTCCCTTTAACTTAGATTTATTATGGGTTTCTACATGAAATTCTTGTGCGTGCAACTCCTCCTACATTTATCAATCAATTTGGACAAAACTTTTCAGACATCATCACTACTAAGTGAACATGCGCATATTCCAAGATTTTTGATCTGCGACAATTTTAACCAGGTTATCTCCCTTTGACTTAGATTTATTATGTCTTTCCGTTCGAACAAATTCTTGTGTGCGCAACTCCTCCTACATTAATGAACCGATTTTGATGAAACCTTTCAAACATCATCTCTACTAAGTGAACATGTGCATATTCCAAACTTTTTGATCTGCGACAATTTTAACCAGGTTATCTCTCTTGAACTTTGATTTAATATGGGTTTCTGCATGAAATTCTTGTGTGCGGAACTCCTCCTACATTTATCAATCAATTTGGACGAAAGTTTACAGACATCATCACTACTAAGTGAACATATGCATATTCCAAAATTTTTGAGCTGTGGCAATTTTACCTAGGTTATCTCCCTTTAACTTAGATTTATTATGGGTTTCTACATGAAATTCTTGTGCGTGCAACTCCTCCTACATTTATCAATCAATTTTGACGAAACCTTTCAAACATTATCACAACTAAGTGAACATACGCATATTCCCAAATTTTTGATCTGCGACAATTTTAACCAGGTTATCTCCCTTTAACTTGGATTTATTATGGGTTTTCAAATGGGATTCTTGTGTGTGCAACTCCTCCTACATTAATAAACCGATTTTGAATACATGTTGCACATTGTAAATGTGTTTTTCCAAATGTAAACCATATATGTGTGGGCTCTTTAAGTATTCAGTGCTGTTCTGTGGAAGGCCACATGCAAATACACATTTCAGCAACAAAAAATGATCTTTATGTATACATTTCCTTATGGCCTTCGCCTACATGATCAGAAGTGCATTCCTCTAAAAACCCAAAGCGGGGGTATTAATCACCTTCAGTGATAGTTCTAGTTCTCTTTTCGGTCACTGAACTTTGCCTATTATCTATATTCTTAATTAAAAGCCCTACATTCTTGACTCAGATTGCACCCTCTTTATAAGAGATACTATTATGAAACTCCCCACACCTATCTCTGGTCATTTGAAGTTGTGAAGTGAGCTATTGCCACCACTTGGTGTTCGTCATCTGTAAACTTTTCGCATTTTCATCTTCTCTGGAACCACTGTGCCAGTGTGAACCAAACTTGGCAGGGAAGGTCTATGGGAGGTTCTCTACAAACAATCCTCATTTTGTTCCTGTCAATTGAAAAACATGACCGCCAGATGCATTATTTGATTCTGATTGGTTGATTTTTAAAAATCTTCTCCTCTGAATTTACAAGGCCGAATGTTTTGAAACTTCATATGGTTCATGACTGGGACACCCTCTACCAATTATCCTCATTTAATGTTGATCAGGTTGCAAACATGGCCACAATTGTGGCTTATAGTTACTATAGAAACCCCCATGGAAAATCACATTTTCCTCTGCTTCTCTGGAACTACAGAGCTGATCTGAACTGAACTTGGCACAAATAATGTATGGAAAGTCCTCTGAAAACATTCATCATTCTGTTTCGCCCAGATAAAGGAGCATGGCATCTAGCTGCATTTTTTGATTTTGATTAGAATAACTGAGGGATATGTAGTTTTGCCAGGTGAGTGATTATAGGCTCTTTAGAGCCTCTCGTTTCATTTCAGTTTCAGACACCCGATGCCAGTGATGTGAATTTTACGTTTTTTCTTTTTCACTTATTTTCAACTTCATTTTGAGTTGTATCCTTTCCAAATTTGGGTAATATAATCTCCACAGGAAACACCATGTCTAAAAATTCCCAAACATTTTGGCGATGTCCTGAAGGGAGGGGAGGGAAGAGGGGGGGCAAGAATTCAAAAATCAAAATGCATGTGATTTTTATGAAATTTTAGTTTGCTGTACAATTCAAACAGTGTAGGAGATTTCTGTTTTTAATGTTTTGCTTTATCGCAGTTATTGATGTTTTTGTGTCACTTCAAAGTTTAGGCTATTTTTGTCATATTTCATTGAAAGCGAGTGATGGCAGATGCTTTATTGAGTGGCTTAGTATGCTAAAAGATGACAAACAACTTCCCCTCATTATTCGGCATTGGCTATCCTGGGTTGAATGACTTCTGGAAATTTGCCCTGCGCTTTCAAAACGATCTAGTTTTTAATTTGTTGTCTTCCAAAACATAGATTATGGCCTCTCTTAGGGTTCATTGTCTCAAGAATTAGGTAGTTTACTTAACCCTTTACCCAAAAGAATGGCAAAAACTAGCCAGCGCTATTCACAAATATCGCCAATTAATTTTCATTATTTTTTACATTCCTTGTCCCAAAAGCATAGCTTATGACCCTTTTTGGAATGAGCTCATCAATTTTGTTTACAAGTGTAGTCTGCTTTTCATGTTAGGTAAAGAGTTAAGGTCTTTCAAGGACCTATTCCAGCCATTTTAATGTACGTTTTAGACAATATTGATAACCATTTCCACTGCCCCAGACTAGCTGTCTAGCTTTATTCTAAGAATCATGCCAAACACTGTTTTTAAACCCTCCAAATCCACCAAAAAATAAGCCAAATAAGAAAAAGCATTGTGTATTTTGTTCCATTGATTAACATTTGTGAATGCATAGAAGCCCAGGAAGTGCTTCCAAACCCACCAATATTCAGTCTTTTGTTTGGCGTCTCTCTTGATAGTTTTCTGTTACACCTGCTCTTAAAATTTCAAAATTATGAAGACTCAGAAATGTGGATCAACAGGGATGTTTGTTGGAGAAGATCAACAACATTTATAGGAAGGAATTTTGCAGAGTCATGTCTCGCCCTCATTTAGGTCTTTCCCTAATGTATAACTATTCATTTATGAATATTTATAATCTGTCTGCTCAATGTTTCCTTCCCTTTCGTGTTTCCCTCTGTCATTTCTAATGTTATTTAAAAAAAACAAACAATTTTTCTGTTTTTGTTTGCGTTAGAAATGGCCACTCAGTGACACTAGTTCTCTTGTACCCTCTAAATTTGGTCCTTTCCCAACTGATTCGGCATGCCTTTGTGTATTATTAGTTGCACTGGTACATTTCTTTTCTATTAGGACAGTCATTAATTATTAAAATTACTTACATTTTCAAAGATTTTATTGGGAAAACTTATGTATTTTGGTAATTGTAGTTTGAGTTTTGATTCATCCCTTAAGATATATATGGCAAAGGGAGTATTCACTTATTGTTTTAATACTTCTTCTCAATAGGCCCCCTTATGTTCACTTGGTTGTGATCTTGAATTACACAATGAGTTAAGTTCTGTTTGTCAGGCCCTCCTGCATGGTCCTTTTGGCTGCCGCATGCTCTATTTTCATAGCCATTGCAAACTTAAAAGAATAATAATTAAATGGTTCATGTTCGAAAGTTTACCCAAGTAAATAAAATGGATAAATTTGTCCCTTGAGTGCAACAAGGCTTTGCAATGCTCTAGCATTGCAAAGCCTTCTTGCACCCAAGGAACAACCCCTCCCCCCCCCCTGCTATTCTGTAGATTATGGGGCCCAACACATAAAACAAACCAAGAATATGAACTGCTGATGGCAAAGAAATAATTACAAAAATAAAAAATAAATAAATGCCCGTCCACATGCAATTTTACAAAAAATGTCCTGAGAAACAGAAGATCTACTTTGTGGGGCCTTACCTTTATATATATATCTACTTAGCTGTTTTGTGTTCAAGATATTTTTTCACAAAACAGGGAGAGAGTGGGGGTGGGGTGTAAACTTGTGTACTGACCTCGATTTACTTTCTCTGGATTGGAAAGTGTTACAAGCTTTTCTCTTGCTATACCACATTCAATAGCACTTTGACAAATTCATATTTTAATTTCCTTTATCTAAGAGTAGCTTTTTGGGATATGTCTCTTGGCAAAAGGAAATAAAAGTAATTCAAAAATAGGGTTCTGTTATCAATTATTAATCTTTTCATCAAGTAATTATAATAGTAGCTAGTCACTTATTGTTGCAACATTTAGACCATTGTGTTAATTCAGTCCCTTTTAGAGATTAAATGCTTCTGGAATTAATTATACAGCCTGCTTTATGTACTATCCTTATTCCTGTATGGTCTCACCAACTTTTAATTATTAACCTAGTCTGAGCCATTGATAATGGTTATAAATATAGAAAATTCAAAATAATTTCCATATTTACTATACATATCACTGTCCCCGACAGAAAGTGCCCTACCAGTGGTTGTTCACTCACACCTCCGCACATACAACTATAATCACTTAGCTGACACTGCAAAAGAATGGTTACTGGTAGGTTTGGAGGCACTTTCTGGGCTCTGCACATACGCAGATATCACTTTATGGCGCACCATAGAGGATTCTTTCTTTTTGGGTCACCAGACTGAAAGTCAGGGGGAGCATAAGTGATCACTCTGTCCTTCCGTTGTCAATCCAGCGTGAACTTTACTTTATCAACTTCCTGTAAACCACTGGGCCAAATTAAACCAAATTTGATATGCATGTTTCTTATCGTATGTCAATTTAAGTTTGTTTAGATAAAGTTACCACTCCCACAGAGGGCACCACAAGGGGCATAATCCACAAAGCACCCATAAATTGTTTCCCAAATTATAAAAAAAATCTTTTCCAGAACCATCAATTAGAATCATTTGATATTTGATATACAGTATTCCTTGGGGGAGGGGGAGGAGGAGGACAGATTCAGATTTGTTCAAATCGAGTCCCAGGGTTAATATTTGGGCTCCCTTTAACTTAGTACAATATGAGGAAATTTCTTTAAAAATCTTCAGATACACTAGTCAGAATACTTTCATATTTGGCATACAATATCTCTGCATCTCTCTGGCTTTATTTTGTTCAAATTGGGTCCCTTGGTTAATATTTGGGCTCTCTATTGGAGCCCAGAGTTTAACTTAGTGCAATATGAGGAAATTTCTTTGAAATTGTTCTTCTACAGAGCCTCCAATCAGAACCATTTCATATTTGATATGTGACATCTCTAGGGGTGACAAATTCAAGTTTGTTTAAACCACGTCCTTGGCTTAATATTTGGGCTTGCTATGTGCATATGAGGAAATATCTTTTGTCTTGAGATCCACCAGTCAGAATCTTTTCATATTTGGTAACAACATCACCTCAGTTTGAATTCAGGAGTTCCATGATGTCACCAGGTGTTAACTCTGTGGGTTATGGATGGGTGCAGACATTTTAACTCTGGATGATGGGCTTGACATACATTGCTTACGCACAAACCACTGGAGTACATAATTCCATATTTGTCATATTACTTAGCAGTGGTCATTTTAAAGGTTGTGGAAACTGAGCCGCTAGGGACATTTTGACTAGTGGTGGCTCCTGCTCCTCACCCTATCAAACACCTCCTCCTTCATATTCTGTGCCGTACCGTAACCCCAACTTTAATATCACAGGTAATGGGAAAAAGATTAAAAAAGATCTTTCTCCTAATCCTTGGATATTGTGTATCCAGTAAATAATGACTGACTGATCATTTTGAAAAAACTTTTTACCCTTAAGGACCTGGACAGTTGTCAAACATGACCACATGACCACAGCTTGTACACATCCAGAGGCTGATGGAAATTTCTGTTAAGGTAGCCAAGACTTGACTAGAAACCACTGCCGAGGAAATTTGTCTATTGTCAGCAGGGCCTCCTCATGATGACATGTTAAGGGCATCTGTTTTGAGGTTGTACAAATGTGGAATAGGCCTTTAAGTGAAATATCTATGGGCTTTTGTCAGGTGTGTGCTTCAGGCCCTCTTGGTCCTCTTCTTAACTCTAACCCTTTACCTACCATAAAGGGAATGTTCAACTATGGCTGTTCATAAGATTTGCCATTTATGACCTCCCATTGGAACTAATGTGTAAAGAAAATCCAAAGGACAAATCCCCCAAAAAAGACATAATTCCATAATTCTAGGGTGAAGAAAACACCATGTAGACAAAAATCTATACCCTGAAATACCAAAAGCAGACAAATTACTTTACACAATTCTGTTAGGTAAATTTTATATTTTATGGCGATTCTAGTGCATTTGTGGCACCAGGTTGGCAGAGGCAACATACCCACCACCTCCCTGTTGGAGACATCTACCAAGTTTGTGAGGGAGATAAATATTATACAAACACCATAAAGATGAAGATAATATTCCTCAAGACCTGATACATGTGCCCAATAGAAATGGGCATATAATCTTTATGGCATAACAACTTCGCATAACATGGCACCAGCTGTTAGTGATGAGCAGCCATATTAACATAAACTCAAATATTTGAAGATATCTTCAGATAATTGAGTTTATGTTAACTTGGCAGCTTTCTTGACATAACTTTTCATTTTGATATACTTATCGTGATATTTTGCATTTCATTTTGAATCTCCCAAAGCCTCTTAAGTCATAGATTTTGCAGCTTTTTCCCAATTGAAACCAAAATTCCTCGCACTTACCTGAATCATGGTCAGGCTGGTGTGCTTGTGGACTCTCTATCCCCCCCCCCACCTCCCCTATACGAATACGAGTCAAATTATCACTAGAAATGATCAATTTCTTCTAAAAAAGTATAATGAAAAGTAAATTTAGTGTTTTTGAGTGGATACCGATCATTTCCAGCAATAATTTAACACATATTCACCTTGAATTGATGCATGAAACCTGCTAGTCCAAACATGGCCTGAAAGTCTGTAATATAAGTTTTTGGTTTGGTACGTCCTTTCAAAGGACGTATCAAACCAAAAAGTTATATTACAGATTTTCAGGCCATGTTTGGACTAGAAACCCACCAGCTGAATCAGATTGCTAGAGGCTATCTGTTCCGAGTATCAATCAAATCACTTCCTCGTTTCAATGATTCACTGCGCTGTTTACTTTCATGCATCAGTTCAAGGTTGAAACGAGTGGAATTATCAGATTCTTATAAAAAGAGGATAATAAAAAGAAATTGAGTGGATAACGAAAATTATCTCACTTGTGACCAAGACAAATCATTATTTTAGCTCGCGCAAGGGCTCGCGAAAAACAAACATTTGTCTCGGTCACTCATGAGATCATTTTTTTTGTATCGTCTCAAAAACACAAGATATCCTCTATGTAGTATCATTCTATCACTATGCTATAAGTGACACTGGCAATGGGCTCAACAGTGGTATTCTTTTACAACCAGAAATCATATCTACAACAACATAGTGACTTTGTCTAAATGTACCTTAATGTTTAAGGACCTATTTCAGGCTTTTGCGATCTCCTAGCATGTGCCCTGACCTTGCCATTTTTACGAGGGCCTACTGACACTAGACAAAACACCTGGGCAGTGATTTCTAGTCATGTCTTGGCAAGAAATCACTGCTTAGCAGCTGGACATATACAGGTTGTAGTCTAAGGGGAATTTAGTCACTTCTTTTATGAAACTGAACCCTTCAACTGTTATCAAGCCTCAACAGGGACTTACAAATACCAGAATGTATGATTATTTGAAAATTCAGATGGCTTCGGTATTCAATGATTGGTTCGGTTCGGTTTTTCTGTATCCCCATGATATCGGTATCAGTTTGGTTTTTCAATATATTGCCCATCTCTATTGCATACTTTGTAGTTTAGAAAAACATTATAAAAACAATTTTATCACTTAATCACCATCACATAGCTCATTACAAAAATATCATTCCCAACACGTCTAATGAATCATGAAGTATGTTTTTGAAGAAAAAAAATAATAAAATATGATGGAGATTTCTGTCAACAGCAGTGGCCAGTTTTAGCCATTACATAAGGTAAAGGGTTAAATTTATATTACACACTGTGGCATAAAAAGAATTTAAAACTCGTCATCATTTGATATGAAATTTCTGAATCTTTTTTCACTAAAATCAATCTGGCCCTCTTTAACCCTTTACCCAACGCAGACGATATCAAAATTTATTATTTTAAATATAATTTTTTAAAATGTTTCAAAAAATATCAACAAAACCATATCATGTGACCCCTCATTGGAACGAGCTCAACGAGCTCGTTCCAACGAGGGGTCACATGATATGGTTTTGTTGAAATTTTTTGAAAAATAATATTTTTTCAACTGCTGAATTTGCATATTACGCGGGCCGATGCGGGCGATTCGTTGGGTAAAGGGTTAAACTGAGGCTCCTGTCAATTTTAGTAAACTCTGTTCAGAAATTTCATATTAAATCGTGACTCATTAGAGATCTGTTTGGTTACTTACAAGGTCACTGATATCAATTTGGAATGCTTTTAACCCATAGGGGCCTAGGGATTTTTACATATTTTTGTTCCACTTTGACAGTCTACATCCTGTGACTTTGTTGCTGTTTTAGGCAAGTAATGGCTGCCTACAGGTATTGTATTGGGACACTCTATGATTTGGGACACACATTTTTTCCAGAAAACTATATTTTTTTATGCTCCAAAGTTTGGGACATTCAGGAGATTTGTTTCCAGTTGGCAGACGACACTCATAAAAAGAATTCTTGAGTAACTAAAAAGTTTCATTTTTTGCTTCCAAAACATAGCTTATGATCCATCATTGGAACGAGCGCAAAGGGATCATAAGCTATGTTTTGGAAGCAAATAATGAAATATAAACAAAATTGGACGGTGATTTTCATATATAGTGATGGAAAACGACTCACACACAACTTTATGCAGCATCAAATCAAGACCAGGCTGTGTTCTTTCCCCATTTTCTAAGAATTGGGACACCAGTGAAAATAATTATTTTTAGCTGTCCCAATACATAGAGTAAATACGGTATATAGACTTGCCTAAAAACAACTGCCAAGGTGCTTAGAATGTAACTTGTGAATTAACTCTGCATCTTTTTGGTCTGAATGGGGGTTTGCTTCTATGAGATTTTGCCAGTATCCCAGGAATGAGGGTTGGGATATTCTATTTCAGTATTCCTATTCAGTCATATTCAAATACAATTTTTTTCAAGTATTTCAGATCTATTCAGTATCAAATTGAACTTTATGAATACATGTATTTGTATCCAGATATATTAAAATTTGAGGTATATTCATGAATACTTTTTGAATACCTAGTCCCCCATGGGAACCCGGGAAGTGAGCAGTGCTTGTTTACTGTTGTAAACAAGCTCTGTTTCAGTGGTAAAATGGAACCCAGTCACTAATGCTTGGGGTGCGAGTCCTCTAAAAATAGACAACATGGGGTATAAACGATTAAATGACCTTGACTTTATCTCCATGTTGTGGCCATGATTAGCCATTTTGCAGAAGTATGTGACCTTAAACACCAATAAATAAATGTGAATGCCGAGTATAGTTTGAATTGCAGAACTATCTTATTACGTAAATAGGTTTTGAAGTACATGATCTCCAGACAACAAATTCATATTAAGACACATGTAATCTGTAACACAGTGGCTACTTTTAGAAGATGCAAAATTCTTTGTTCCAACATTCTGAGGATAATCAGAATTCAAGAAGACATCTTGTCAGAGTCATTGCAGAAGAACTTGGGCAAGGGCAAACTTCACGTACATCACCTGAGACACTTCTTTTGAATTGACTCAGGATGATGTTCATGGCCACACAAATCCCTCATTCAGTATGTGCATGCATCATCCATCTGTTGTGCTCTAACCACAGGCTCAAACTTATTCGTTTATTCAGCTCTCATTGTTTTCAATACCATATCATTACTGCTTTATACCTCTGTTGGGCCCTAACCAGTGGGCCAAACTTATTCATTAAGCAATTCAGATGTCATTGTAATCATTTACTGGGCTCTGACCAGGGAGCCGAGCTTGTTATATTTTTGTGTGTAGAGGAGTCTAATTATAAGGCAAATTTACATTAATGTAATAAAATATTTTAATTTTAAATCATCTTTGTTATATTTGACCCTTACATAAATCTCATTTCAATACAAAAAACTTCCTAATCCAAATTACTAGAATGTAGGAAAAAGAATCTCCTAGACAAAAGGTACCCAGACAAAAGATCCCCAGAGGATCATCACCAGGACAGAATATTCCTTGAAAAATAGCAGGGTCTGACAAAAGATCTGAAAAGCAAAATAAAGGGGTTGACCAAAGATCTCCAAATCAAACCTTTTTCAGTTTCAGGTTTGTTTTTGTCTTTCATTTCAACTATTTATTTTTTTCAAATATTTTTTTCAAAAACCTATAATTGCTAAGGATATCTACTTCCTCATTTTATAATACCATTAGCTTTGTTTCTTAACCCTTTACCTAACATGAAAAGCAGACGACACTTGCAAACAAAATTCTTGAATAACTAATTTTTTTCTCAAAAACATAGCTTATGACCCCTCTTTGGAACGAGCTCGACGAGCTCTTTCCAAAGAGGGGTCATAGCCTATGTTTTTGAGACAAAAAAATGAAAAAATAATGAAAATTAATTGGTGATTTTTGTGAATAGCGCTGGCCAGTTTTGGCAGTTACTTTGGGTAAAGGGTTAACTGTGAAAACAACGTTGATCATTATTTCTCATTGATAACAAAAAAAATTTCAAGAAATGTCTTTGAAGTGTTTTGCAAGGAACAATTATGGCATATGCATCTTGAGAAGACATTGCTGTTTCTTTCACATCTTGAATCCCTGCACTTCTAAATTAATCTTCAAAGAACCTTTTTACAAGAAGAAATATTCACATAAGAGGATATATATGAAGGAGACATTTTCTGAAAATTATAACATTCCGAGCTGCAGCATGGAATTGATTAAGAATAATAAAAGGGATCTCCTTTCCGGGGACCTTTTGTCTAGATACCAAAATATATACCCTGCAATAAATGCAGATTACATACTTAATTATCAGTGAGATTATCAAGAGATTTATATAACCTGCCTCTGTAACAGAGGCCAACTTTGTCAACAAGGGTCTTTGCTATTAAATATTTTTGTACCTGAACATGTATATAATTGTTAAAATAAAACATTTTAAATACTTGTGTCATAGCATTAAACTCACTTTGTTAAAAACAAAATACACATATACATTATATGCTAAAGGTTTTCAATTTATTTCAAGTTTTTCTTTTTATGTGTACCCATACTATGTATGGTACACATAATGCTGGCATCCGGGGTGGCCATCCGTCGTTCGTCCATCCTTTGTCCGTCCATCTGTCCATCCATCTGTCTGTCCGTCTGGCATCCGTATCCATTTCTTTGGCATTCGATAACTTGAAAAATATTGTTTGGATTGTCAAGTTACTTTATATTTGTATTCAGGTTACTGATGTGCTGAGCTGTATAGTTTTTTTAAATCTGATAATTTGATCCTGAGATATTAACTCTTTATCCTTCAAATTGAGAATTCTTCCAATCCCTTTGGCATGATATAGCTCAAAAAATATCAATCCAATTGTCATGTTACTTTATATATATCTTCAGGTTACTGATGTTCCGTGCTGTATAGTTTTTGGTGTAAATCTGATATTTTGATCATGAGATATTAACCCTTTATCCTTCAAATTGAAAATTCCTCCAATCCCTTTGGCATTCGATAACTTGAAAAATATTGCTTGGATTGTCAAGTTACTTTATATTTGTGTTCAGGTTACTGATGTGCCGAGCTGTATAGTTTTTGGTGTAAATCTGTTATTTTGATCCTGAGATATTAACCCTTTATCCTTCAAATTGAAAATTCCTCCAATCCCTTTGGCATTTGATAACTTGAAAAATATTGCTTGGATTGTCAAGTTACTTTATATTTGTGCTTAGGTTACTGATGTGCTGAGCTGTATAGTTTTTGTGTAAATCTGATAATTTAATCCTGAGATATTAACCCTTTATCCTTCAAATTGAAAATTCCTCCAATCCCTTTGGCATTCGATAACTTGAAAGATATTGCTTGGATTGTCCAGTTACTTTATATTTCTGTTCAGGTTACTGATGTGCCGAGCTGTATAGTTTTTGGTGTAAATCTGATAATTTGATCTTGAGATATTAACCGTTTATCCTTCAAATTGAAAATTCCTCCAATCCCTTTGACATGAGATAACTCAAAAAATATCAATCCGTTTGTCATGTTACTTCATATATGTATTCAGGATACTGATGTGCCAAGCTGTATAGTTTTTGGTGTAAATCTGATAATTTGATCCTGTGATATTAACCCTTTATCCTTCAAATTGAGAACTCCTCCAATCCATTTCTTTGGCATGCGATAACTCAATAAATATTAATCCGATTATCAGGTTACTTTATATATGTATTCAGGTTACTGATGTGCTGTGCTGTATAGTTTTTTATGTAAATCTAATAATTTGATCCGGAGTTATTAACCCTTTATCCATCAAATTAGACACTCCTCCAATCCATTACTATATGTACCCATACCATGTATGGTGTACATAATGTCAGCATCCAGGGTGGCCCTCCGTCAATCAACTTTCTACTAGTTGCGTGTGTGGGTACACATCTGACGATTTCATCGGCCTATTTTTATATAGTTTACATACAAAGCATAGAAACTCCATTCAGTAAAATCTTAACCCTTTACCCAACGAATCGCCCGCATCCGCCCACGTAATATGCAAATTCAGCAGTTGAAAAAATATTATTTTTTCCAAAAATTTCAACAGAACCATATCATGTGACCCCTCGTTGGAACGAGCTCGTCGAGCTCGTTCCAACGAGAGGTCATATGATATGGTTTTGTTGAAATTTTTTGAAAAATTTAAAAAAATGTTATTTAAAATAATAAATTTTGATATCGTCTGCGTTGTGTAAAGGGTTAAAAGATATATTTATTAACTCCTTGCACCCTTCTGGCAGATATTCCATCCCAAACACACAATCTCTTGTCACTGATTTAAGTATAATTTGGACACATTTAACAGATTTCCCAATGTAAATTGAATAGACTTTTTCACCAATAATTTCTTTAGTTAAATTTAGTTGAATTTTTCAGCAGCCACATAGCAGCCATGACTAGATTTGATGAAAAATAATTGGAAAATACTCAGCGGGTTAAGAGGTAATCCAAGATGATTCCATTCAGTTATGGCAAACCATACTATTTATATTTTTTCTGCAAGTAACAGCTAAAAAATAGCCAAATATTTATTATGTGTTAGTTTGTGTAAAGTTTAAGTTTGTGGAAAGAAGGCTGTTATAGTGAAGTGGAGCTTGCCTCAGGCAATAACTCCTAATTTTTATCCCCCGAAAAAAATTGGGGAGGGGGGGATATAGCTGTGGAACTGTCCATCCATCTGTCTGTTCTTCCGTCTGTAGACAGAGTTGGCTTCTCCTGTTTAATTACAATTCTGCTTGGCCGACAAACCAAACTTGGCATGTGCATTAGCTATGATGAGAAGAATAACTCTTTTAATTGCACCAAAGGTCAAGGTCACAGTGATCTTGGACTTTTTATCAGAGTTGGTTTCCGCTCTGTAATTAAAGTACCACCTGGCTGACTGAAACCAAACTTTGCATGTGGATTAGGCATGGTGAGAGGAAGAACCCTATTCACTCTGGAAAAATTGTGCTAAAGGTCAAGGTCACAGTGAAGTCTGAAGTGAAAGCATAATACGTTTATTTCCATGCATGTCCATCTGTCAGTTCTTCCATCTTCAGATCCACCAGTCAGAATCTTGATATTTGGTACAGTGGAACCCTGTTAATTGAATAGCCACTTTGCCAATGAAAATTATTCAATTAACAGGAGTATTCAGTTAACAGGAATTGGGTCAGTTTCCTGTATTCCTGAGATAAACTCAGCATTTACTCTATTATATCTTGTTTGAAAACGCTCCATGGACTCTGTCAAACAAGATATAATAGATTAAATGGCTGTATTGAATGTACTGAGGCCAAATAGGCTTATAAACAAAGGAAAACTGGAAGAGTTTGGGTAATTTCTCGACAGATTAGAAGATTTTTTATTCAATTAACAGGAGTTAACAGGTCAAATTTGAACTGGAGGTATGGTAAATGGTTTTGTGCTGCGTAATTATATTAAATGAACAGGGTTATTCAGTTAAGAGATATCCAATTAAGTGGTCTTCACCATATTCAGAATCTTTGTGGTGATCAGATTAATCTTTGTTCCAATCAAACCTATGGATTAATATTTTGGTTCCCTAAAGAAGCCCAAATTTTGGGGTGATGGTGGCTTAATTGGATGATTTTTGTGACATCAAAATGTGTTTATCAGGACTTCGAGCGATTTTATGTAAAAAAAATTGTTTTCACTCAATTCACCTCATAGTGCAGGTGTTATGGGATGGGGTCCATTCAGTGGAGGAAAATTTTCATCCAATTGATCCCCAGCCAGGACAATTGGGTGATTTTTAACTCAACTTTGGCGAAGCCAAATTTGAGCTTATGCCATGGCCAGTTGTCCGTCGCCGGTCTGTCCGTCAACAATTCAATATGGCTCGGGCTAGAGGCCGTATTTATGAACCGATCTTTACGAAAACTTCTTGGGTACCTTTGTTATGACCGTGGGACGAGAACGAGTGTTTTGGGGTCCGATCCGAAATTTAAGTTGGCCGCTGGCAGCCATTTTGTACAAAATTAGGTGCAATCGGATTTTTTGTGCAGAACTTCCATATGAAAGCGCTGATTTGAATAATTTTTTGTACGAAACTTCTTGCGTACCTTTGGTATCACCATGGGACGAGAACGAGTGTTTTGGGGTCCTGTCCGAAATTCAAGATGGCCGATGGCAGTCATTTTGTATAAAATTAGGTGCAATCAGATTTTTGCACAGAACTTCCATATGAAAGCACTGATTTGAATAATTTTTGTGTGAATGTTTAGTACCATGGGATACATCACATATAATACGGGTTTTTTTCTCGTGCAGAAATTATGCAAATTAGATGAACTTTGATTTTTTCAGTGCTACTTACACACTGTAAGTACACATGTCAATACGGCTCGGGCTAGAGTCTGTATTTATGAACCGATCTTCAAGAAACGTCTTGGGTACCTTTGTTATCACCTTGGGACAAGAACGAGTGTTTCTGGGTGCGGTCCAAAATTCAAGATGGCTGCCAGTGGCCATTTTGTACCGAAATTAGGTCTAATCAGTTTTTTGTACACAACTTCTATACGGCTCAGGCTAGAGGCCGTATTTATGAACCGATCTTTACGAAACTTCTTGGGTACCTTTGTTATCACCGTGGGATGAGAACGAGTGTTTTTGGGTGTGGTCTGAAATTCAAGATGGCCACCAGCAGCCAAAATTAGTGCAATCAGTCTTTTGTACAGAACTCCTGTATGAAAGTTCTGATTTGAATAAATTTTTGTATGAATGTTTAGTAACATGGAATACATCACATATAGTACGGGTTTTCTTCACGTGCAGAAATTATGCAAATTAGATGAACTTTGATTTATTCAGTGCTACTTATACACTGTAAGTGCACATGTCAATACAGCTCAGGCTAGAGGCTGTATTTATCAACCGATCTTCACGAAACTTCTTGGGTACCTTTGTTATCACCTTTGGACGAGAACGAGTGTTTCTGGGTGTGGTCCAAAATTCAAGATGGCTGCCAGTGGCCATTTTGTACCGAAATTAGGTCCAATCAGTTTTTTGTCACAACTTCTATACAGCTCGTATTTATGAACTGATCTTCACGAAACTTCTTGGGCACCTTTGTTTTCACCCTGGGACAGGAACGAGTGTGTTTTGGGGTGCCTTTGTTATCACTGTGCTATGAGAACAAATATTTTGTGGTGCAGTCCCACTCTGGGACTCAAGTATTTCTTTTCTAGTTTAGCATCTGACTGTCACCCACCTTGACAATACTTTACCTATACATTTGTTACAGGCTACGGTCAGTATTTGTGTACAGACCGTTACAATACTTTACATGTACCTTTGTTATCAGGTCATTACCTAGATGTTTGTCATTGCTGTGTCACATACTATACATGTACATATCTTAACAAGTTGAGCTACAGTGTCATTGACACTTTCATTTTTATTTTGCCTTAAATTAATTAAAAACTCGTTTGAAAGCAAAGAGGAAATTACCCATTGGATTGCAGTATTTGTCGCTTTTTTCATTGTTACTAGAAATCCGGGCATGTACATCCTTTTGATATTGATAACAGTGTTGCAAATAGTTACATGACTTCATTCGTCTAAAGTGCTGAATAGTCATAGGTGCTTCTTTAAATAACTTTCCTGTGCGGGCGTCCCAGGCCTCTGAGGCTTCTTGTTTATTTAATTTTATTTTGTGTGTGTGGTGGGGGCTGTCTTTTTGATTTTGTGAGTATCTACACAATATAGTTTGAGTCCCTTCAAGGATTTCCTTTGTTTTCTCTCAAAGAAAACATATTGTTGGGGTTTGTCTTCCTGATTTTTTGTGGGGACTTGTTTCTTATTGACACTGAGAACAAAAGAAAAAAAACAGTCGTCACAAGACTCTCTGTGTGAGAGAGAGAGTTTAACCCTTTCCGACTACGGTTATCGTGTCAGTTTAACATCACGTAGAATCAGGCTTTTGTACAGAAATCCTGGACTGACATGCGAGATACTACATACCAGTCATATAATATATGCCATAAAACGCCACCACGATTTACCGAGAGGTACTGGTAGGTACCGAGAGGTACGGAAAAAAAGCTTTTTAGAAATTATTTTCACAATAAATTGAATGCAAACGATATATTTCATGCATTTTATGCATTTATTTCTGGAAATGTGGCCATTGATGATGCAATTTGTCGTGATAAACATAGTTTGGGGTTATTTATTGAGTAGCGCGGTTATTCTCACTTGTTCATGATCTGGACCGTGGGAGCACAGAGGTTCATTTCAAACAATGATTCAGGAATAAAATAATATAAAATAAGTATAACTGGATTTTATAATATTACTAGCGGGTGATACCCGGCGTTGCACGGGAGAAGATGGTTATATCAGCCGTTTTCAAAATAAAAGGTCAAGGTACCCAATTTCAAGGTCAAGGTCACCCCACGTGGGCACCCCAATAAAGTCAAAATGATCGATGGGTCAATATACCCGCACATATGAAATTTTAGACCGATCGGCCTAGCCCTTTTCGAAATAAAAGGTCAAGGTCACCAATTTCAAGGTCAAGGTCACCCTGCACGGGCACCCCGATAAAGTCAAAATGATTGATGGGTCAGTATACCCTCATATATGCAATTTTAGCCCGATCAGCACAGCTGTTTTCGAAGTAAAAGGTCAAGGTCATCAATTTCAAGGTCAAGGTCACCCTGCACGGGCACGGCACCCCTCCCATGTTACTCGCAGGGACGAATTACCTCCGTGTAGAAAATGTGAGATCGAGAAATGGTGGAGTTCACCCGGAACAAAGAGAGAGAGATATAGATACAGACATTCGCATTTATATATTAGACTAGTGGGTGTTGCACGGGAGAAGATGGTTATATCAATATACCCTCGGATATGATTGGCTCAGCCGTTTTCGAAATAGAAGGTCAAGGTCACAAATTCCAACGTCAAGGTCACCCCACACGGGCACCCCGATAAAGTCAAAATGATCGATGGATCAGTATACCCGCACATATGAAATTTTAGCCCGATCGGCCCAGCCGTTTTCGAAATAAAAGGTCAAGGTCACCAATTTCAAGGACAAGGTCACCTCGATAAAGGCAAAATGATCGATGGGTCACTATCTCCGCACATATGAAATTTTAGCCCGATCGGCCCAGCCGTTTTCGAAATAAAAGGTCAAGGTCACCAATTTCAAGGTCAAGGGCACCCCGATAAAGTCAAAATGATCGATGGGTCAGTATACCCGCACATGTGAAAGTTTAGCCCGATCGGCCCAGCCGTTTTCGAAATAAAAGGTCAAGGTCATCAATTTCAAGGTCAAGGTCACCCCACACGGGCACGGCACACATCCCATGTTACTCGCAGGGACGAATTACCCCCGAGTAGAAAATTTGAGATCGATCGGTCGAGAAATGGAGGAGTTCACTCGGAACAAAGATAGAGAGATAGAGATACAGATGCAGACATTCGCATTTATACATTCAATTTTATTCCTGAATTATTGTTTGAAACGAGCCCCTGTGCCGTAGTGGGAAGGACACCCGTGGCGTTGGAGTAGACTCCTTTTTTCACAAACGTTCGTTGTATCTAGGCCTATGAGCGTCGCCACGATATTTCAAAAGGGGTTCGACTTTGATGAAAAAGGTACACCGAGGGTATGGCAGGTGCCCAAGGGTATCCGGCTTATTCGGACCTTGGTTCTCTCGGGCCTTAGTTTGTTCGGACTCTGTCTTTTTTGGCCCTCCGGCTCATTCGGACCTTGGCTTTTTAGCCTCTTCGGCGAAGGAATTTGTGGTGATTGCCGAAGGCACGAGCATACTGGCGGCGGCGGGGGGGGGGGGGGGGGGGTTGGGGGGTGGGAGACAAGTCCCCCGGGAAAATTTTTAAATTTAGTATTAAATGGAGCTCTCTGGTGGACTTTTGGTGATTTATTGGCATTCTTCGTTTAAAAAAAAAAAAAAAAAACGTAAAAAGGGGTTCGTTCTCGGCCTGATTCCCCCCCCCCCCCCCAATCACCCATCCCAGCCGGCGGCACCTATGAGGCCCCATGTCTTAACATCCGAACCAATGCCATGATGGCCAACAACCATAAGGACAAGTTCATGTTTGGGTTTTGTTTTAGGGGTGGGGGCAGTGTTCGGATTTCATAATTTATGAACAGATGCCAACCATTCCACTTTTGACAGCTACTTTATGGGGCTGATTGAAGATAGTCGATTTCCCTTATGACTTGCGTTCATTTGATTGGCTATTTGCTTAATCCCCACTTGTGCAATTTCTAAAACACCTGCACCGCTTTTTATGTGTACCCATACTATGTATGGTACACATAATGCCGGCATCCGGGGTGACCATCCGTCGTTCGTCCATCCTTTGTCCGTCCGTCTGTCCGTCCGTCCGTCTGTCCGTCCGGCGTCCGTATCCATTTCTTTGGCATTCGATAACTTGAAAAATATTACTTGGATTGTCAAGTTACTTTATATTTGTGTTCAGGTTACTGATGTACCGAGCTGTATAGTTTTTGGTGTAAATCTGATGATTTGATACCGAGATATTAACCCTTTATCCTTCAAATTGAAAATTCCTCCAATCCCTTTGGCATTCGATAACTTGAAAATTATTGCTTGGATTGTCAAGTTACTTTATATTTGTGTTCAGGTTACTGATGTGCCAAGCTGTATAGTTTTTGGTGTAAATCGGTTAATTTGATCCTGAGATATTAACCCTTTATCCTTCAAATTGAAAATTTCTCCAATCCCTTTGGCATTCGATAACTTGAAAAATATTGCTTGGATTGTCAAGTTACTTTATATTTGTGTTCAGGTTACTGATGTGCCGAGCAGTATAGTTTTTGGTGTAAATCTGATAATTTAATCTTGAGATATTAACCCTTTATCCTTCAAATTGAAAATTCCCCCAATCCCTTTGGCATTCGATAACTTGAAAAATATTGCTTGGATTGTCAATTTACTTTATATTTCTGTTCAGGTTAGTGATGTACCGAGCTGTATAGTTTTTGGTGTAAATCTGTTATTTTGATCCTGAGATATTAACCCTTTATCCTTCAAATTGAAAATTCCTCCAATCCCTTTGGCATTCGATAACTTGAAAAATATGGCTTGGGTTGTCAAGTTACTTTATATTTGTGTTCAGGTTACTGATGTGCCGAGCTGTTTAGTTTTTGGTGTAAATCTGATAATTTGATCCTGAGATATTAACCCTTTATCCTTCAAATTGAAAATTCCTCCAATCCCTTTGGCATGAGATAACTCAAAAAATATCAATCCAATTGTCATGTTACTTTATATATTTATTCAGGTTACTGATGTGCTGTGCTGTATAGTTTTTTTATGTAAATCTGGTAATTTGATCCGGAGATATTAACCCTTTATCCATCAAATTAGACACTCCTCCAATTCATTTCTATATGTACCCATACCATGTATGGTGTACATAATGTCGGCATCCGTGGTGGCCCTCCGTCATACAGCTTTCTACTAGTTGCGCGTATGGGTACACATCTGACGATTTCATCGGCCTATTTTTCATGTATGTTACCATTTGGCCTATGTAGGCAACCTTTCTCGGGTTTTGCTTATTTCTTTATGCGACTGAGCAAGAGGGATAATATATGCCAACATGTACTCTCTAGGTTAAATTTTGAAGTCGTTTAGGCCTAATTACTCTTTAAAACACAAGGTCAGAAAGTACCTTTTGATCCAGTGATGGTGTTTTGTATTCCGAACACAAACCTCCCATGGACTTGTCCTTATGGTTGTTGGCCATCGTGGAATTGTTTCGGGTTTTTAGACATAGGGCCTAGATACAACGAACGTTGATGTAAAAATTGATGTCCTTCCCACGATCCCACCATTAACTAAAAAAAAGGTTGTTCAGTCCATCACCAAAAAGACTTAGGATAACTACTGTCCCCTCCCAACAGACGAATAGGCCAAACGAAGAAATATATCAAAATAAAGAAATAAGGTTTCGGCCTTGCGAAGGTGCGAAATAAGAAGACGCGTAGCCCGGATATCAAAGTTAGGGAGGGGGGATGAGGCAACAGTAATATCTTGCGGGACTAGTTCAGCAATCTGAACGTAGCGGCCACCCCCCCCCCCCCCCACACACCCATACAAAGGGGGTAGCCGCTACGTTTAGATCGCTGAAGTAATAGGGGTATACAGAACGGGATGCGCAGCATCATCCGAGCCACGTAACGGCGAGATGGAAGGCGAGCACAAGAAGGGGACACCTCTCTCTCTCTCTGGGGGGCGGGGGGCTCCCCCTGAAAAAAAATTGAAATTCGAGACAAACGCAATTTCCTTGATTCTGCGTCCGTATGTGTCCATAATTTATAAGTTGTGAAGACATCAATAATTAGGCCACATCACCTGGGGGATCACTCAGTTTTTCTTTGGTTTATTTGGGGGGTGGGTGGGGGTGTGTGCCCCCCCCCCCCCCCCCCCCCCCCCCCATGGGTGTGCAACTGGAAATAAGATAGTAGTATCCGAACGTTCATAATTACCCGGGCTTTTTGGGGAGCAGGCGGTGGCAAATTCCCATAGGAACCGGACTTTGGGGGGAGCAAATGTTTCTGAGCAAAATTTCGTCACCACTCCAAACTGCATATATAGCAGGGGTATGTTGTGGAAAGGAGATGGGAAGGCAGAGCTTTTTGTTGAAAGCTTTCCTCGCGAAAAGGGTGACGTTGCTTTTGAAGTCGTCATGGTGCGCACTCGACGTCATTGAAACGTTGACCGCTGTTGTTTCCACTATACTATCTAATATGACGTAAGGGTGGTCAGGCTTCTCGTACGGGAGCGATATCCTAGTATAGTATAAGCTTTATATACCCTGTAGGTCCCGTTAGCTCTTGGTACTCCTAATCAACCTAATGCTTCATATTATCTCATGACTGTTTTGGCAGTACGTAATGCTTGTGCGCCTAGAATAATTGTGACGTGGGTGAGAGTAATGCATGGTTGTCTGGTGTGGTAGTATAGGGAGGGGGGGGGGGGCGGTGGCATTGCGGTAACCGGTTCTCGTCAGATCGCCGAAGTTAAGCAACTCCTTGGATGGGTGACCGACTGAGCGATCGATTCGGACTCCCGCGTCGTGTCCCTGGGCAAGGCACTTAATCCCGATTGTCCACATGGGAGCACGTCGATGGTGCGCATGTCTTCAACCAATTTAACACTGTCGGTGCTGCAGTGCGGAGTTACGATGTTGGGGAGCTGGTTGCCGCTCGTCGTTGCTCGGTGGTTCTCTCCGGCTTCCTCCAACCTCAAAACTGTCACCGACACGATAAGACCTTGGCTGTTAAAGTGTCATTAAACCTTAATAAATAAATAATAATAGGGTGTGCGGTTTGTACTCCTGCTGGTTCAGTGTTAGCCCTTGGTACTACTATCCATCTAGGGCGGGGTGCTAGCCCACAGTTGTTATGGGTAGTACGTGGTGCTAGGTCAAGCAGAAGAGTGGAGTGGGGTGGGGTAATGCATGGTTGTCTAGTGTGGTAGTATATTGAGTACGGTCTGCACCCCCAGTTAGTCTATGCTTAGTATTTGATATTACTAACCCACTGAATGTATTTTAAATCAGGGTTGGTGTAGGTAGTGTGTAATTCTATGTTACGCGGTATTACAAAGTAAGTTTAGACGATAGTATGAGATGTACGGTCTGTATACGATAGATATACTGTTATCCCATAGTACTATAAAACCGCCCAATAGTTTGTAGTGAACTGTGGATGGTTTGGAATGCTAGATCATGCAGTGGGGTGTGTGTGGTGTATGCTTGTTTTCTGGTCTCGTAGTAGAGTATGGATGGTCTTTGACATTCTAGGACTTGGCTGGGGGAAGAGGTCGTGATCAGAGATGGTTAGCAAGCCTCTAGTAATGTTACAAGTCAATAGTAATGGTACAAGGCTGGCATAACGCTATACTAATGGTGAATACAATAGGGGCTAATCATGGGACAGATAGTTGAAGACACTGTTGAAGCCGATGGTAAGACCACTAGGAGCTATTTCGGAGCTTGGAATTCCACTTATGTAATTCCACTAAGAGAATCCCTTTTGGAAAACTCCTGTCGTTACAGAATCCATTTTTCATCGTATGTGCTCCTGTGATGCATGTGTTATGCATTAGAACATAAGCACATATTGGCACACCCAGGATATCTCTCTGTGCAGCAGATGCACTAGCACACCAGAACATCCCATCAACCACCTATTGCTCAACATCCGATTGGCTTCTAGATCACCCATGGCTTTCATAGGTCTTAGACCACTACTGCTGACTTACTCATAGTCACCATCATCTGTACTATGGTCAACTTTTTCGGTCGTCACCAAATAGTATAGTCTTCTATTAAACTCTGACCTCGGTCAGATATTTAACAGGCGCAACCAAATTGCTCCATTCATCTAAGCCCGTATTGGTTTTTACATTCCCTTGATCTAGTGTATGCTAGGGCACCGTACATATAAGAAACAGTCTCTTTTGGTGACACCGAGTTGTGCTTATGTGTTAATGCACAGCGTGCAATAATACATGCAACACATACGACCGAAAAGAGATTCTGTAACCACGAGCGTTTCTTAAAAAGGAATTCTCTCTTAGTAGAATTCAAAGCCCTAGAATAGCTCAAGATGGTCTTACCACCTGCTTCCACCATGTCTTCGGCTATCTGCCCCATGATTATCCTCTATTGTATTCACCATTACTATAGTGTTCTACCAGTCTTGTGTCATTACTACTGACTTGTAAGATTACTACAGACTTGCCAACTATCTCAGATCTTTACCCCTTTCACCGGCCAAGTCTTAGAATTTCAAAATATCATCCATCCTCTACCACGAAGCTAGAAATTAATCATGCACCATACAACACTGCATGACCTAGCATTCCGAACTACCCACGGTGTAGAACAAGCCATTGGGTGGTTTTGCAGTACTATGGGGTAACACTAGACCTATGGGATACAGATCGCAAAACCCATACTACCAATTTAAACATTCCTTGTAATACCGCATTGCCTAGCATTACGCTCTACCTATACCAGCCCCGATGGTAAAATACATTCAGTGGGCTAGTAGTACCAAATACTAACGGTAGACCAAATGGCATACAGACAATACACCCTATACTACTGCACCAAACAATCATGCATTACCACCACCCCCACCCCACTCCACTCTACTGCTTGACCAAGCATCACGTACGACCTATACCATCTGTGGGCTAACACACCGTCCTAGGTGGATATTGGATAATAATACCAAGGGCTAACATTGAACCAGCAGGGGTACATATTGCACACCCTATACTAGTGCACTAAACAGCCATGCACTGCCCCACCTCACATCAGAATACTTCCCGGACTAGCATTTCGTACTACCTATACCAGTCATTGATAATATGAAGCATCAAGTCGATTAGTAGTACCCAGGACTAACAGGGGACTTAAATGGGGTATATAGTGCCCATACTGTACTACGATGTTACTCCCGTACGAGAAGCCGACATAGGAGGGCGCGGTGGCTCAGTGGGCAGCGGTGCAGGCTGCAAGCCGAGAGGTCCTCGGTTCGAATCTCACCGGCGGCAACCGCGTTGTGTCCTTGGGCAAGACACTTCACCCCCATTGCCCTCTTGGGGGCGTCAATGGTGTACTTGCCTTCAACCAATGCTAACCCTGATTGTGTGGAGTTGGTATGTTGGGGAGCTGACAGTTGCTCGCCGTTGCTCAGTGGCTCTCCGGGTACTCTGGCTTCCTCCACCCGTAAAACTGTCGTGGTCATGATTAGCCATTGTGCAGAAATATGTGGCCTTAAACACCAATAAATAAATAAATAAATAAATAAATAGAAGCCCGAAGCCCGACACACCCTTCCCGAATAACGTCATATCAGATTTACAGTGGACAACAACAGAGGTCGTCGTTTCTATGACGTTGCGTGCGCATCATGACGTCCCGACGTTAATAGCAACGAGGGAAACCTTTCAACAAAAATCACTTTTCCATCTTACTTACTATATTATTTATTCGTTTATTTATTGGGTTCTAACGACACTTTTGACAGCCAGGGTGACCTCGTGTCGCACCACTTGCCGGATGCCGAAATTCTGCACAAAAAAAGTTACTCCCCCCACCCAAAGTCAGGTTCCTATGGGAATTTGACTGCTTCCCCAAACGTCCGGGTAACGAGGGAAGTTCAGGTACATGCTATAGTACTTAAGACACAGAGAGTCAATTCAAAATTCATTTACGATCTGAATATATCCCACCATTGCACATTAGCACTGCAGTTAATTCTACTGTGCTGTTTAATCAGTGGAAATATCTGCAATTAACTCAACCTGAGTATTTTCCAGGTATTTTCCATTACATCTGGTCATGGCTGCTGTAAAACAGGGTAACCTCGTTGATATATTTATTTATTGGGGTTTAACGATACTTTCAACAGCCAGGGTCACCTCGTGTCGGGCAGTTTTACGGGTGGAGGAATCCGGAGTACTCGGATCGAGAGAACTGTCGAGCAACTGTCAGACTCCCTAACGTACTAACTCCACACAAGCAGGGTTAGCATTGGTTGAAAACAAGTGCACCATAGACGTGCAGTATGTCTTATAGTCCAGGCACATTAGACATAAAAATGAGAAAGTAAGGAAAAAAATCGGAGAAAGCTGATTTTTTTATATGTTTCCGGGACACACATTGCGGATAAAGTGTGAAAAGTCCCCGCGAATCCGAGTTGAGCTTTTTTAGTTATAGCGTTTTTTTTGATGAAAAAAAATTTTTTTTTAAAAATTCGACCCAGCTCCATATTTCTCATTCTTATTCGCCTTAGTAGGGTGAGAATCATAAATATCGTGCTGAATTATATTGAGAATACATATCCCCAACAGAAAATGCCAACTTTGTACCAATCCTCACACTCAATGGTGAAATATTCACGAAAATGTACAAAATTACGAAAAATTTTTTATTGTTTTCATACACAACGGTACACAACGTCCATTAAATCAAATCTACGACTACTTTGGGAGTTAAATTATATATCAAAAATTGCAGAAAAGCGGTGGCTTTATAATGATATATAACAATAGTCATTTATTCCATAATGAACTGGTGAAACGTGTGAAATATTAACCATACCCCCTAAACTCAAATTCAAACGGCATCGACTTTTCTCATTCAAATACCGTATTATAGCATCATTGTTTCAATTTCCATGTTCGATTAAATCACATAATGTGGTGTTCGCCTACACTCAAGATGCATTGGCATGTAATGTGTGCACGCCCTTGATGTGTACTCATAAACAAATTTGTATTGTACAGACAACGCTCTTTAATTTGATGCAAAATAGTCTTGAACGACTTTCATCAGGAAACGCTCTTTAATTCCGCATTCCAGGTCTTTATGTACAGACAACGCTCTTTAATTTGATGCAAAATAGCCTTGAACGACTTTCATCAGGAAACGCTGTTTAATTCCGCATTCCAGGTCTGTCCATTGCACAATTTGCTCTGTTCAGTATTGGACACTCCGTATTTGATGCCTAGATATTGAAACCAATGATCCCTTGATGGTCTCACACATGGCAGGGGAATAACCGATAGCACTGCTGCGAAATGGGTACATGGACTACCTCTTTGCCTTCCGATATGTAATGCTCTCGAAAATTTTGTTCATGTTCACACTGGTCATGTCGAACAACATCGGGATCTCCGTCAAAGTTCACAATTGACTGATGCCAATGATATCACCAAATTATTGAACTGGCTCAGAGTGCATTCCCCCTTTCAGAATAGAGATCCACTACAACTAGTCTCTATAGCGACCGGGCTTGTGGCCGACGAAACTGTGAACTGTGACCAAGTTCGCAAAATTGGTGAATGTTGCGTATCGAATGTTGTAAGCAAAACGTTCAACAGCATCAAACTACGACGTGTTGACACTGTGAAGTCTTTCGCATCGATGGCAAATAGCATCAAAGTCCGTGGAAGTAAGGTAGTGATTGACCCCACAATTCTGTTCAACCGCATCACATGTGTTATCCAGTCACAAGCAGAGATGGAAGAGTATCTCAAATATAAACTCGCCCCGAAACCACCAGCATTGTTTGATTCTGCTGGAATGAGGAAGACACAGAAAAGCACGCTCGGTAAGATCCTCAAAACATACGGTTCCGAGTAAACTAAAATCCCAGAACATTCTCTGTTTGTTGTAGATGGTGGATTTTTATTGAGGGCAGTTGTATGGCCTAAACAGTCGTCATATAAGGACATATGTACATCATATTCCAATTATCTAGTGAGACATTTTGGGGCGAACGTCGTGGTTGTTTTTGATGGTTATGCTTGTACAATGTCGACAAAGGGCATGGAACAAGCCCGTAGATCTAAAGACAGGTATTCCATTGATATCAATATCTCACCCGAGTTACCAGCCACCACACCCCAATCCGATTTCCTTGCAAATGCCAAGAACAAAACCCAACTGATCGATCTTGTAATGCAGGAGCTATCTGCTATCAATATTCAGTCCAAGCAGGCCGAGGCTGATGCTGATGTACTGATAGCCGAAACTGCACTTGACATCGCTCAAGATGACAACAATGTTGTCGTTGTGGGAACAGACACGGACTTGTTAGTCATTCTTACCTCTCGAGTTCAACCGGGATGTAATATTCACATGATGTATTCCATTACCCCAAACTTACTAGTTTCAGTTAGTGAAATAGCAACCAAAATGGGTGACCATAGAAGCAACCTCCTTGTAGCACATTCTATAAGTGGTTGTGACACTACTTCTGCACTCTTTCGAGTTGGTAAGAAGAAAGTATTCAGTACAATTGTCTCCGATGTTACTAGCGACTCACAACAGTATGTCAACACAATTTTGGCGGATGACAGTACACCAAGTGCAGTAGCCGCTGCCCGGGAACAACTTCTCCTGATCTTATACGGGAGTAAAACTGTTTCCTCTCTCGACCAATATAGATATGTCACTTACAAGCGTTATGTAGCAAAATCTAAACTGAATAAACCCATCGACCAAGCCTCACTCCCACCAAGCAGCGATGCTGCACAACAACATGTCTACAGATGTTATCTCCAGGTCCAACAATGGCTGGGCACTTCGCTTTCTCCGACGGATTGGGGGTGGTCGCTAGACAATGGACTTCTTGTACCGACTGCAGCCACAAAGCCATGTGCCCCCGATAACCTACTGAATCTGATCAGTTGTGGTTGCAAGAGTGCTTGTACAAAAAGGTGTGGGTGTAAGAAGGCAGGACTCTCTTGCTCAGGTTTGTGTAATTGCAGTTCGGATTCTTGTAACAACCACAGAAACACTGTCCTGTCGGAAATTTCTGAGTTCGATGAATGATATGTATATAGGTCATGTCATTTCTGTATATAGCGTTGATAATAGTCAGTGTAACTTAATCCATGTTGATTGATTTGTACATTCTGTAAATATTATTTATTGATTTTTGTACATTCTGTAAATATTATTTATTGATCTAATGCTGCCAGACACAGACGTGTCTGTTCGGTCCCAAGCCCGAAAATAGTTGAGTTCTCATGCTGACGAATTTTATGCCAAAAGGGGAACTCGGCCAGAAGCAGAGGGGGTCTTCCATAATGTATATTTTGTAAGCAATGATAAAAGTCTTCAAATGGTGGTGGATTTTTTATCGTCTGTCCAACTAACATCCCGTTCTGTACTACGACCCTTTGGGCAAATCCGTTAGGAAAATCGTCATTTTTTGCGTAAATCCGATACTTTTTTGTGAATTTTCAATAATTTTTCGCAGAAATTGTCACAGAATGCACATTTTCCTCTAGGTAAATGTATATTAGACATTATGTAGCTCGAAATACGCGTAAACAAAAAATACAGTTGGATCAATTCGAGGTTACAAAGTTCGTGCGATTTTTTTTTATTTTTTTCAAACGCGTTTTCGAAAAAAGGCTGTAGAAAAAAAAGCTCAACTGGGATTTTAGGGGACTTTTGACTAATCGTTCAGTGACATGTACTCGACATTCCCTGAAAAAATCAGCTTTCTCCGATTTTTTTCCCTAGTGAAACCTAATGTTCTTGGGCTATTAGTACACAATGCCACGGGGCCCCCCACGTGGACAATTGGGATTAAGTGTCTTGACGAAGGACAAAACTCAGTTCCCGCAGGTGAGATTCGAACCCTCAACCTCTCGGTTTGCAGCCTGCATCTCTTCCTAATGAACATTCATATAAATTCAACTCAAGAAATCATTGTGAAAAAAAAATCCATTCAATTTACAGGGAGAAAACTTGATCAAATATGCCCAAATTTGTACATATTGCAGTGGCAAGATAAATTCTGTCTTGGTGGGAATATGTGCCAGCAGCATTCAAAGAGTTAATGTTTGAATAAGACGGCAAGAATGATAAAGTACATTGCGATATACGAAATGGACCTGACTTTCTGGTCGCGTTTCATATGGCACACTATCTCGTATGTGGTATGTCGTATCTCGTATGTTGTATGTTGTATGTTGTATGTCGTATCTCATATGTTGTGTGTCGTATCTTGTATGTCGTATGTTGTATCTCGTATGTCGTCCGTTGTATTTGATTGGTCAGTGTTAACGGGAATTAAATATTATATCTGGCATGTCGTATGTTGTTGTTCCATCTATGTTGTATGTCGAATGTCGGTCCAGGAATTCCGTAGTTCATACCATCATACCTTCATCTTTATAGTTGCTACGTCGTGTGACATTTATGCAACCGCTGTGCCAGTTGGAAGGGCACTTTTGCCGAAGTATCCCTACTCCTTATATCTTTTATAAATGTTTCTACTGGGTGTTGGGAGAATTTTGAGTTCATAATAATCTGATTGTTCAAAGAATTCCACTCTCGTATAGTGGAGAGAGAAAAAAACTATATTTGTAAACATTTGTTCTACCAAAAAGCTGAATATATTTATCCGTGCTGGAATTTCTAGTATTTTGCTCCGTGTACTATAGAACTGAAGTTGGAATTGCAACTTGACCATGAATACTCTTGTATAACAAAATTAATTTATTCTCTTTCCTTCTCTGTAAAAGTGGTTTCCATTTTAACTTAGTTAAGTTAGTTGTCATGGAGCCTACTTCATAATTATAATCGCATAAGACAAATCTAGCGGCTCCACGTTGGACCTTTTCAATTTCCTCCTGTTGGTTAATATTATACGGACCCCATACAGGGCTAGCATACTCCCAAGATTGGTCGAACTAAACTCTTATATGCCGTTTCTTTGACATCTACAGTACATTGGGCAAGGTTCCTTTTAATGAGGCCTAATGTTCGATTTGCCTTGGCGCATATATCATTTATATGTTTATCCCAACGGAGGTCATTAGTTATTGTAACACCTAAATACTTTATGGCACTAAGAGGTGCAAGATCTGTACCTTCTAAAGGGTAAGTGTATCTGATTGAATTTTTCTTTTTCCTTGTTAGATGCATTATGTTGCATTTAGTTGGTTGAAACCTCTTACCCTATTTACAGGCCCAATTTTCTAATGAATTTATATCGTTCTGAAGCAATTTTGACTCTTTAATTGAATTTATTGTTCTGTAACAAACGCAGTCATCGGCAAATAAAACGGATTTCTGAGCTAATATTATCCTGGATGTCATTTATATGTAATGAAAACAATATGGGTCCTAAGACTGTGCCCTGTGGTACCCCGGAAACTACCGGAGACCATTCTGATCCTGTCCCATTTACTGTAACACACTGTTTCCTATAACACAAAAAGGAATCAATCCAATTGATGACATTTTGGGATATACCATATTTATTTAATTTTGATTTCAGTAATTCATGGGAGACAGAATTAAAAGCTTTTTCAAAATCCAATATAAAAATGTCAACTTGTTTCCCCTGGTCTAAATATTTTGCCCAATCATCAACAGCAGTTATAAGTTGTGATTCACAGCTATGATTTTTTCTAAATGCATGTTGCCTCGCAGATAATATTGAATGTTCTTCTAGATGACTCATCATATTTGAACAGACTATATGTTCAAGGACTTTACACAATATGCAAGTTAGAGATACTCAGGCTGGTCTATAATTTGCAGGAAATGATTTATCATTTTTTTTTAAAAAGGGGGCAAATATTTGCAAGTTTCCAGTCATCGGGTACCACGCCCTTATCTAGAGATTTTTGTAACAGATGAGCAAGGGGCGCTCCTGACTCCTCTGACAATTCTTTTAACAATCTTGGATGAATGTCATCTGGACCACATGCCTTAGATGCATTCAAGTTTTTTAATATTTTCGATACTCCCGATGCTGCAGTTATTAAAAGTCGGAGTTCGTAATATTACGTACCGTAGTCGCAAAGCACGGGAATTTTTTTGTTCGTAATATTACGTACCGTAGTCGTAAAGGTGCAACACGTACGCACTGGCGCAGATATACCTACTGAAACATTTTTTTCTTGTAATAGGCCATCGAAATATTGTTTTCTTAAAAAATACATATATTGAACCATAGAAATCGGATATAAAAAGGTTTTTTTCCGATTTCTATGTATTGAACCTTGATGCGTGTCAAACATGACCAAAAAATATACACAAGTTTGATTTAAACTATATAAGTGACGATCTTAAGAACAAGTTAAACTGACTGGCAATTATTGAACTTATTCATTGATGGTCTCCAATTTAGTCCTTACAAGCATATCACACAAGCTTTTGATTTCTAAAAAGCGATGCCAGTTCGAAGAATTAAAGGGGTATCCAGTAACTTCGACCCACAGTAATTTCGACCTAAAGTAACTTCGACCCAAATCGGTAATTTCGACCCCAAAAAAGTAATTTCGACCCAAAGTAATTTCGACCCAGTCTCGGTAACTTCGACCCACTATTTCCCCCGACTCATGCGCCCTCCCGCTGACCGCCTTGCCGATTGGTAATTTCGACCCAAATTAATTTCGACCCAAGAAATTATGTAAATTTTCAGTTAATCAGCGCTAGGGTGTGGGAAGATTCGGTATGGCACCACAAATTATCTTCTCAATTTTATAAAGCATAAGTCAAGTGCGATTTGAAATTATGACAAGGAATATTCACGATGTCGAAGGCATATTTTACCAGAATGTTTTTAACTTTTGGGACCTGTATCACAATTTATATAAAAATCTCACTCTTTTTTAGCATGCTTTTTTCAATTTTGTGGGCAATATTATTTTTTAAAAATATGCCTTTAGTGTCACAAGTGAGTTTTCATAAAGATAGTTGACTGAAAGTTTGCACTGCATGTAGTGAACACAAAAAATTGTTACCGTGACAATAGATAGAGACGAATGAGTTGTGTGTTCTTTTAATGTATCTTTTTATCAATCAAACTTTAAAAAATACCTAAAATAAGAAAAAAAGACTTAAATATATAACCATGGAAATCACTACGGAAACAAACTCTTGCTCAAGTTAGACAATGAAGGTGGGCAATCGAGAGATGAAAATAAAAAAAAATAATAATTTCCTCTATAATTAGTGAAAAAATAAGTTTTCATCCTGTTTGGATTCGTCGTGTTGGGGTCGTCTTGTTGGGATATTTTATCCGTTCGTCTAGTTGGAACGACACCCAATTAGACACCGCTTTGATAATTCTTAAGGCCATTTTATACTGGATGCGAACGCGACCACTGCGAATTTCCGTGCGGCTTTCCGCGCGAATTATCGTTCAAACTGAAAGCGGTGATTCGCGCGGAAATTCACAGTGTTAATAAACAATCCTCCAGATAGGTCATAGTACGCTCTTTGTCATTTGATTGGCCCAGTAGAATTGTTCGCGCGAACAATTCCCAAAACTTCGCCCTGATCGCGGTTTTCCGCGGGAACAAAAAATGGGCCGAGTTCGTGTTCGCCCTTCGTATGAACGACTCCATTAAAATTGGTTTTAATAAGCAAATGCGACCACCGCGGACGCGTTCACCTCCAGTATAAAATGGCCTTTACAGTTGTTTTATGATCATCAAGCCAGTGTTGTTTTTTGAACAAATGGTTTCGCGCGCCAAAGGCGCGCAGTTGCGGTTTGTGTCAAGCCCCTTTCGACCCTCTCTCACAGGGTATAAACCGTATAAACCTTTAGACGGAAGTGGAGATAAGCGAGGCGAGAGATTTCTATTTTTATCTCAAAGTTTCAGTCGCAGCGTATCCAAGATCACCGAAAACAAGATTTTTTTAATAAAAGGAATGACCGAAGAATGCAAAATCAGTAAGTATGTTACATAAAACAATATTTAACAATGAAACGACACAACTTAATGGAAAAATCGACTCTTGTAGTATGAAAAAACACCTGCTGATCATCTCAGAAAATGAATTTCACGGGCAAATTTCTCTTTCAAATATCGTTTTTCACATGTTCGCACAAATGTAACATGTTAAAATCATAGATCGACAGATTCGGCGTTCAATTCCACACCAGAAACTATCAACCATAAATACGAAGGAGGTTCGGTGCTACTGAAACTGTTCAAAATATAATGTCACCTTATCGATTTTTTTTATACGCCCAGTTGGTAAAACCGTTGATCGGGAGTTGGTGGTAATTATACGTCCAGTTGAGATTATTCGATTTCCCATATGATCGTTCCAATGCCCATATTTGTGCATGCACGAAGATCTAATCAGTTAACAAACCATATGACCAGACTCGAATGCACAACGTTGACGTCACACCTTTCAACTGAAACACTACTGACTGAACCACCGAGCCTGCAACTACGGGGGTGGGGCGAGAGGACTGCTCCTTCCCCCGAAGAACTTTCGCCCCCACCCGGAAGATTTCAGACCATGTTTTTCAATCGGCATTCATTTTTTTAATTTACCTATGCATTAGGGTAAATTAGTTCAGTTACAACTGTAACACTTCATTTTGCCTTGGCTCTAATTCCTTCACACCTGTAATTAACATATCCATAATCACTTGTCAACAAACTTGTCGTATACACAATGAGTGTTGTACGTCTGTCGATTTCACAACAAACTTGTCTATGAAGGTAATCCCATTGTTATTTGTGAGCTGTTTATTCATCACACATACATTCACACAGCTTTGTCGGGGAATTATTTTTCCAATTGGGGGTATTTGGGGTTGGTATCCGGACAAAATGTCCATAGGACAAAATGTCCATGGACATAATGTCCATGGTGGTTCTGCATATGTGGACAAAATGTCCATAGGACATAATGTCCATGGACAAAATGTCCATGAACAAAATGTACATATAGTAGTACACCATAAAATCAGTTGGGTTGAAAATTAACCAAAATCGACTGAGTTGAGTGAATATGAATCTTATTCACTCAACTCAGTCGATTTTGGTTAATTTTCAACCCAGCTGATTTTAGAGTGTAAAATAATATTACAAAAGACTGAATACCCCTGGGACAAAATCCCCTTGATAAATATAAATACTATGAATATAGTAGACTATAAAATCAGTTGGATTGAAAATTAACCAAAATCGACTGGGTTTAGTGATTTTTTCACTTAACCCAGTCGGTTTGGGTTAGTTTTCAATCTAACTGATTTTAGAGTGTAAAATAACATAACAACTTTACAGTCTAATGACATGGGACAAAATCCCCTTGATAAATATAAATACTATGAATATAGTAGACTATAAAATCAGTTGGATTGAAAATTAACCAAAATCGACTGTAAAATAACATAACAAGTTTACAGTCTAATGACATGGGACAAAATCCCCTTGATAAATATAAATACTATGAATATAGTAGACTATAAAATCAGTTGGATTGAAAATTAACCAAAATCGACTGTAAAATAACATAACAAGTTTACAGTCTAATGACATGGCCAAGGGAATTTAAAAATTCTGAGAGGTTTTTCTTTTTGTCCTTAAAGTCAATACACAGATTCTTGAGACGTTGCGGGTGGTCCTTTGTAACTCGCTTAACCCTTTTCTTTGGCGGTTCGCCGAGTGAGTCTTTGTAGAGTTGGGTAATAACCATGGAATGATCCTTTCTGATAGCATCAAGGGTTACCCAGACTGATGCATGGTGGTAACCTATGGACTTATTAAATGCACTGTTCCAAGATTCACAGATGTTATTTGTTCTATGATCGTCATTCAGAGTTGAATCATTGACGTTCCAAAGTGGAGGTGGGTAAAGTGCTGGTACACTGCGAAACCTAATGCTTGGAATACCGTCGGAGGATGATTCTGCTGGAACTTTTATTTGCCGATAAGAACCAGCCACGTATGTTTTGTTGAAATAATCCACTAATGGTTCAAGAATTTCAGGAGCAGAATCCATGATGTGTTCCATTCCATTTTTCACCTCTTCCACTGGCAAAAAAGCTAAGCCATCCAACATTGCACAAAAATGTCTCACTTCACTGTCATTCTTATATATTTCAACAAGTCCCAAAGCCTGAATCCTGCGCCACGTGCACTGGGTTAGATGATAAAAACACCCTTGGAGTTGTATATGCTGTCCGAAGACTGTCTTGACAGAATTCATCATGGCCTGCTCAAAGTCCATCACAATCTTTTCAGGATCGGGTGTATATCCGTTTGCGTCACAGTTAGTCACAACAGCTTGCAGCAACTCATCATAAATATCCTGGGATTTGCCACTGAGAAAAGCATAAACACATGACACGGCACTGTCGCCAAGGGGGCATCGAATAACATATATTTGTTGAAAGAGCTTTGGTGCAGAAGAGAAGCAGCCATCCATATACCACACTTTCGAACGACATAAGTGTCCGAGTCCAGTTTCGGAACCGAAGACAAGCATTCTTTTGGACGTTTCTGGGGTTTGTTTCATTCTTTTTAATGACCTTTTTAAAAAAAATTTGTTTACCGTTTTTGACCGTGGCTGTTTTTACTTCATAACGATCATTTAGTGTCTATGTTTTGCGGTTTTGCCTGGCTTTTTTAAATTATTTTTTTCTATTTATTTTATTTTACGTTGTTGAAGTGTGTGTTTGTGGTGGGGGGGGGGGGGGGGGGGGACAGTCGAATGGGAAGAAAATGTTTTCACTTCAGATAACGGCGTGTTATAACAATACGCCAATCCTCTGTTAATTGAAACCAGTTTGCCTGACAGCATGCTGAGCTAACAGTTTATTCGACAATAATCCCTAACCCGACCCCCCACCTCACCCTCTCGCGCTCTCTCATTTTCACTCTCATTTTGGTAACAGTCTTTTGTGTCCAATAACTGTCGAACAAACATCAAATGGGCTATTTTTTAGTATTCTCTTGGAAGCAACTGCATCAATAAGTACAGTCAACTCGGCAGTAACGAGTCGTCGGCAGTATCGATTCAAAATTTACTGACTGCCATGTTACGTTTAAACAACCGAAATATTTTTATTTTTTCTTTCTGCTTAATGATAGAAAATATATTTTCCAGTGCAGTACGTGCAGTACGCCTTAGCACACGGCGTCATCGTGCCCCCATGTAGGCAACCGGGATAAGGTGCCTTGCCCAAGGACACAACGCGGATCGTCCCGGACAGGGATCGAACTCGGGACCTCTAGCATAAAAGTCCAACAGTCAACCGCAGAGCAATTGCACTCCACCCTAAGGCCATTAAAAATATGAGATTGACGGTACGTGCATGATTTTATACAACTGGCACAAAATGACCCTTATCCGCAGAGGCGGAATGGCTAAAAATTCGGTTCGGGAAAATTCAGCACCATATGGCAACAGTGGCGGATCCTCTACCAATTTACCGGTCCACCCATGCATTCCCCCCCCCCCCCCCCCCCCACCGCAGTAGCGATAAAAAGTTGGGATGTTACTAGTAGTCGGAAAATCTCGATGTGTATCAGTTATTTATTTGGGCCACAGGCCCATCGGGAAATCTCCTGGTCCCCCCGAACGGCCAGTTCGCCTCTGCTTATTCGTAAAGTCGACATTGAATACCAACGGCTCAGTTTACCGTAAAAGGAAAAAAACATGAACCTGATAATCATGAATTGATGCCGTATGCTTTCTGAATTTCCTGTCAGCTTTGAGCAAAGGTAAGTTTTTTAACCCGATTGCAAATGGCGGCACCCGTTTACTCTCGGTTCAGGTCTAACTTGACAGATCGCTGGGAATGTATAATAATCACTCTGAGATAAATTCTAATTTGTATCTTTTCTTGCAGAAATGTGTCTTAGAGAGTTCGACAACTACAAATTACCCAATTTAGTGATACAACACACATTTGAACTGGCGCAAAATGTGTGATTCTTTACTACCTGCATTGACTCTCTACTGCCGCTGTTATGCGATTGATAAAATGATTTCGTACACGGACATGTAAGCGTTATTTTTCCTCGCGCAGTCGCGGTAAGCAGTACCTAGTTCTACATGATATTTTGCCAAGACAAACACATCGATTCTTGGTTTAACGACGGAGATGGCAGAAAGGTAAAAAAAGTGACTCGATACTGCCGAGTAGACTGTATCTGGCTTTTAACGATTCCATTTTTAGAGAAATTAGCGAAACACCATGGAATCCTACATGAAGTATACCATACCTATACTTTTGTAAATATTCAGTGTTGTTCTTTGAGAACATATTTTATCTGAAATAAATACTGTTTAAACTAAACTAAAGTATTTTTAAATAAGGCATGACGTCACATGGGATTCCCTCGATATCTCGCCAATGTTGTGTTGAAACCAAACAGATGCAGGGTCGAAAACAAGCTTTATTCTCACCAAGCGAACCCTACCGTGTGACAAAGGCAAAAAGATGAAATAAATAGAATAATTCGCGCCTTACATAAGTATTTTATAAATTTTCATCTTATTTTCACTTAATTTGCATACGACTTCACGGAAACAGCTTCGAAACAAGACTTCGGTTACCAGTTTTCTTTTTGAAACTTGAATGCCAAACAACATTCTACATGATGCAGGATAAGCACGTTAGGTCAACAGTAGCTGAAATTAAATTACGTTGTTGTCAATAGCAGGGTCAAGTTGTCAAAAATACAAAGCGATCATTTCTTTCAAATTTATCGACCACATTTATTGTCCGACGATAGCCTTCAATACTGTTCACATTCTCATTTCCATTTCACTCCTGCTGAAGAACAAAACACCTCTCGGATCCAAATGCTCCCAGGGACGTTTCTGGGTAGTTCAGACTCTGTGTGTGTGACAGTGAGATCCTCAAATTTCCAAACTTTCATTTCAAATTGATACCATAAAAAAGTTTCCGACATTTGATGATCGGTTTTGAGAAGGAATTTTCTTTATAGATTTATGTGCAAATTACATTATCTTCGCTTGATATTTGGCCTTCTCTCCATAATTATGAGTAGACTTTGTAATTGGCCTAACAAAAGACTTCTTGTGGTACATGATACTGCTATATTGTGCGGGGCCGTCGAGGGGGGGGGGGGGTAGTAACCCCGGGGCCCGGCGTTATTGGGGGCCCGCCGATTCCCGTAATTTCATGAAGGCGGGATACTCGTGCGTGCGGCCTCTTCACTGCACGTCACATTTTGACGAGCAGTGAAGGACTCTCACGAAAGAGAATCCTGCCTTAAGGCAATTAGAGAAAATCGGCGGGCCCCGGTGTTCCAAATTGACACTATTTGTGTGCATTTACGAAAGCGCAATCTCGATGTACCGGTATAGCTAGCTTACGCAGTTACAAACTTGGAATATTATCAACATTTTAGTTCTGCGCGAAAAAGAACTAGTGGGTCATAGTGGGTCAACAGAAATTGCTCCTGCTCTGATATTATTTATTATAATGGTATAGAGTTATTTGTAACTATTGAAGACGGAAGTGAGCGGTGATGGGACTATGTATTCGATATTTGTAAGTGATCTGCAAGTTTTATTGTTGTGTCTGATAAATGTGATCATCAGGAATTAATTCTTTATAATGTCTACCCCGGAATTGGCTGTTAAAGGTTTGCCGAAAGGATCTGTGTCCATGGATGTTTTCCCATATGAACTGAACTTTAACAGGGTTTTGAGAAAAAAGAACGATGTTAACGACACTGAGTGTTCAGAAACTAAAGATCGAGGAAAATGTGTCACCATCAAGTTTGAGAGTAATCGTTTTGAGAAATACAATGGCGGATTTGTGTCTCGATACTGGAACGCGGCAAAGAAAACTGAGAAAAATGGTGCAGTATGGAAAATAATTTCTGACCAAAAAGGAGTTGTCGTCGGGGATGTTATTGTTATTTCCAAAAGAAAGCCGAAGAGGAAGGCGACTATTCACATTTACAGAACTAACAATAAAATAATGATACAAGGTACGAGAACAAGTATAGACTGGTGGCTTGAATCAGAACTCCCAATTGTACATCAACTAGGATTCAACGAGAAATATAATGGTGATATAACTGGACTTGAAATTTCAACATCAAATTCGTTGTCAGGGTTTTCACACAGCACTGCAGGGTACGATTCCCCAAACAACGAGAACACCTCATTAAAAACATTAAAAACTCCATCTTCCATTTATCATAGTACAGGTAATAAACACAATAAACATAATGCTAGTTTCGTCACACCAGCTGTCAGAGAAACTCAGAAGTCGCGAAAAAAGCTCAACTATAGTGCAGCATCATCTTCCTTCAGGATGAGTATGACAATAACGGAGCTCCAGTCTCACATTGAAGATATCAGAATGGAGCAGTTAAAAATGGAGGATGTATTCAATCAACGTATACGCAATTTGGAGGTTGAAGTTGAAGAGTTGAAGAAAGAAAATGTTGAACTTAAAATGAACAATTTAAATTCACAGCAAATTTTAAGAAGTGAACTTCAATGTAAAACGAAGAATAATGTTAGTTCCTCTAAAAAAAAAAAAATTACGCAGTCTCATAGTTTCAAGCACAATCCACTCGATCGTAATGTCAGTCAGAACAACGGTGCCTCACAGGTATGCCCAAACTATAGTGAGTCATTCGTAGCTGAAAATATTATTTCCAATGTTGAAACATCCAATAGATTTGACATTTTAGAAAATTCAGTCGGTGAAAATGATCTGCCATGTACACGTGATGAGAAGAAACGATCGTCGCGTATCGCATCTGAGTTTCAACGAAATGAGCGACATGGATTGGTGAAAAAAGTACATCTTGTCGTTGGGGATTCTGTTTTGCACTATCTGAATGCTCGTCGATTGGCAGTTGATGGTGAATTTGTTAGGAAAGTTTGGATTGGAGGTCTCAGATTAGAAGGCCTCCGTGATTGGTTTGAGTCAACAGATCCTATTGAAAATGTGCATAAAATTACAATTCACGTAGGCATTAATTCTTGTCGGCACGGAATTCGGACGGATGTCAGGGATTAACAGGTGTGCTTGCATTGATTCGGGGAATATATCCCGATGCATCAATCAGAGTTTCGTCAGTGCTACCAACTCCAAGTCGTGCTGGGGCGAATAGGGTTATATTTGAGACAAATGAATGTTATCGCAGTGTTTGTGACAAAATGCATTGTATATTTATTGATCACGCGCCAAGCTTTTCAAGTCGCGGCGGGTTTATCAGTCGGTCAAACTTTTATGATAATTGGCATCCGAGTGACCAGGGTCTCGAAGTTCTTGGGAGAGAAATAATGTATGGTACCCCAAAAGATCAAGAGTGTTTGAATAACAATAGATTTGTGACACAGGGAGGACGTGAATCATTTGTTGGTAACTTTCAGAAATATAATTCATACATAGATCGTTCAGCGATACCAGGAAGGGAGATGGCAGTTGATGTACACAAAATGATGTTTTCAATGCAGAGGGATATCTCTGAATTACGTGCAGTTTTATCAAATGTAGTACCTGTAGTGTCACGGGAATGATATTCTGTGATAGATATTTGTTCGCACTTCATTCTGATATACCGTATATATAGGTATATACTGTATACAGAATGTCTTATATTTGAGCAGCAGAACATTCATAACCATTATGTTGATTGCACTTTATTTGGCTCTGTAACAATATTCTATATGCTAACGCATTCCAGTTAAAAGCAGTTACATTTTGATTTGATGACATTGCACTTATACGCCGTATTTACAATACGACGTATGAGGTGCAGTTTTATCCAATCTAAATGTATACAAATTATTTATTGAACGTCTTATTCCGGTTTGAGTGCGTATTCTATACAAGTACTGGAATTCAAGTATTCTTGTCTTTGCCATAAATACCCATAAGCGTAGCCATATCGATCACTATTACATCGTTTGTTTCATAACGATTATTAATTTCATATGAATGTTAGTCCCAACATCGCATTATGCTCCGACTTCAATAGTACCTAGCTTCAATAATGATTGAATTGAATAATCAGAGAACTATTACGCCGAAAAAGGCGACTTTCACAGCTTGGAATGTCCAGGGAGTCAAACTCCAAGATCCAGATTTTTTAAAGTGTATTACTAAATATGATTTCATTACATTAGTTGAAACCTGGCAAAACCAGGAGAGCGACGTTCATTTACCTGGGTATGAGCAAGTCGAACTTCCTAGGCAAAATGGAGACAGAGGAGGTATTGTCTTTTATTATAAAACATGTTTCAAACCATTTTTTGAAAACACAAAAATGATAGATGAAATTGCATTGTGCGTTGAATTTAAAGGAAAGATGTTTGGTTTGGATAACAAGATTGTTTTTATATCTGCATACGTTCCCCCAAGCAATTCAAGTCACTGGAATACAAGAAGAGAAATGAAAATGAAACTCTTTGAAAATATTCAAACGCATTTACTTGAATATCAAGTTCATGATATGGTTGTACTTGCTGGTGATTTTAATGCCAGAATTGGAAAGAAACCGGATCACGTTGCAGGCGATAATGACAAACACCTCCCCCTTCCCGATCATTACATTTTGGACACTGAGAAACTAAGAGCAAACATGGATCGACATGTTAATGTATTCGGTAATCAACTTTTGGCAATGTGTAGAAATGTGGGTTTGCGGATAGTTAATGGGAGAAAAGTGGGAGACACACTAGGTCATTTCACGAGCTATCAATATAATGGAGCCAGTGTTGTTGACTACGTTATTATATCGGGAATGTTTTTCTGTGATGTCGATTATTTTTGCGTAAAATTGCCCTCTGAATTTTCCGATCATTGTCAGCTTGTTACTCACTTCAAATATGATGTTAAATGCAACCTGTCAACGGAGGGAAAATACAAATATAAATATTCAAAACAAACTAAACTGAAATGGACATCGGATAGCAACAGAAAGCTATACAACGTCTTAATAACAGTAAGGTTAAACTTGAACATAACAAATTCCTAAGAAATGATTACAGCATTGATTGTAAGGGTACATCTGAAGCTGTGCAAGATTTCATGTCAATCTTGAAATCAATCAACAATTCTGCGTGCATGAGATTACCGGTCCGTAAAGGTAACACAATGCGTAAACGGCGGTGGTTTGATGATAGATGCAAAACTTTGAAAAATGATTTAAACAAAGTTATAAATGAAATGCGGCATGATCCATCCAACGATGGTTTACGAATCAAGTATTTTACAATACGGAAGGCATACAAAAAGGAAACAAAGTTTAAAAAGAAACAATTTTTTTGTGCGTTGTACAAACAATTGGATGATTTGGAATCTAGCGACCCAAAACAATACTGGGACCTTATTAACAAACTGCGACAAAAGAAGAATTGTGACAATCAACTTAATCCCGACACCGCAGTAGAATTTTTCTCCAAATTGTACTCTAAAAATGGAGATACTGGCGTTATTAATGATGATAATTCATTTTATTGTCCGGAAATAAAAATAAAGTTGAACAATACTCCTATCACACCATCGGAAATACTTTCAAAGTTGCGCGAATTGAAAAGTGGGAAAGCATCGGGTCTTGACAATATTAGTAACAGTTTGCTGAAAGCAGTTGGTCCATGCATGACAGATAGTTTATCAAAACTTTTCAACCAAGTTTTAACTTCTGGTTGTTATCCGGAAGATTGGAGTAAGTCTGTTCTTTCCTTAATATATAAGAAGGGTGATCGCAATGATCCAAACAATTATAGGGCCATTGCTGTAAGTTCCGCTATCGGAAAATTGTTCAACAAAATTATCAACCAAAGATTATCTGATTTTATAGATGATAACAATATTATTGGCGAAAACCAGTTTGGATTTTGCAAAGGAAAAGGGACCACAGATAGTGCCTTTGTTTTGAAAACGGTTATTGACAAACACAAATTTTCAAAAAAACCACTGTATGCTGCTTTTGTTGATTTTCGCAAAGCATTTGATTCGGTGAACAGGGAATTGCTCATGTTGAAACTTCAACATATAGGTGTGAGTGGTGAAGTATTCAACGTGATCAAATCTATGTATGAATCTAGCTTTTATTTGACTAAAACTTCTATTGGGTTGGGACCAGCCTCCCTCTCTTCTGTAGGTGTCCGTCAATGGTGCATCTTATCTCCCTCTCTATTTAAAGTTTTTATTGAAGACATAAAAGACATTTTCGACAATTTGTGTGATCCTGTGTGGATTCGTGGTTACAAATTAAATCATCTTCTTTTTGCAGATGATCTTGTAATGATATCTGATAGCCAGAAAGGGCTTCAACGGTGCCTCAACAAGCTCCACAATCATACTGAAACTAATATGCTGCAAATAAACGTTGGAAAAACAAAATGTTTAAGATTTGGATCTGCGTCAGTTAATGAAGCACAAAAGCAACCAATATTTTTTATCGGAGACAAGCGTATTGATATGGCTGACGAATTTACATATCTAGGAATAAAATTCTCAAAAGATGGTACATTCTCTAAAGCCCAAAATGATTTGGTTGTTAAAGCCCAAAAAGCTTTATACTCACTTTTTCGTGCATTTAACGAAACTTCACGGGTTCCAATAAAGACAATGTCAAAGCTGTTTGATAAATTAATTCAACCTATAGCCTTATACGGGTGTGAAGTCTGGGGATCAGAAATAACGTACGGTAAGCGTTACAACATAGCCTGTGAAAAATTACACACTTCCTTTTGTAAAAAAGTCTTGGGGGTTGGGAAATTTTCCTCCAACCATGCGGTCCGCGCAGAACTTGGTCGATATCCGCTATATATCGAGGCGGTAAGTAGGATGGCTTCTTTCGCAATCAAAATATCTGAGAATCAAAATGACCTGATGTGGAATGTGGTAGCTGAACAAAGAAATCGTAAAGGCAAACCGGAATCCCCTTTCAAATTACTGGAAAGATACGGTCTCGCTGTCCCTCAACATCCAATTATCACTAACACTAATGTTATTGGTAAGCTCAAGTACAATTTGCGCTTGCAGCATGTAAACACGTTCAAGAAGTCAATGTTTGAGAACTGCAAAAAGAATGGAGATAATAAACTGAGAACTTACAGGCTGTTTAAAAATGACTATTCAATGGAAACGTACTTAGTGGAAACGAACACGGCGGAAGACCGGGAAATTTTCACTAAGCTTCGTATCAGCAATCATAAGTTAGCTATTGAAAAGGGGCGACATTATCAACCGCCGAAGCCTGTTATCGACAGGATATGTACTCACTGTGAAGCAAACCCCGGGAAAATAGAAAACGAATACCATTTTCTTATGGAATGTACACATTATTCAGAGCTTCGATCAGAACTATTTGTTCTGATGAACAGTGAGATTGACGGTTTTATTGATCTGAGTATATTTGAGAAATTCAAATTAATATTTGAAAATAGAACCCCCAGTTTATGCCATAAAATCTGCAGCGTGATCCGGGATTTTTTCGCCAGACGATTATGATATGTTTAGTGATGTGTATTGGAAATTCTAGTTCACGTCTCCACGATCTTTTTCGTATCAAATTAATAAAAATATAGTACTTTGGTCATGAAAATTGGTGGATGAAATTGTAATATTTTGAGTACTACTTTTGTTCATGTTACTTGTAGATTATCGCATACTGTCCTGTATAGGAAGTTTTATGCTAATAAATGTTATGTTATGTTATGTTATGTTATGTTATGTTATGTTATGTTATGTTATACTATAAAGAATAAATGTATTTCAACCAAGAATCACTAGTTCTATATTTGCTTAGAACTAAATGTTTCCAACTTTTGAAATTGGAACCATAAAATTTCCAACTTTCAAAAATCAGGGTCCCCTAAGTGCTCTTCGTCTTTGCTGGAGAAGAGTAGTCTCTTGCTCATCCCATTTGCTTTCATCTAGGTGAAAGGTAGTGGGATGCACAGGAGACTGGGCGAAGAGGTCATCCCGCACTTTAATAGCACAGCCAAACAGAACGCACACCTGGCACGCGTCACTAACCAAATCGGCTTCAGAGTGACAAGAACCGATCTCGCCGGTTCTGAGAATTTCACCCAAACAGGCCGCCAACAAAGTTATCCAAACTGCTCTCCACTTTCCTTCTTAACCCTTTTGGAAAACATAATTTTGTACGCCATGTGTCCTGGTCATATCTTGATACACCCAAACCGGCCTCTCGACTCAGCAATTTCATTCAAACCCAGACCGGCCATTACATTATTCTATAAAATACACCTGCAACTAATATATTTTACTGATATATTTTTCCAGTTTGTCATGACTGTAAACTGAAATCATTTACTCTCATTCAATAACATAACCGGGGGGGGGGGGGGGGGTACACCCCCGCAACCCCAAGTTGAAATGTGGGTGACAAGTTGAAAAGAGTGATGGATAAGTTCGCTGGTCTCTCGTGCCAGAAGTCGCGGGATCGCGGATCCCCGGCTGAGAAAAGATATGGAGGTATCTGAACCCTCTCTGGCAGCATCAGTTGCGGGGTTGATGATGTCACGGCGTGTCGTCCTATTGGGTGGGGAAGTAAAATGGCTGTCCTCTGTACGGAGAGAGACAGACTCCACACAGGCTAAAGATCCAGTCGTAGAACACAACAAATTGGAATTCTCTGCTCCTTTCGTTATCAGACTCGCTTCTAAATTTATTCCTTTGGTTATTTTCTTCGTTTGCGTTTTGTTTTACACTGACCTCTAACATACAATTTTAAAAATGTAGTTTACATGTATACCATATTTTTTCATTGTTTATAGTAATACGATAACACACTGGAAAGGCGTTCATTTGAATCAGTTCCACATATTTATTTTTAAAGTAGAGTATAGTTGATTATTCAGGAGCGAAGGAAGGTAAAAATATTTGGGGTGAGGTGGGGTGGGGCTATCAGAGCTAATCCCAAGGGGAACACCATGTATGCTCACCGTGTGCTGTGCAGCAGCATCCGAGCCGCACAGTGGTTAGGTGGTGGGGGGGGGGGTACGGGGAGGGGGTAGCACAAGAGGCGATATCGCCGTATCCCATTCTCGGCGGTGAGGGTCTGCGGGCTTTCTCTGGGTTATTTTGAAAAATGAGGGCCAAAACTCACATGCTCAGTGATTCTGAGGCTGCTGTGACTGACTCCTCAGATGAGGACTGTTGAACGCTGCAAATTCGAATTCTCTGCTCCTTTCATCATTAGCTTCGCTTCTAAATTCATTCGATTGGTTTACCCATTCGTTTGTGTGTGTTTTTTTCTTTCTTTGGGACATATATTCCCTCTAGATCATACTAGCAAGCCCAACACTCTGTAAAAGTGCGCACGCACGCACGCGCGCGCGTGCGTCTGGGTGGGGGGTGGGGTAATTTTCTGCAGCTATAGCTAACTTACCCAACAACTAAAAATTGGGTAAGTTAGCTATAGTTGCAGAAAGGTGCCCTTAAACTACAGTAAACAAGTTCAGCATGAATGTTTCTTTGGAGTCTGCTAGATATTTGGTCTGCCTGTTGCAGTCCATTGAAATTTAGGGACCCATAAAAGTTAAGAACTCAACAAATTGTTATCATGTAAAGAAGCAAAGCACAAGAGGCTATTTAAATATAGCCGTGAGTTCATGTTATACCTTTTGTAGTTCACTGAAATTTACAGACCTGATGATTTAAGAACTTAACAAATTGGTGCTTGAGCCTAAAAAGTCATAAAATTATAATTACGTGCTATCTATACTGCCATATGCGTACGGGAATTTTTATATTCTGGGTGGGGTGGGGGAGGATGTGGAGCTGAGGTCCACTTCATCCGAAAGAATCCCGACTGCACTTAAAAATTATTTCACCCCCAAAACGTGTTTTGGAACAAACTGTGTCTGAAAGGGTCAACTTACAGTAAATAATGCGGTCCAACTTGTTCTGACATTGTTACGCTATGCCATAAAACCAGTCTCATCTTCATATAGTTCACCGCCTATCGTTAGATTCTGTAATGCAGTAAAATGGGCTATTTTTCTGCGTTGAAAAAGGTAACCTGTGGTTCGCTTTTTCAACGCAATGCAATATTGCATTCAACCCGGCTTGTGCGCGTGCAGGCCTATCTTGCTTTCGGAACTTACAGGCTCCAAATTTACCAGATTCTCACATCGAAATGGTCACCCGACAAGCATAAAAAAAATGTATACGACTCATCAACTGAGGATACGAGCGTATACAACTGGGCGTATAAAAAAATCGATAAGGTGACATTATATTTTGAAAAGTTTTAGTAGCACCGAACCTCCTTCGTTGTTATGTTTGATAGTTTTTGGTGTGGAATTGAACGCCTAATCTGTCGATCTATGATTTTAACATGTTACATTTGTGCGAACATGTGAAAAACGATATTTGAAGGAGAAATTTGCCCGAGAAATTCATTTTCCGAGATGATCGGCAGATGTTTTTTCATACTACAAGAGTCGATTTGTCCATTAAGTTGTGTCGTTTCATTGTTAAATATTGTTTTATATAACATACTTACTGATTTTGCTTTATTCGGCCATTCCTTTTATTAAAAAAATCTTGTTTTCGGTGATCTTGGATACGCTGAGACTGAAACTTTGAGATAAAAATAGAAATCTCTCGCCTCGCGTATCTCCACTTCCGGCTAAAGGTTTATACGGTTTATACCCTGTGTCTCTGGCAGTAGAGTGAAAAAGTTTTTTTTCATGTCTGGGCGTGCCTTCTCCCCCCCCCCCCCCCGGTTCAGAGGGGGGGGGGTGCACGGCATTAAAATATCTTTGTAATTCAGTACCACGTCACTACAACTCTGCAACGGTGTGCTTTGTTCAATTTTCAATGATTCGAACGCGGTAATTTCTGCAGAACTTGACAATTTTTTTCAGAGATTGAGAGGCTACTCGGAAAAGTCGGTCATACTAAATATCGAGGGATACCGAGGTGAAGGAAAAAAGGGTGGGGATGGGGTTAAAATCTCTGAAAAGGGTATGGGGTTGTGTATTATGAGTGAATAAAAAGATTTCAACAGTATGTGCATGGTTTTAATGCCATCTTTGAGAATTATGGGCGTTAATGTAATCACTGGGGGGGAAGCGTGACCGTGAAAATTTGGTTGATTGCGCCGGTGTCCGGTTGATTGCCTTTTTTCTTCGACATCGAATTGTGGTAAGTGTACGATTTATCGTAGATTTCTCTAAATATCAATAAATTGGGAACCCGGGAATATAGGCATAGGTTGTGTGAATGTATCCTGAACACGTACATATATTTTTTTATACGTAGATACCCGAGTATTGCCTGCTAGTGACTTCATATTCAATCCATCAGCGGGTCGTTTTCGTCAAATGTTGACAAAAATGGCTCGTACGCCTCAAACACTTTAACTACCTAATTTCTTTTTAACCTGCATGTAGATAAGGTGTAGAAGATCTTATAACCTGAACTACAGCAATCAATTTGCTAAATTAGTTGAGAAAACACGCGAAAACCGAGTGTCCGGTTATTTTGTTGATTGCATGTGGTGACCGGTTGATTGCAGTTCTAAATCATGCCGATGTCCGGTTGATTGTTTTACCAATCAACCGGACACCATTTAAGCAATCAACCGGTCATCTTCTCCCGTGCAACGCCGGGTATTCGCCCGCTAGTAAGATATATAACAAAGAAACCGCAAATAACATGATCAGCATTCTCTCCAATTCAGATACATGGCTTCTCACGACTGCGGACCCTGTTGTATACGAAGAAATTTCAACTGACGTATTGAAAATTTACGGAAACTGCAAATATTGGGCATCGACATTTTTCCCTAAACTAAAATCCAAAGTATTCAAACAAAGACAGACACAAACTGACATCCCAAAATTATGGACAAATAACAGATGTGAGAGTATGTTTAGTATTTTAAAAACTGGAAAATGAATGGAGAATTTTGAAATTTGACAGATTTGAATTGACAGACTTGGAAGACATTGTTATGGACCAATATCATTACATTAGGAATTGATATTTTCGGAAGTGATTTTTCATTCACCAACGATGCAAAAAAAAAACCTTGCCGTAAGGCAAGAGACGTGGTCAGCACTCATGGCTGACCAACGGGATCGACGAATTAATAACTGCTTATGCCTAAAACGGCGGCAATTGCCAAAAAAATGTGCCGGGTAAAGAGGGTGAATACCTCGAAAACAAAAAGTGTTAACAAAACAAACAAGGCTAAATTAAAGCCGTTAACATAATATACTGAGCCGAAATGAAATAGCTAAAACATATACAGTATATACACATAATATTATACTAAATACAAACTGTAGCTTTGAGTGTATCGGGCACTGCCGAACTATACTTATCACAGTACGCTACAAAACCATAATAACGGCATAAAGCCAACAGTGGCAAGTGCTAAAAGTTGATGGGAGTTTTACTTTTATTAAATATTACAGTGATCTGTCTTGTGATACCCAATTAGCACTTGCACACTTCATCCAGACACCGAGGTAGCCTATTAATTACAAAGCTACCTACTAAATACCGAGGGACAGTTTTCGGCGACAGCTTGGTCTGTATATCTTGCATTTACTGGTATAAATCAACGGTCATATCATATATTTTGCTTCAATGGACTAAATTATATGTCTCCACATATATTTAAACCTTTTAAGCAACTCTTACTTACTTATTTTCCTTCACCTCGGTATCCATCGGTATACCTCGGTATCCTTCGGTATATAGTAGGACCCTGAAAAGTGCAGTGAGTTCCCCTCGATCTGACAACGCCAAATATGATAGAAGAAACCTCGTTGAAATTTGCCTTATCACTTGAATTGCTGTGGACACGAATGAACTGTGATATGATGATACCTTTCAATGTATGTGGTGGATGAAAGGATTTTGGGTGCAACAATTGATGTGAATCAGTTGGTATAAAATGCACCTTTAAATGCTCAGATGCCCGGAATTGTTTGCCTTAAAACACTGTAACATCCAAGAAAATCCACAGAATCCTAACTGACGGTAGCTTTCAATTTGTTGTTTAGATCATGATTGTTTAAAATTTCTAAAAATCCTTCAAAATCTTCTTTTGAATGTTCCCAAATGATAAAAATGTCACCTAAATATTTTTTTTTCTCATTCCACTACATAAATGCTTTTAAATTGGGATCGAATGTTTTGTTTTGCCCGTATTTTCCCAAAACTCCATTCCTTAGACAGTTTAAACAACGACATTCATAGTCCAGTGTGCATCTAATCCCCTGCCAGTTACCCATTATTCGAATGGACTAATCTGAGAAATAATATGCACAAAAAACTACTGATAAGCCTGATTTAAAGAAAAATGTTTGTTGCAATTTCATAGGACAACCCATTATTTGGAAATATTCTCTCCGTTGAATTGACAGTCACTACTACCTTTCAAGATCAGTCCTCAAAGATCCAGAATTTGTCCATCCTGGCGTTTTACATTGGGATATTTTTCGATTGCATTTTTAACAGATTTAACCCATTTATCAATATCATTGTCGGTGTACGTGCTGTCAATATCTAAAGTAGCTTTGAGGTTGCATTTTTCGATGTTTTCAATTTAGAAATTTTTGACCGGAAATCGTGTATTTTTAGATAGCTCGGATGTTTATTAGTTATATAGGTTTCAGATGATAATCAATATGAGCTGCCTTGCAAAAACATTTAGCGCATCCTTAAACAATCGGCTACTTGATTGGAGCTTCGGATTTCCGTACTAGATAACCCCAGTGCTAAAGAGAGACATACACATACTCACCGTTTCTCCTTTTACAAGTTGATGCCAGTATTACAAGAAGAGGCGAGGCACGTGGAACTTCTGTGTATCTGCCCGCGACCTAGAAACGGACATCAGAAGGAAATGCACTGATGTTTTGATAAGATAACAAAAGTGATGACTGATGTAACCATCTTGTTTTAATTTGTATATCCCACACTGTTTAAGACAAACATATCTTAAGCAATATAAACAATATCAACAAAAAACATTTTTCAACATGAAAATTACATATTAAATATTAAGCATTACCAATAAAACATATTAGAAATAAAAAAATATATATATATTTCCAAATAAAAAGTATAAAAAACATCAAATTTTAACAGAAGAAAATGCTCTGAGGTGAGAAGATTCGGCTCCCTAAATGTACTGAAATGAGAAGTTTCGGCCCTTTTTGGGGCCTAATCTTCCTGGCCGAATCTTCTCGGCGACTCTTCCCGAGGACGAATTTTCCCGTACCCACAACATTCTCTTGGTTTTGCTGGTCTTCTGAATTGAACAAACGACTATCCTCGTAAGTCGCGGGAGGAAAGCATATAGCGTTTCAATTTATTTCACGCTATTCCGTATGGAATCGGTCTGTTGTGTGTGTTTTTTTGGGGTTTTTTTTTGGGGGGGGGGAGTGGGGGAGGGGGTATTTGTTAGTGTACTTTTGTCACGGACGTAGCTAACTCATTTTTAGCGCAAATGAAAAGCAGTATTTGTACTGATTATGAACATCTTTTTTTCGAATAGCGTGTGAATTGCCAACATTTCAAAGCTTTGTCAAGGAGATAGCTAAAAATTGCGATTTTTTTTGGTTTATAAGTGTAAATATTTTCGATAATATTTCTGCCTGGGTTAAATGTAAAACGTAAAGATAGGTATATGGCGGACCCCGAAAACAGATCGGCAATAATTCAAACTCTGCTAATTTGGCATGAAATTTAAATGTCCATTATGGCGCACGTGTTGAACGCCACATGGGCTATCTGATAACAGATCAGTACTAAGAGAGACAATATTCTCTCCGGTTATCATTATCTAGGTATTTAAAGCCAGTTAAAATCAAATTGTTGGAAACCAGTGCATCACATATGTTCTGGACACACACCCATATTACGCAGCTAGCCTGTCTCCGAAATATCAAAAGATACCAAAATGCGAGTCTTTCAAAGGAACTTTAAAGCGAGTATTAAATTAAGATAGATCTGAGCGGCCAAGTTCAAGAGAAGCGATTAACTGAGAATAAATGTTCTGTCTATCTAAATAAAAATCGGGAGATTTCTCGAAAAACTCATTCCAGCCAATTCCAGTCGGAAGGTGTGTAAGGCTGTGGGTCGTTACGGGTAGATGGGGAGGTCCCATGCTATAGGTTAGAGGGGGTGCCGCATCGGTGCGAGAGTACAGGTACGTTGTTATGTAGGGGGAGGGCACAGAGCTCATATTTAGAATAGGAGCAGCCGCGGGCCAAGTCGGTGGCCATATAGGAGAATAGGAACAGGAACAGGAAGTACGAGCTCAGGGAGCTGTATGCATTTAGGTAAACGGCATTACCTGTTTTAGAAGGCAAGACATACATAGGCAGTTGGCCTGAGGGCACTCAGAGAACGTACGAATTTAGCCTTGGCCGTCGATGGTCATAGGCACCGAGATTGAAAGTCCGCGTATTGTCGTAACTCTGTGAGGGTTGTAAGGAACCGATAGTTGTTTGTTAACGGCTGCGAACCGTAGTGGCATAGTAGCCAAAGAAGTAAAAGCTGTAACGCTGAGGTCTAGAGACCGTATTAAGAGCTTGAGTAAGCGCTTGAATAGCTCGCGAGTTAAAATAGTTTTAGGCGGTGCGAAAATTGGTGATGTTGAGAACACTTTGCAGAATATTATTATGTAAGCTTTGTTAAGTATATATCTGAAGGCGAGGAATAACTTAACCCCGTGAGAGCCAGGCAAGGCGCAAAATGATCGTGAACAGTGGTAGACGCCGATTGAATTGTGATTAACTGTGAGAACGCTGATAGAGTCACACAAGCAGAACATTATATGTGTTAAGCCCGGATGACTGTGAAGTAACCCTGCGAGGAAGAAGCAACGAGGAGTGAATTGACACTTTGTATGCATCACAAACCGTGAGGAAATGAAGATGATGTGAAGTTGATCCAGCGGATACCGTGACAGCTAGCTGTGGGAGACGTCGAGGGCCCTAAAGAATAGACTTTTATCCGCGTAATTAGAGTATTCTTATGGATATTTTTTTGTGAGTAATTTGTTTCATATTATATTTCTTCGTACGTGTAAATAAATAATTCTTTCAGTGAATTATCGTTGATCACCCTTTGGCGTTGTAAGCCACAGGCACCTTCATGAATCCTAAGAGTCCCAAGCGGATAGGGCATTGATAAGGTAGCAAGGCTTACGTTCGAACTGTGGTTCAGACGACAATCACTGACTGTCGGTTGAGCACTGATAAGAACATAAATTTTCCTCCATCATTCGAACATCAATTTAACCCTGTAATACTGCGACAATCTTTTTATAGCTGTTGTGAGCTCTGAAGGTAAGTCCGTTCGGAACTTCGGAATTTTGGTTAGCCCAAATCTATCATTGGTGAAGATTTCAGAAATAACAGGCTTTTAAAGGGATATAAGCTATTGTAAAATTTCCATTAAATTAAAATACCCGAGTTTCAGGATCATTTTGAACAAGATAATACAGATAAGAATCAAAATACCCTACATTTCAATCACGTTTGGTCGGCCCGGACTGCTTTGGACAGATCCAGGTTGCTGAATCGTGCCGTTAGGGGGGGGGGGGGGGGAGAGACCGTACCGGACAAGACCGCCTGATCAGTGGGTCAGACTACTCTTTGTAGCCCTACCCGCATCACTGAACACGGAACAAACAGTTGTCCATAAATTGTCAAATAGGCTACACATAGAAATTGAACTTCAAATAATTTCATTTAATACGACATTCCACTTTCTACATTACATAGTTTGTCTTTATATTATTTCTTTTACACATTACTTCGATCTTTACTGTTCGGTTCGACTTGGTATTTAGTAGGACCCGCAGGAGCAAATGCGTTGATCAAAACGCCTTCACCGATTGCTTGAAACGCAACTCTCGATCATTTAATAGCATATTATCAATGGGGGTCATTTTGACTAATTCCAGAGCTGTTTTGACCAACTACTCAAGGGAGCCGTTTTGGTTGGGGAGGTTTTGCCCGTCATCTAACTCGGAGTGTTAAAACCATTGTGAAAGTGGTATTCCGATGTATTTCAAAACATAATTTCGATTGTTTTATTGCAATCAAAGTATGTTTGATTTATTTGTGCCGAGTTTCGGCTGAATAGAGCTAGGGAAAACAAAAATAATTAACCTTTACACTGGATTGCAATACGTTTTTTGTATAAAGTAGGACCCATTTCCTTTTCATCTTTATTTATATACTATGCAACTTCCTGGAGAAGACCAAACTGATCGATTCGTGTTTCGTCGTCATGCTACAAATAATATTATTGTGTGACAATATAGACAGTTTGAGGAGCATAACTATTCCCCTCAGTTGAAATCTAGTGTTTCTTGTGATAAAAATAATAAGAATGAACAGATGGCACCACTGATTGGTGTACGGAACTTCTGAATTTAGAGCTTGTGTGATGAAAGGTTTGGAGTGGTGGCAGATCGAAACGGCCCATGGACGAAACGGCCCAGATTGAATTTGGTCAGAACGGCCCAGATTTTAGGAGCGAACAGCCCAGATTTCGAGACAGGACGATCCATATTTTTTATAGACAGAACGGTCCTTAATTATTTAAAAAAAAATTTCTTATGCCTCCATTATTATTATTTTTTGTTCCAAAAGTTATTATCCGGAGGGGGTGGGGGGGGGGGGGGGGGTGGGGGGGTACTGACTCAAAGAAAGTTTGTATGAAAAGAGTTACAAAGACAAACTAAAACTGCATGCTTCCATGGCTGAACGTATGTATTACTTGTCCCAGTAGTTGTCAGGCCGAATCGATTCAAGGTTGAAATGATCCATTCCCATTGGAAACCACTTTCCATGACGGCAAAGTCAATTTCAAAGGCCAAATCTGCTGGGGCAACTGGTCAGCAAGCTGCTCATGATTGGTTGCTCATTCTAATGAGGTTTGAAGTGCCAGGACATGAGACTGCAGATTCCAAGTGATTGTCTCTACCATCAGTCACTTTTCTAACCAAAGTTTGTGCCGTTTCAAAAATATCTACTCTTGCTGCTGTTTTAATATCTGCTTTTATTATGCACTGCCCTCATCAATCCAGGAATATACTGGTGGTTATGTTACAAAAATTGTCAAAACTTTCGCTGACAATAAAAACTATACAGGTGTACAGATGTGAAGATGTTACAAAAATTGTTAAACCATTTCCTAATCTTCAATCAACTAATTTCAGTTCAGTGTAATAATAATCAACTTCAGTACTGCCATAAGTACTTTTGTACAAAAATAATGGGGGTATAAGAAATATTTTTTAATAAATGAGAGGGGTTTTTTTTTAATAAGGGCTATTCTATCAAAAAATGTGGGCCATTCTGCCTTGAAATCTGGGCCGTTCTGACCAAAATCAACCTAGGCTGTTTCGTTCTTGGGCAGTTTTGACCAGCATTCTTTAGAGTCGTTCAAAATGGGATAATTTCCTCCCTACGCCCACCCGCCCTGGTTTGTATCATAGACCTAACTACTAGTAGCTTTTGTCCAGATTGTGGGGGCAAAAGAGCACATCAGAAACTCCTTGATGCCTGAAGCAAAGTTTGCACTGGTACTTGCTCAGTTTAAGGAGGTTCAAATGCAATTACATATAATTTAGAGAACTGCAGTGCAAACAACATTTGAAAGAGAAAATTATTGAGTACGGTACCATAAAATCTTCATTTTTTGTCCAACATATACAGGGTGACCCAAATAAAAGTTTACACTGCCATAATACAACTTTAATACCATGTTTATTCAGCTTAGAATTAGAATTTAATCACAAATTATACATTATTGTAAAGAGCATGTACAGTAGATTCTACTTTTCAATGTGTCCCCCCTTAAGTGTCACAACAGCCTCCAGGTGCCTGCGGAATGCTGAAAGGTCTTCTTTATGTAGGATGCTGTCATCTTTTCCCAAGATCTAACAATGGACCTCTCCAAGGCTGCCACAGAAGGGTGCGGCTTCTTACAGGCACTGTCCTCCACAGTTGCCCATATGCTATAATCCAGGGGATTAAGATCTGGACTCTGGGGTGGCCACATATCCTTGGACCAGAATGCCTGCAAGTTGGCATCCAACCATTCCTGAGTCCTTTTGGAGGTGTGTGCTAGTGCACCATCCTCCTGGAACACATAATTCCCATCCGGGTAGTTGGCAAGGATCCATGGCTTGACTTTATCATTCATAATATCCAGATATGTGTCCGTGTTGATGCACACTCCTGAAGGAATGAACACTGGAGGCATCTTCTTTCCATCTGATGAGATGAGGCCAAAAACCATGACAGAAGCTGGGTGTTTTGTAGTGTTGGCATACTTTACATTATCAGGGACATCTGAAGGATCACCTCCAATCCATCGGTCATTTCTGCGGTTGAGGATTGCATCCACAGTAAAAATCTTTTCATCTGAGAACAAGATCGCATGACCTGCTGCAGCATGCTCGACATCTTTCAACAACACGTTGGACCGACTGACCCGACTTCCTTGTTGAGCCTCAGTAAGCAGTGGAACCTTTACTCTGGCCCTGGACTTCATGTTCAGATCATTCTTGATGAGCCGTTGCATTGAGGAGCGGCTCACATCAAGCTCACGTGCCATATTTCTCATGGATCTTGCAGGATTTGTCTTGATGCACCGTTTGACCTTGTCAATCAAGTTTTTGGTCTGCACAGATCGGGGACGACCAGACCCAGGTTTTCGTGAGGCTGTTCCAGTATCTTTCAGCTTCTTTTTAATTTTGTAAACTGCACATCTTGATATTCCCAACTTTGCTGCAATCTCAGTAGGTGTCAGACCGGCACGCAGCAATTCAGGTACAGCTAAAGTTTTCTTCATTTTCAACAGAAGCACATGAATTGTGGAGAGAAGAGAGATTACCAGCTGCATTGAGAGACTTTAATGAATCATTGAAGCATGAAAACCTATTGAGATATGCTTCAATGGCTTTTAAACAAGCAGTAAACTGAGTGTAAACTTTTATTTGGGTCACCCTGTAGAATGTTAGTGAAGTTACCCTCATGCAACGAGCTCAGTGTGTCCTTCTAATAAGGGCACATTAGCAGGTCACTTTGTTCACGCCAAAACAGCAAAATCACATACAGTAGTGAGATAAATCCATTTTGTTTATGCAGGTATTATTTGTTTACATGTAGGCTATATTTACATGACAGAAAATGGTTTTGTTATGGGTGGGTTTAACTCCTTGCATGTTATTGGTGGGTATTCCTGCTCAGGACAGAAAATCTCTTGCTATTACATGTATATTAAGTCAAAGTTGAGGATAGGTAACCAAATTACCCCTTGTAATTTCTATAGATTTTTTTAAACCAATGATTCCTTGTGTCAAATTTGTATGAATGTTTCATCAAATCCAGTCATGGCTGCTTCACAGCAGCCATGACTAGTTTTGACGAAAAGTATTTTAAAATTACTCAGCTGGTTAAGAGTTAAGAAAAAGGTTCCAGGTGGCTTGAGGTACTTGTCTGAAAACAGCCATGGAACAATTGAAAAGTTAAAAATGTTATTTCATAGAATGTAAATAAGCTTTACATAACAGATTGAAATATTTTTAGTGCCATTTTTTTTCTTTTACAATTTACAGAAGCAGTTTTACATATTTAAGGAAATATTTTTAAGAAACGGTGCTTCTTTGTTTTGAAGAGAATTTATTCTTCCTGTAAAGGAGATTTTATACAAGCTGTGAAACTAGGGATCTGCAAATCACAAATTTCTTTTCGAATCGAATCTCGAATCGAATCGTGTCTCTGATATCGACATCGAATCGAATCCCGAATCGAATCTTAAAAGACAAGTTATTTCATATTGCATCAAACGGAAGTTACGGAACACTGTGATGACCCTTACGCGACGGAGTGAACACCTTAAACACCAATAACTAAATATTCTCTGTAGCACTGTCGCTGAAACAGCTAGGCCTATTGTCCATAGTTTTAGTTTTTGAAGGCCTAACTTGTTACTATTCACGTTCTTAAGAACGTGAATAGTAACAAGTTAAGCCTTTAAAACCCAAACTATGGATAATGTTCTGGGCCAAATTTACACCTTACCTAACAATTAAACATTGTCAATTACTCAATAGGAATTGAGCCTACATGAATGAATTTTCTAATGACAGTTTTATCCTATTTTTGTTCGAAATGTAACAAATTGAAATCAGTACAAGAGATTCAAAAAAATCGAATCCTGAGACTGATTTGGAATCGATCTTGAAGCATACGTATGGTATCGATATCGAATCGAAGCTCGAATATTCGCAGGACCATATGTGAAACAGAATATTTTTTTTTGTGAAAAGCCAGGATTCTACTGAATTATTTTGAAATTACCTCTGGTGTCAATACTTATTGGATTTTAACTCCATTTGAATTTTGCTGAGCATTTTATTATATTTTATTGGAGAGTGCTGAAATTTCTAAGTGAACATATAATTACAAATCTACGGGATTCTGTTTCTGAAGACACATTCTTGGACTTCGTATTACTAGCTGGAAAATGTTTTTCACAAGATTCTTCACCACTGGATTCTGTCGAACTGTATTTTGGACAAATTCAATAATTGATAAGTATCACTGCTTTATTTTCTGTAAACCAATTAGTGTAAAAGATCTTTGTATCATTTTTTTCAGATATATGTATTTTTTTTTAAATTAAATTTCAGAAATAGGTAAATTCCTAGTTGTTGTTGCTGATTCTCAAATTTCTTTCTGTTTAGTGTTACCAATAACATTATATTATTTCCACACCGTAACATGTTATCCATCCAACCCATTTTGTTTTATTTTTGTCCGAAATACCCTGCTGTGCACATTTCTTCCATCACTGACACCTAACTTCATGGCTGATGCTTCCCTCACAATTTAGAAATTTCCCCTTTTGTAACAGTTTTTTTGTAGCAAATTTCATGAGTTTAATATTGACTATGGAATTATAATGTAGTTCAACATGCATTCTTTATTATGTGTTTGCATTACTGACATACTATTAAGACAGAAAGTTTGCTAACCTCGATTTACTTATTCCCTCTAATCAATCTGTGTCACTCTCTTGTGGCTGAAACTTCAAAGTTTCAGAGCACAGTTTGCAACATACACATGCTCAGTTGTATTTATGTTGAATTTTCCTGAACATGCTGATCACTTTAAAAAAAAATCCAACTTAAATATGACAACTACGCAAGTGTACAGTGCAAATTTGTTTTTAGAAGTCAGTGACAGGCCTCCCCTTATTACATAAGTTGACAAGTACTTTGAACTTATTCGGGCTGAACTTAATCATCACGTGGTGAAGGTTATGGGATGTATAGCTTAGGTTCCGCTCTACAGTTTCGCACTATTGCACAGAGGTGAAATTCTAAACATAGGGCATATGTTGAAACTAAGGCCATGTAAAATAGAGATATATTTTTAGTATCAGATATGTGATTACATTAGGCTTTTTGTTGGAGAAGAGAATTTGAAGTTTTGATCCCAATGTTGGAGTCTGATACATAGGGGTAAATTACCAGATGAATTATGGGAAACAGTGGCTTCGAAAAATTGGCTATTTTTTAAAATGTAATTTTTACACGGGTTTGTTACCAAACAGGTAACTGAAAAATGAGACGGAAACATATAAAAAATTTTTTTTTTTGCATTTTAGAAACAAGGGATGCTCTGTTCCAGGGGTGGGTAGGTGGGGTTGGTAGGAAAATTCTGCTTTTGAGACTGCTAGGTGGCTGAAAATGACTGGTTTCGGCATTTGTTCACGCAATTTTTCAGGTTGAAGTCTGGCCTTTGACAATAAATTATTCCACCCACATTCAGATTGTTTATTTCTACTTAGTCAGATTGTGTTATATGTTTTTTGTGGATTTTGGAAATGTAATACATGTTATGAGTTAGATAACTAAGCTACAGAATATTTGCATTTGAAGAGAGTGTATGGCATGTCATATTTGGAAATGCCTGGAAAACTGTGGAGCGGAACCTTAAAGAGCATTCTGCGTCGGTGTCAGTTCTTGAACCAGGAAGTTCCTTATTTGTGTTTGAGTTATAAATACACCATTTTTCAAAAAACTTTTCATTATTTCTGGTTTGTGTGAAATTGTTAGTAGTAGTTAACATTCATCAAGTGATATCTCAGCACAACTGGATGGAAATAAGTGGAAATTTGGAGAAATTTATTGATGTAGCCTAATTTTGCACTAGTTTTGAATTTTCTTCAAGATTTCGAAAACATTAAGGTAGAGCACTTCCTTTCCTAAACACTGAGCCTTTCCTAAACATTATTCATGGCAAATATATGCAGTTATGGACAACCTGGTTGTTATTGTTGACCAGAGATTTGCAGTCATGGTGTCTACTTTTTCATTTTGGTCATTGGTGCCATGTCTGTGTGTCATCGGTCCGTCAAGCTGTTTATGCTTTCATATCTAGAGAACAACACCCCCCCCCCCCCCCAAAGCTATGGTTATCACTGCTTATTGTTTTACATTTTGATTGTATTAAACAGTGCGATTGGCAGGAGGACCTGGTTAGTCAATGTGGCTGGTGGTAGTAACAAAAAATACGCTCTGAAGTGGCCCAGAGAAATGTGAGTGTGAGGGTTGAGGTGGTGTGGTGTGGTGTGGTTGTGAAAATCAGGCAAAAACTGGCTGCAAAAGCTATTCGGCAATCAGAAAGGCCATGCTGTATCTTTTTACTGGTTGAAAATAGAGACTTATGGTTTTTGTTCATTCAACTCAGGATAGACTCCAGATTCTTTTGCCTGAGTGAAATCCAAGGGGAGATCACTCTTGTTTTCTCTTTAAGGTTCCACTCTACAGTTTCGCACTATTGCACAGGGGTGAAATTCTAAACATATGGCATATGTTGAAACTAAGGCTATGTAAAATAGAGATATATTTTTAGTATCAGATATATGATTACATTAGGCTTTTTGTTGGACAAGACAATTTGAAGTTTTGATCCCAAAGTTGGAGTCTGATACATTGGGGTAAATTACCAGATGAATTATGGCAAACAGTGGCTTTGAAAAATTGGCTATTTTTTAAATGTAATTTTTACTCGGGTTTGTTACCAGACAGGTAAATAAAAAATGAGATGGAAACATATAAATTTTGCATTTTAGAAACAGGGGATGCTCTGTTCCAGGCGTGGGTAGGTGGGGTTGTTAGGAAAATTCTGCTTTTGAGGCTGCTAGGTGGCTGAAAATGACTGGTTTCGGCATATTTTCATGCAATTTTTCAGGTTGAAGTCTGGCCTTCGACAATAAATTATTTCACCCACATTCAGATTGTTTATTTCTACTTAGTCAGATAGTGTTATATGTTTTTTGTGGATTTGGGAAATGTAATACATGTTATGAGTTAGATAACTAAGCTACAGAATATTTGCATTTGAAGAGAGTGTATGGCATGTCATATTTGGAAATGCCTGGAAAACTGTGGAGCGGAACCTTAGATACTTATTTGCCATACACACGGAACCACTTTATAATACACTAAATGTGTGTGCCTCATGTTTAAGAGCAAAAATAGGATTTACGTTTACCAAAAATACGTTGGGTAAACAAGTTATACTCTGAAACTGAATACTGAGGAAGGTGGGTGATAAAATGCTCTCCTTGGCCAAAAATAAGGTGATCATAATGTGCAAGGGCAAAATCGCCATCCTCAAATGGCCAAACCAGCATATCTGGTCATTTGGATGTGCAGGAGCCCCAACTAAACCATTTACCTAACAAGAAAAGGTAGACGACACTTGCAAACAAAATTCTCAAAGAACTAATTTTTAGCTCAACTTGACAACGTCAAGTAATTAGTATGAGCTATTGGGAGGGTTGTGATCCATCGTCTGTCTGTCCATCTGTCCCTCCACAATTCCTTTAGTACCCCCTACAGATCACAACTCTCAACCGATCAGTCCCAAATTTCATATGTACATGTAGCTTTAGGGCAATGTCGACATGGGAGCTATTAAATTTTTCTGAATTTTGCTAAAAAAAACATGGCCGCCAGTGGCCATTTTAGATTTGCATGTAAATTGTCAACAATTTCATTAGCAAACCCTACAGCCCAGATCTCTCACCCAGTGTTTTTCAAATTTCATATGTAGCTTTGGTGTGATGTCTAGATGGAAGCTATTGAATTTTTCTGAATTTTGTTGAAAAACATGGCTGCCAACATCCATCTTGGATCCGAATATAAATTGTCAAACAATTTCTTTGGCACACCCAACAGGCTGCAGCTCTCACCCGATCAGTCCCAAATTTTGTATATTGCCCTAGGGAAATGCCTAGAATGGAGCTATCAAATTTTTCAAATTTTGTTGAAAAACATGGCTGCCAGTGGCTATTTGGATTTAGATATAAATTGTCCAACAATACCATCAGCACACCTTACAGGTCGCAGCCCTCACCCGATCAGTCCCAAATTTCACATGTAGCTTTGGGGTAATGTATAGATGGGAGCTAGTGAATTTTTCCGAATTCCGTTAAAAAAACATGGTCACCATCAGCCATCTTGCATGTGGTTATAAATTGTCAACAATTCCATTACCACACCCAACATGTCGCTTCTCTCACCTGATTTTTTTCCTTAATTTTGTTAAAAAACACAGCAGCCAGCAGCCACCATGGATTTGGATATAAATTGTCCAACAATTCCATTAGCACACCCTACAGGTCACGGCTCTCACCTGATCAGTCACAAATTTCATATGTAGCTTTGGGGCAAGGTCTAGATGGGAGCTATGAAATTTTTCTGAATTTTCTTAAAAAACGTGGCCATCTTGGATTGGCATATGAATTGTCAATAATTCCACTAGCACACCTTGTAGGCCACATCTCTCACCCAATCTTTTTCAAACTTCATAGTTTTAGTGTGATATCTAGATGGGAGCTATCAAATGTTTCTGAATTTTGTTGAAAAACATGACTGGCAGTGGCCATCTTGGATTTGGCATATAAATTGTCAACAATTCCATTCGCAGGCCCAACAGGCCACACCTCTCAACTGATCTTTTTCAAATTTTACATGTAACTTTGGTATGATGTCCAGATAGGAGTTATCAAATTTTTCTACATTCTGTTGAAAAAGATAGCTGCCACCGGCCATCTTGGATTTGAAATATAAATTGTCAACAATTCCATTAGTACATCCAACAAGCCCCATCCCTCACCCGATTTCTTTCTTATTTCATATGTAGCTATGGTGTGATGTCTTTTTTGTAGAAACATGAGTGAATGATATGACATTACTGAATCTTTCTATTTAGTTCAGTCTCTTCTTGGACAAGTTGAGCTGCAGTGTCCTTAAAACCTTCATTTAAATATTTACATAAAAAAATATAGCTTATGATCCCTAATTAGAGCGAGCACAACAAACTAATTCCAATGAGGGGTGAAAAGCTATGCTTTTGAGAGAAACAATGAAAAAATAATGAAAAGCGAATGGTGATTTCTGTTAATAGTGCTGGCCAGTTTTGGTTGTTACATTTGTTAAAGTGTTAAAGGCTTCATATTCTGTGAATTGGCTTCATATTTTCTTTAAACTTGAATTATTGAGTCTGTGTGGATTTGTCTTGTCACAAATTATGGAATAGTGCCTGTGAATATTTAACCCTTTGAACATCAGAGGCTGTTTTTCCGGTCATGTCACAAGCTACGTCATAATGACATTAAGTGGGATGGCTACAAGGTAAATGTGCGGTGTAGACCAATTAATATTTTCAACTTGCAGCCCCAAGGCAGCACGTTGAAAATATTAATTGGTCTACCCTCCAACTGCTGACATTGAACTGACATGGAAGATACCACCAGGGTTCAAAGGGTTAAAATGAAAATTCATCACAGAGTTAAAATTTGGATTTCCACAGGGAGCCCAAATATGAACCTAGGAACTTGATATGAACAAATTTAAATCTCACCCCATTAAGAATGCTACATACAAAATACCAAAAGATTCTTACTGATGGATCTGAAGAAGATTTTAAAGAATATTCCTTATATTACACCAAGTCAAAATTCAGGCTCCAACAGACGGCCCAACTGACTCAAAGGACTTGATTTGAACAAACTTAAAGCTGACCCAGCTAAAGATACAATATACCAAATATCAAGAAAAGTGGACTGGTAGATCTGAAGAAGAAGATTTCTAAAACGAAGAAGAAGATTTCTAAAACAATTTCCTCATATGGCACCAAGGTAAAATTCAGGTTCCCATAGAGAGCCCAAATATGAACCCAGGGACTTCATTTGAACAAATTTGAATATAAACTTCCTAAGGATGCTGCATATCATATACCAAAAGATTGTCACAAGTAGAATGTACTCTTTGAGGGTCATAAGCTATGTTTTGAGAAAAAAAAAAAATTTAATGGCAGCATTTGTTTTTTGCACTGGCAGGTTTTGGCCATTACATTACTTGAATGGTTAAACTTTTATATGCACCCAGTGCACACGATATCAAAATATGTATTTTTTTCTTTGTTTAAAATTTTTTAAGCTCAACAAGTTCATTCCAATGAGGGGTCACATGAGATTACGGTCCTGAGTATATTCAAGATTTGTTTCGATATCGAAACCATACTTCTGCTTCGAGATCAATCCCAAATCAGTCTGAGGATTCAATTTTTGGGAATCTCATGTACTAACTTCAATTTGTTACATTTGCAACAAAAATTGTATAAAATTGACATTAGACAATTCATTCATGTAGCCTCTATTCATATTTAATTGAGTAACTGACAATGTTTAATTGTTAGGTAAGTAGTGAATTTTGCCCAGGGTGTCATCCATAGTTTTAGTTTATGAAGGCTTAACTTGTTATTATTCACGTTCTTTAAGAACGTGAATAGTAACAAGTTAAGCCTTCAAAAACTAAAACTAACGATAATAGGCCTAGCCATTTCAGTGACGGTGCTACAGAGAATATTTATTTATTGGTGTTGAAGGTGTTCACTCAGTCGTGTTAGGGTCATCACAGTGTTCCATAACTTCCATTTGGTGCAATATGAAATAACTTGTCTTTTAAGATTCCATTTGGGAATCAATTCGATATTAATATCAGAGACATGATTTGATTCGAGATTCAATTTGAAAAAAAATTTGGTATTCGCAGATCTCAACATGATATGATTTTCTTGAAATTTTTTTAAAACATTTTTAGCTCACCTGAGCGAAGCTCAAGGGGAGCTTTACTAATCACTTTCTGTCCGTCGTCCGTCGTCCGTCGTCGTGCGTCCGGCGTTAACTTTACATTATCGACTTCTCCTCCTAAACCACTAGCCCAATTTTATTCAAATGTTGGCTAAATGTTTATTACCTAATGCCAATTCAGATTTGTTCAAATGAAGTTGCCCCTCCTCCTGGGTGGTGCCACGCCCCCAAGGGGCACCAAAATCTTTGTAAATCTTCTTCTCATGAACCAGCAGTAGCAGAGACTTGATATTTGGTGTGCAGCTTCCTTTTGAGGTGTAGACTCAGATTTGTTCAAGAGAAGTTTGTGGGGCTATACTTGACGTTGTTATGAGAGGGGCAAAATTTTTTCCCCCGCCCAAAATTTCTATTTTCCAAACCGAGAGGCTGATTTGAACCAAATTTTATGTGAGGGCTTATTGGGTCATGAGTACTTGATTTATGCAAAAAAAAATTTTCCCGCAGCCCCGTGGGAACCGCAGGAGCTAAAAATAGAAAAAATTTAAAACGCCCATATCTCCAAAACTGCACGGCACTGAGAATTTTTATTTGGTGTGCAGCTTCCTTAGGACCAACAGAAAGGATTGGTAAAAAAAAATTGCCATCGGTTTTATCATAGGGTACAGTTTCGGGACTTTGAAAAAGTGCTGAGTCAGCACTTTTTAACACTGTAGGCAATGGGAAAAACATTAAAAAATCTTCTTCTCCAGATCCAGCAGGCAGAATCTTTTGATATTTGGTATGCAACATTGTAGGGTGGATCTGATTCAAGTTTGTTCAAATCGGCCCCCTGGGTTCATATTTGGGCTCAGTATAGGAGCCCGATTTCGAACTTAGTGCATTTCAGGCAAATTTCTTAAAAAATCTTCTTCTCCAGATCCAGCAGGCAGAATCTTTTGATATTTGGTATGCAACATTGTGGGGTGGATCTGATTCAAGTTTGTTCAAATCGGCCCCCTGGGTTTATATTTGGGCTCAGTATAGGAGCCCAAATTTTAACTTACTGCATTTCAGGCAAATTTCTTTGAAAATCTTCTTCTCCAGATCCAGCAGGCAGAATCTTTTGATATTTGGTATGCAACATTGTAGGGTGGATCTGATTCAAGTTTGTTCAAATCGGCTCACTAGATTCATATTTGGGCTCACTATAGGAGCTCGAATTCGAATTTAGTGCATTTCAGGCAAATTTCTTCAAAAATCTTCTTCTCCAGATCCAGCAGGCAGAATCTTTTGATATTTGGTATGCAATGTTGCGGGGTAGATCTGATTCAAGTTTGTTCAAATCGGCCCCCTGGATACATATTTGGGCTTACTATAGAAGCCCGAATTCGAACTTAGTGCATTTCAGGCAAATTTCTTAAAAAATCTTCTTCTCCAGATCCAGCAGGCAGAATCTTTTCATATTTGGTAAGCAACATTGTGGGGTGGATCTGATTCAAGATTGTTCAAATCGGCCCCCTGGGTTAATATTTGGGCTCAGTATAGGAGCCCGATTTCGAACTTAGTGCATTTCAGGCAAATTTCTTAAAAAATCTTCTTCTCCAGATCCAGCAGGCAGAATCTTTTGATATTTGGTATGCAACATTGTAGGGTGGATCTGATTCAAGTTTGTTCAAATCGGCCCCCTGGGTTCATATTTGGGCTCAGTATAGGAGCCCGATTTCGAATTTAGTGCATTTAGGCAAATTTCTTAAAAAATCTTGTTCTCCAGATCCAGAAGGCAGAATCTTTTGATATTTGGTATGCAACATTGTGGGGTGGATCTGATTCAAGTTTGTTCAAATCGGCTTCCTAGATTCATATTTGGGCTCACTATAGAAGCTCGAATTTGAACTTAGTGCATTTCATGCAAATTTCTTAAAAAATCTTCTTCTCCAGATCCAGCAGGCAGAATCTTTTCATATTTGGTAAGCAACATTGTGGGGTGGATCTGATTCAAGTTTGTTCAAATTGGCCCCCTGGGTTTATATTTGGGCTCAGTATAGGAGCCCAAATTTGAACTTAGTGCATTTCAAGCAAATTTATTAAAAAATCTTCTTCTCCAGATCCAGCAGGCAGAATCTTTTGATATTTGGTATGCAACATTGTGGGGTGGATCTGATTCAAGTTTGTTCAAATCGGCTTCCTAGATTCATATTTGGGCTCACTATAGAAGCTCGAATTCGAACTTAGTGCATTTCAGGCAAATTTCTTAAAAAATCATCTTCTCCAGATCCAGCAGGCAGAATCTTTTGATATTTGGTATGCAACATTGCGGGGTGGATCTGATTCAAGTTTGTTCAAATCGGCCCCCTGGATTCATATTTGGGCTCACTATAGAAGCTCGAATTCAAACTTAGTGCATTTCGGGCAAATTTCTTCAAAAATCTTCTTCTCCAGATCCAGCAGGCAGAATCTTTTGATATTTGGTATGCAACATTGCGGGGTGGATCTGATTCAAGTTTGTTCAAATCGGCCCCCTGGATTCATATTTGGGCTTAATATAGAAGCCCGAATTCGCACTTAGTGCATTTCAGGCAAATTTCTTCAAAAATCTTCTTCTCCAGATCCAGCAGGCAGAATCTTTTGATATTTGGTATGCAACATTGCGGGGTGGATCTGATTCAAGTTTGTTCAAATCGGCCCCCTGGATTCATATTTGGGCTTAATATAGAAGCCCGAATTCGCACTTAGTGCATTTCGGGCAAATTTATTAAAAAATCTTCTTCTCCAGATCCAGCAGGCAGAATCTTTTGATATTTGGTATGCAACATTGTGGGGTGGATCTGATTCAAGTTTGTTCAAATCGGCTTCCTAGTTTCATATTTGGGCTCACTATAGAAGCTCGAATTCGAACTTAGTGCATTTCAGGCAAATTTCTTAAAAAATCTTCTTCTCCAGATCCAGCTTCAGAATCTTTTCATATTTGGTAAGCAACATTGTGGGGTGGATCTGATTCAAGTTTGTTCAAATCGGCCCCCTGGGTTTATATTTGGGCTCCGTATAGGAGCCCAAATTTTAACTTGGTGCGTTTCAGGCATATTTCTTAAAAAATCTTCTTCTCCAGATCCAGCAGGCAGAATCTTTTGATATTTGGTATGCAACATTGTAGGGTGGATCTGATTGTGATTCATGAACGTATTTATTTGTAAAGTTGATAGAATCTTAGACAAAATTTGCAGAAAAGATCTACTATAGAAGGGGTGGTATCCAGGGTGAACCGTTTACCCAAATCTAGCAGTACTAATGCATTATTCACACAAATCTTCGTTCAAATTTTATGACCCCTCATTGGAACATATGCATTCAGCTCATTCCAACAAAGGTCATATGCCATGTTTTCGAGACAAAGGAATAAAAATTTTAGTTATTCATGAAATTTTTAGGCAACTGTTGTCTGTTATTCACATTGCTTCATGAAATTTCAGTTCTTTTAGAAGTTACCTCAGTAATCAAGGGTTAATTCCCCTTAATTAAATGTCGCCTCTAAAAAACAACCACTTTGCATATCTTACCTTTTTACCAGCATAACTGCCAAAACTTGTCAGCATTCTTCACAAAAATCGCTATTCAAATTTTAATTTTTGTCTCTTAAACATACATGTACTTATCGCTTGTAAATACCCCATTGGAATGAGCTTTTTGAGCTCATTCCAATGAGAGGTCGCACACCATGCTTTTTGAGTCAAAAAAGCAATTTTTTTAGTTATTCCAGAATTTCGTACGTAAAACACAGCTTTATGACTTCACATTAAAATGAGCTCTCTAAGCTTGTTCCAATCAACATTCACGCACTATGTCTTTCACACAAAAAATAAAATTTTCCATTTATTCAGGAATTTTGTTTGCAAGAACACTCTTACCCCCCCCCCCCCCCCCACACACACACAAACACACACACACACACACACACACACACACACACACACACACACACACACACACACACACACACACACAAACACAGACACACACATCTAAAAGTTCGTCAGCAAAAAAACAGTTACTTCAATTTTTAAATGCATTATAGGAACAACTTGCCTAATCAAATTTAAATACTTTTGCATCATTCTGTATCTAGAACAAACCATTTACCATATCTTTACGCAAAATTCTCCAGCATCATTCACAAAAAAACACCACTATTTATATATTCACATTTCTGTCTCAAAAATATACCTGATCTTCCCATACCCCTATTGGAATAAGCTGTTTGAGCTTGTTCCAATGATGATAAAAAAAAATAAAATTTGTGAAAATTTTTGTTTTCTTGCATGCAAATATATACATGTAGCACATGGAAGATATCCACAGTTGGGGAGAGATGTCCAAGGCTATCTCTTCACATTCCTTGTTTGTGCTTCATGCTAAACCAGTTTGTCTGCAGAGATAAATTTGCTTTATTAAAAATCATTGGAGATTGGCCACACACCAATGATTTTAAATAAAACTAATTTTAGGTAACAAATGTTGAACTTCAAACAAAATCTATCACTCAACCAGTTAATGTTGATGAGGCATGACATGGTGAAGGTGACCTAAAATACTTCTTAGAGTCACTTTGTCAGGTGAGCGATTAAGGCCACGTGGGGCCTCTTGTTTCTCAACTGCTCAGTTTGTTAATTCATGGCAGGATGCAGCCAATTTGTTAAGTAAAGAGTTAAGAACCTAGGCTAGTGGTATAGAAAACTGTACATGTACTGATTTTAATATTGATACAGCCAGTATATCGTAACAAAGCACAGCACAGAGATAATAGGGCTGCACGGTATATTGGTAAACTGATATATACTGGTATTCAAACCAATATCGATTGAATACCGGTGTAATTACAAAAATATTGGTTTATCATTATTTATTTACCCACAATTTAATTTTCAAGATGTCTTGAGTTTTTTAACTGCAGCCCCGAATGAATAATATTATCCCTTTACCCAAGGAATCGTCTGCATGTGCTCACGTAATATACAATTTCAGCAGTTGAAAAAATAATTTTCAAAAATTTCAACAAAACTGTATCATGTGACCCCTCAGGGTTCACATGATATTGTTTTGTAGAAATCTTTTGGGAAAATCTGATAAACTAGTTTTTAAAATAATAGATTTTGATATCGTCTGCGTTGGGTAAAGGTTTTTCGAACCGCATCGTCAAGGCATGCTAATTCGTTCTGACTGTGATGCCTCAAGTCTCGATTGTGGTACATATGTTCATATATCTGAACAGTTTTCGATATACCGCGGTATTTTTTTGAATACTCAGTTTTGAATATCGTGCGGCCCTAACTGAGATTCACAATTGGACACATTGTATTTCAGATGGAGGAGACTTGCATGTAAAAAGGAGTTTCTGAATATACATGTAACATGGCAGCTGAAGCAATCTTCAAGAAATATGACTTAGTAAATTTAACCAAAGATGATGAGAGCAGATTTCGTGAAGACTTGAAAAGACTTGAGAAAATCGCCAGTGAAGAAATTGATGTGCAGGATATGAAAAATGCCATTAAAGTGTTTCAGGATCAAATTTGTGTTCCTCACTTTCCATCAAGACATACAACACCAGCATTTGCTTGTGGCATAGCAATTCGTGCCATTTTCACGGCATATGAGTGAGTTTTAATTATCAGAGTAATCTAATATAATTGCATAAACAACTAGGTTAACCCTTTATCTAACGTACTGGCCAAAACTGGCCAGCGCTATTCTAAAAAATCGTCAGTTAATTTTCATTATTTTTTCATTTTTTGACTCAAAAACATAGGTTATGACCCCTCATTGGAATGAGCTTGTTTCAATAAGGGGTCATACCCTATGTTTTTGTGACAAAAAATGAAAAAAATTAGTTCAAGGAATTTTTTTTGCAAGCGTCGTCTGCTTTTCATGTTAGGTAAAGAGTTAATAGAGTAAGTCTGTTGTAAATGCAAAAATATTGTAAAACAAAACCAGTGACCAAAAATTACCTAAATTAAACTTCCGGTTAATTGCACTTGGTTAATTCCTATTAACCCCTTATTCAACATGGTTAGTGGGCAACAATTGTAAAAAAAATGCTTGAACGAATAAAAGATTTAATTTTTTTCCTCAAGGAGCTATGCTTCATTTCAATGAGTGTCGTAAACTATGATTTTTATACTTACCAATGACCCAGACATAGCTGGTGCTAACTCTTAAAAATATAGGGCCAAACACAAATTTTGCCCCCCAATCCCCAAAATTTGCATCTAAAACCAAAGAAAACATGTCCTGAATGGCCCTCCATACTTCACCTCTACTGCGCATGCGCAGTGTCAAGGACGTCCCGAAATTGGCGCCATTAATCATTCTTTGTTTGGCCCTTCATCAGTTAACATCTGACTGATCTTTGTGCTTGTAAATCTCAGTTTAAATGATGCCAGACACATAAATAGTAGAGAAATGGTGATTCTAAATAGGATATAGAAGGAGGAGAGGAAAAATAAGTGACAGAAAATATTCAGGGCTGTAACTTAAAATTTTTTAATGAAATTATGTTAAGTTACCTATTTTCGAGGCAAGAGCCTGTTGTCATTCTTGTTATCAAGTTACACTGCTTGTTCAGTGTTTTCCTCTCTCTCTTTCCTTTAAGTCCCCCCCTAGCTATTCTCCCATGCTTTTGGCATATTTTCTGTAATATTATTACTAAAATTTCTTGGGAGTTTTAGCTGGATAACAGAATGAATTCTGTTCTTTTCCCCCATGTTTACGTCTTCACCTATGGGTGGTTAGGCGTAGTGTTCTGCATCTACCATCTGATGTTCTGCACTTTCTTCCCTGGAAGTCTCTGTTTTGCATCAGATAGTGTATTATTGGTAACTGATTTCAGGCCAGGGCTATCAGTGCCTGGAGTCTTGTTTCTGGTGTTTTTATACTTCTTGTTTACATTGACAACAGCCCTCTGTGTGAGGGGGGATTTCTTGAAAATAATATCTTGATGTTAGTTTAATCATTATTAGATACATTATTATTGTTCGTAAGTGTTGCATTAATTGTTTAAAATATTTTTAAAATTTTTGCCCACACTTAGGCTTGGGATCCATTGGGGCTCAACGTTACTTTTCAGAACCTTGGTCTTTTCTGAAAAAATATTTTTTCAAAATTTTTTGATTTCAATTATTTTTTCTATGTTAGTGGATCATGTTATTATGTATTTTGATTGTCAGGGGTTGGTGCGAGTACTAGGACTTTGTTTTCTTTTCACATTGAAAGGATATTGTTCAATTGTAATAATAGGAAATCTTCCTCTGACTTTCATAATCATTGTATAAATGTAGTCAGTGTACTCTCACTAACTCCTGTTCCGTATGTGTTAATTTTGATGACAACATGGGATGCGTGTGTCACGGTATGTTAGTGGGGAAATGGCCATTCCGGTCCTTTCCCCGCAGGGTCACTCTAGTTTATCAATCTCTATTTCAGACGATCAAGAACAGGGTGATGTATCCGTGATGTCTTCCAAAAGTGTGCCTCCGTCGTCACAATTAATGAAGAGCTAGCGGAAAAGTGCTCATAAAATACGTCAATTGCCTAAGAGGTCCCTAGTAGGATCGACGGCCTTTGACGTCCGCTAGCTCGCCCGGTGTAGCGTCGATTCATCAAATGGTTCGGCAGCCAGGTTCGTCCGTTGCGGTCCAGAAGGAGTTTTGGGTGATGCGAGCACTATAAATCAACCAAATGCACACCCAGTGACGGCGGATTAGAGGATAGAACGGAGGAAGCCTTTTAGTCCGGTTCCTAGCTCGTCCAGGTCCATCCGGACTGCGAGCGAGAGAGGCCCCTCTCTCGTACAACAACATCTGGCCCCAGATATTGTGGTACAAAATGTTTTGCATTCGGAGCATACGTCCGCCGCTCGGGACGCTCTGTTAGATAGACAGCCCCGAGAGACTGTCAATAAGGCTTCCTCATTCTCATGGTAGCGCACACGACCGCTCTTGGCTACGTGACCTCGGATATCCAGTCAACTTCGCCAATCAGAGAATCCTCGGCGACCAGGTCATGCCATCCAATAGCCAGGGACACAAGGCCTGCAGACTCCGGACATTCGCATAAAGTATGTGGGAGTCATCGTACACGGAGCTTCCAGCGGCAAAGCATCGTAAGACCGCTACTGCACAGGCCTCGGTGACGGACGTGCTATCCCAAATAGCACAACTTATCGCAGCATCCCAGCAACGACAGAATCTCTATTGCATCATATAATATCCGACGACGCTGGGTCGGGACACTCCGCGGAAGCATCAGGTGCGGACGTCCGAAAATTTCATACGGTCTGACGGGATGCCGAAAGGGATTCGGAGGATTTCGAGCTTTCCCTTTCGGAGCAACATAAGCTGCTGTATATGTCATCCGACTTCATCTTCTAGAGGTTCTTCGTCGGACCAGAATGCTGCGATGCCGGATAAGAAACTGATAGCGTCGGTGGACACAGAAATTTTGGGTTCGGTTCAGGGACATCGTCCCTCAGTTCCGACACAGTCCAATAATGTCTCAGAAACTTTCGATTTATTGAACGACGCTATATATATTTTTTATATGCTTGCTATTTACAAGCATGTCTGGTTTCTTGTTCGCAAAATTACTGAGATGTCTTTCAAAAGTGTGCCTCTGTCGTCATAGTTAATGAAGAGCTAGTGGCAATTAGTGCTCATGGATTACGTCAATCACCTAAGAGGTCCCTAGTAGGATTGACAGAGTTGACATTCGCTAGCTCACCCGGTGTAGCGTCCATTCATCGAATGGTTCGGCAGTTGGGTTCGTCCGTTGCAGTCTAGGAAGGAGATTTGGGTGATGCGAGCACTATAATAGACTTTAGTACACACCCAGTGACGACGGATTAGAGGAGAGATCGGAGGAAGCCTGTTAGTCCGGTTCCTAGCTCGTCCGGTCCATCCGGGTGGCGAGCGAGAGAGTTCCCTCTCTCGTGCAACAACATATGGGACCGGATGTTGTGGTACAGACATTTCACATTCGGAGCATATGTCCGCCGCTCAGGACGCTCCGTTATATAGACAGTCTGAGTGACTGTCGATAATGCTTCCTCATCCTCACAGCAGCGCACACGACCGCACATTGGCTACGTGACCTCGAGTATCTGGCCAGCTTCGTCATTCAGTGATTCCATGGCGAACAGGTCACGCCATCCGGTAGCCAAGGGACACGAGGCCTGCACACTCCGGTCGCTCGCATAATAGAAGTATGCACGGGGTAACGAACACGGAGCTTCCAGCGGCAATGCATCGTAAGACCGCTTCTCCACAGGCCTCAGTGACGGACATGCTATCCAAAATAGCACAGCTTATCGCAGCATCCCAGCAAATGACAGATTCTCGGTCGAATCAGGAATAATCCGACGGCGCTGGGTCGGTGCGCTCCGCTGTTGCATCAGGTACGGACGACCGAACACTTCATAGGGTCCGACAGGATGGCGAAAGGGATTCGGACGATTTCGAGCTTTCCCTTTCGGAACAACAGAAGCTGCCATACATTTCTTCCGGCATTATCTTCCAGAGGTTGTTCCATCGGACTACATTGCTGCGATGCTGGATAAGAGACTAATAGCGTCATTGGACACGGAGTTTGGGATCGGTTCAGGGACATTGTCCCTGAGTTGCTGACGCAGTCCAATAATGTCATTAGAACATTCGAGTTATTGAACGACGCTATATATAAGCTTGCTACCAAACATGCTAGTCTAGTTTCTTGTCCGCAATGCTCTATTCTGCCTTTCATGAATTCTAGGAAAATAAATTTTTATTGGCAGAACTGGGCATACCGAGAGTTCCTTTGCATCTAAGACGGCGAGGCTGAAGACTGGGAATTATCTTTTTTGCCGTCTATGTCAATTCCAACCACGACGTTGGAAACGACAGTGATGTATAATAGACTTAACTTAGACGCTTTATCATACGTAGACCTCCTTACTGAGGTGTTTTCATTACGTCTTCAAGAGAAAGAATTCCAGGATATGATCCTCAATGAGATTTCTTTCAGGGACAGTAGTTTTTCCACGTATAACTCCGCCCTTCAGTTGCAACCTGGAGTTGGTTAGACGTGACGCAGCCCTAGCTACATCCACATGCGTGGATAGTAAGGTGAAGAACTCTCTCAGAGTCGCTACGGTCTCGGAGAAGCTTCTCTTCGACGGCAACCTTTCAGCAATCTTGAATTGCTCGATATACACGTTCTTTTGTCAATCAAGTGTAACAAGAGATTCAGACGTGGGCAAACATTCGGTGGTTGACTCAGAGAGTTCCACTGTAGTTGCCGGATCCGAGTTTTTCGATTATGACGGATGCCAGTCAAACAGGTTGGGACACAATTTTGATCCCAACGGATTCGAAGTGCCAGGGTCTTTGGGTTCCACAGTTTTTAGGCAAGCACTTAACTTCCAAGAAAGAATATTATTTTGGCTTGCACTACGTCATTGGATGAATTTTATTGAGAAACACATGTCCAAATCCTGTCCGATAATACGACAGTAGTTGCGTATATCCGGAACCAGGGAGGCACTCATTCGATTGCGTTATTGATTTTAACGGAAAGAATCCTTCTGTTTGTTATAGAACACCAAGTTCTGTTTCGGTTCGTCATATTCTCGGTCGTCGGATCGTATTAGCAGACTCTCTTTCACGTAAGGGTCGTTTGTTGCCGTCGGAATGAACTCTCAACAAACAGGTATTCAATCAGATTTGCTACCAATGGGAGCGCCCAATGATAAATTTATTTGCGACACAACTCTCCAATCAATTGCAGATGTATGTGTCACCGTGTCCGGATCCCCGAGCATATGTAGTTAACGCTCTATCGATCTAGTAGGACAGGATGATAGGATATGCGTATCCTCCAGCGCTGTTGATTCTGCAAGTATTGCTAGGATTATACATTCACAATACAATTCTGTTGGTAGCATCTCTGTCTCCACAGAGACGGTGGATAAATTTACTTAGATGTCTGCTGTGGGACTTACCGCGGAAACTTCCTCCACGAGAGGATCTTTTTTCGCTGGGGAAATCGTGTCAACTTTATCACAACCCGCAAGGTCTCAACCTTCACGTATTCCGTTGTGCGGTCCTTCTTGCATGGCAAGCATTGTACAGGACGAGCAGTGGACGCGATTCCTAACTGTAGGAGGGCCTCCTCTTCGCTATACTATGCGGCTAAAGTGGAGGGTCTTCCGTCGTTGGTGTAGGGATCTTTATGTTGATATTTTTGATCCCTCCATACCAGACATTGCAATCTTTCTAGTATACTTGTTTGACGAGATCAACTGCAGCCAGTTACTTTTAAAGGTTATAGGTCTATGTTATCTGATACCTATGCACACCATGATAGTTTATAATTGAGCCTAATGTCTCTTTATCTAAGTTAGTTTGAAACTTTTCGATAAGAGACCTAGAATCATTAGATTAATTCCTATTCGGAATTTATCTTGGGTTCTTATTAACTAAAGCAACCATTTGAACCTCTTGAGACAATAGTTTCAAATTCTAGCCTTTTAAGGCAGCAATTCTCTTAGTCTTCTCTTCTGCTGAAGAGTCAGTGAGCTTCATGCACTATCGGTGGACGATTCTCACTTTCGTAGTATCGGAAACTCTATTACCTTTACTACTAATGTTGTATTTTTGGTTAAGAATCAGGCTCCTAATAATATCCTGAACCTATTGTTTTTAAGATCCTTCCGTCTTCGAGCGGGCATAGGCCTTTACTCTGTCCGGATAGACCTTTATGTATTTATTAACAGATCTCAGTTTATCAGTAAGGATGTAAAGCGGAATAGATGCCTAATAGAAAGGTCTTTACGGTCCATTCTATTACTTAATGCATTCAATTAACTATCAGTACTGCTTAGGATAATCTATCCTTAACTCAGCAGTCTGTGCTTAAGATTTCGGCTCATGAAGTAAGAGCTCTTCTACATCTTGGGCTTACGTAAATAGTATTGCTATTATAGATTTAAGTAGGCTGCATATTGGTCTCAGCCATCCACATTCACGAATTTTTATCTCAGAAATATCGAATCCATTTCTGGAGGCCTGCATTATTTAGGTCCATTATCGGCTGCTCAGAATGTTGATCACTTAACAATTGCAACTATAGCTATGTAGGCTTTATGTTCTGGCAGTGACTCCGTCCTGCTGCCCTCTTCGCTCTGGGCTATTTGACCCAGGGCAAGAAAAAGTGGGGGGGGGGGGGGGGGGGGGAGGGTGTTCCCTTGGGTCACCTGTTTTATTATGAAAACAAGGGGATACCTCCTCCGGAGTCAGTAATTCTGAGCTGATACTGGGATGGTTTCTTAAGTGAAAAGTTATGTTTTAAAATTCATTCATGTCATAGTTTTAAAGTATAGCATTTGAATATGTCACGTGTCAAACGGGTGTTATTATACTATCCTCGGACACTTTTAAAAGAGTATAAAGAGTCTCAATTCTCTGGACTAACTTTGTTTATTGGCTTACTTTAAAAATAATTAGTATAAGAATTATACTGGATATTAATAGAGAATATGGATGTTTTGATGCTCAATTATAGAAGGTATTGTGTCTTTCCCATTTATCATAATTAAGAAAGATACACGTGAAGCCTATTTCTCCTTTTCTCCTCCAGGAGATGACTCTATTTTATATAGTTGAGCTTACTGGATTTTCCTCTATGTCCTGGGCCCTCCAGCCTTTTTACTATTCAGCTATGTCTGGGTCATTGGTACAGTATAAAAATCTTAAAAAATTTATAGTAATTTATATATTTTTTATACTTACCAATGACCCAGACGGGGATGGCCCTCCCAGGAGTTGGGAACTCATACCTCCCCGCTGAGGACATAGCGCTTACCAGGCACTGATGGTAAGAATGATTAATGGCGCCAATTTCGGGACGTCCTTGACACTGCGCATGCGCAGTAGAGGTGAAGTATGGAGGGCCATTCAGGACATGTTTTCTTTGGTTTTAGATGCAAATTTTGGAGATTGGGGGGCAAAATTTGTGTTTGGCCCTATATTTTTAAGAGTTAGCACCAGCTATGTCTGGGTCATTGGTAAGTATACAAAATATATAAATTACTATAAATTTTTTAAGTTTTGGGGAAAATTTTTTTTTTTTAAATTTCAATTTTAATGGTGATTTTTGTGAAAAGTAACATTTAACAGTTGTTAACTGGTTAGTGCTAGAAGCCACTATTGCTCGATTGAAAAGTGCTTAAAGCCATTTTAGTGGCTTTGCTCTGTGTTCGTTAATTGTTGTTTGCACGTCAGTAGATAAAGACCTTTGAATAAAAGAAAGTCATTATGTAGCATCAGTATTTGCAGTGTTAGCATTTTATCCATTTTCTTTGGCTTCCACCATCTGTAAAACTGTCTGACACAATATGACCCTGGTTGTTGAAAGTGTCATTGAAGACCAACAAACATTTTATTGATGAGCTTTGTCAAACAAGAAACAGTGAAGCCACTTAATTGGATATCTCTTAACTGAATAACTCTGTTAATTGAATATAACTTTGAAACACAAAACCATTTGCCATAGTTTCAGTACAAATTTGACCCGTTAGGCAAAAAAAAAAATGTTTTGATTCTTAGGCAATCCCTCACTGAAATTGAACCCCCTCATTGGATGTTTTTGTTGTCTTGCAGTGTCTTTAAAAATGGGGAGACTCGAAAGTTTTACAACCTCCAATGGAACCCTGAGAAGTGAAGCAGTGCTTGTTTATTGTGGTAAACAAGATCCATTTTACTGGTAAAATAGGACCAGTCACTAATGCTAGTCTTCTAAAATAGGCAACATGGGGTATTAACGATTGACTGACCTTGACTTTATCTCCATGTTGTGGTCACGATTAGCCACTGTGCAGAAGTACATGTATGTGACCTTAAACACCAATAAATAAATAAACTTTTACATTTCTTATCAACTTACCTCACAATTGTTTACAACAGGCATGCACTACAGTGGAAGGCCTTAACTCGGAAGTATACTCTATATTTTGTTCTTTCCCAAGCGATTTGGGAAAGAAAAGTGGTGCAAAAGCACCAAGAAAAAATAAGCCCAAACTGGGTCGAGTGTGACCGGCACACACCCAGTAGGGGACACTCTTCTTCTAGTACTAATCCACAGCTTCCGGTACCAGTGCGCAGACGTATAACCCAAGTGTCATTCTTTTTTCTTCCGCCATCTCGTGAAGATGCACTTAGATTTTGCTCATCAATAGTGATACCTTTTGACTCGATGTTGGTGATTTTCCTGTTCTGAATTGTGGACTCATAGCTATTGCTTCACCATCCAGACATAGAGAGCTGTGTTTTTGTATATTCTCTCAATTATTCACATTATTTTGTGTGATATATGTTTTTTCTCGATACTGATTTCGTGTATGATATTTGCATACCATGCTGTTTCGGTCTCTTGTTCATTAATGCTAACCCTCTGGGTTTTACATTTATCTGAGTTTGGTGTCAACTGGGGTCTATTGTGGCAGCTTTTCTCCCCACTGTTGAGGGTCGAATTTCTGCCAGTTTTTTTCCTTTTTGGCTGTTGGGGTTCTTTTATGTACCCTTCAGGCTTTTATTTCCTGCCACCTTACTCTGGTAGCTGAGGGTGTCCTGATTTATTTTTCTATGGGTTCACCTTCCCTTCTACATTGCTGTCACCAAATATGCCAAGGACTATTCCTTGTGGGCGATGTTTGTTGCCTTAGCATGTTTAGGATTTCCATGGTTCATGCTCCATTTGATGTAGGTGTTCTGTTGAAAGACCCTGTAAGTGGTATAGTTCTTGGTCTTCCACCATTTGGGCTTCCATATATCGTGTAGTTTGGGCATGTGGCCATTCTCCCATGCACACGAGGAGGGGAATGCAGTCGTTCGGGGCCTCCCAAACCGACTGTGTGGAGAGAGTTCTACCCCCATGGTGGGGGTTTTGCAGTCTTTTTCTGGTGTGGATACCACGGTAGCTGCTGACTTTCTGGCGAAGAGATGCCTGATTCCAAGACTGCTGTCCCCCTCCAGTGGACATCTGAGATTGTCAGTAGGGTTGTGACTCCCAGGGCTCAAAATAACCGGTATCGCATCGCATTTTGCTATGCAAAACTCGCTTTTAGCGATGCAAATTATTATTATCTCTCATCGCGATTTGCGATATGCAAACTCTGGAATTTTCGGTGGAATTTGGTAACGCCGTCACATTTTAAAGGGCAAAACCCACACTTTTTCCTATCACATGCATTATTGAGTCACAAATCTTTTATTGGATGACTTTGATTAAATAAACATGTTTTAAAAAGAAAAAAAAAAAGAAAATCATGCCGTGTTGTTTTCATTTTTTGTACGGACCTGTACTGGTCTTAACAGGCTATGGAAGTTTGTCAAAACAGTTCAGTGCGCATTAAGGGAAGTAATGAATTTACACACAATGAGGTCTTGTCACAGCAATACGAAATGGAGTTTCAAATGTCTTGTTTCTTTTAGCAGTCAATATATGAAAGAATAATTAAATGATGATGATTCCCTGTACTTTTTTCTAAAAGAACAACCACACAAGCTGAACTGAACAGTTACCAGGGAAAGAATAGAAGAATAATTCATATTTAATCTTGGTCAGCCACATATTATAATGAGATGAGATGATTACAATTGTGAGCGTGGTTTGGAGTATTATTGACAGAAATTGCACATGGCCAACTAGCGTTGGAAGTTACACTTTCTGTCCACAAAAACGAGACGAGTCAAGATTTTGATAAAGACAATATACTTATCGGTACCTCATTAACAGCACAGTAGTTCATTAAGGAACCCTCCCCCCCAAAAAAACCCATTTGCAATGAAAACACCAAACAAAGTCCCATTTACGAATTGGCAAGTAGAAAGCTACTTTCACTTGTTCTCATTTCACTGCCCATATGCATGGCATGACTGGTGTGAAAGAGATGTCCCATCCAATAATTCAAATTCATCTAGGTGAACTTTTCTGTTTTAATTTATTTAATTTATATACCTAATTTTGTTCCATGGTTTTGCATGTGACCCTCTTCGAATCCTGTTGACCTATATTTGTTTTATTCCAATTTCTTCCTTTTTTGGAGAGTGTTGGGGGGGTGGGAGGGTGGGGGGGGTAGAGTGGGGATGTTCAGAGTCCTGGCTGACATAGGCATGATAACTTGATGCTTAAATGTTGAAATATGGTGGATGTTGGGGGACTACAACACAGGGAAGTATGAGATATGTGTGATTTGTGCTATTTTAGGTTACAGGACGTTTTCAGCCCCAAGACCTTTCGGCCTCGATGAGGCGAGAGGCCAACGCATCCCACTTAGGGAAGAGGGGGGGGGGGGGGGGGGGGGAGTGGGAGGGGGGGGGGACATCACATTTTGAACATCATTTTTTTTTTAGTTATGAATGTATATAGAACATGTGGAAGTGCAGTGTCAGATCAACTAATTGAACAAGAAATACTGGTGTGAATTTATGCATGTATGATGTAATATAGATATATAGTCTACAAGTACAAGAGTATAGTCTTCTATCTACTTGCTACTTGGTACTAGAAAGATGCTATGCAATTTTCAAGAAATGATATGCAATTTTCGAAATTGTGTAGCTTTTTGCTGCGCATTGAAAAAAAATTATTTTGAGCCCTGGTGACTCCTCCTTTGGAGCCGAGCTTGGTTGCTCTCTCCATTTTCCACCTTTGTCAACAGCTACTGATGTATCCACTCCAGCTGTTGCTCTGTCGATGATCTCATCTGTCTCCATTTCAGCCAGCCTCGGCTTATCCCTGCAGGGGTCTGCACGGATTTGTGCTCCTAGACTTCAACTCTGCGAAGTCGAATGGGGCTGCTGGCCGGTTCCTCTGCTTTGGTCTCCCAGCCATCGAGACAAGCAGGTTTTGTTTTGGATTCAGATGCCCATGGTAGGGTCACCATGGACTCTGTTGCGCTTCCGTCCACGCACTCTGGTCTGTCAGCCAGTTTTGCGGGCCCGGTGCATTTAGTGCAGCCAGGACCTTCTGTCCCTCAGAGGTCTGTGACAACTCTCCTGACTTCCTGCACTTTGGATCCTTGGAGTATTTCATACTCCTATAGGCATCAGCTTTCAGATGCTTTGGCTGCCACCCATCGCCCCACGTCAGGTGCTCTTGAGAAACGTGACCCTTCGCTGATTAAGAGGGTCAGATGTGAAGCACTTTGCCGGGTCCTCCCCATGTCGGACCGGCTGATTCTGGTCGTGAGCTAAGGGAGGCCCTCTCCTTGCTCATGCAGGTTTTTTTCCAAGGGCCTTCCCGTCGCCTCCAGCGAGGCTACTAGTGGTTTCCAGGTGCCTTTGGAGGCACAGCCTCCGGAATTGGAAGGAGGCTGTTTTCTTATTCCTCTGGTGTTCCTACACCATGGGAGGTGTGTGATTTCTAAGGTGCTCATGCATCTTACTCACACGCATGCTTCTAACATGGCTAATCTGGAATTAGTGCGACGGGACACAGTGTTGGACACTAGCCGTTCCCTTCCTGAAGGGCAGCGTGATGCTTTTCGATCCGCTTCTTTGGTGAGTCCATCTCTATTCCATGATTCCATGGCGACTGTCTGGGATGACGTCCTGCATCATTCCTAAGATCAGATGCTGCTTTGCCAGCTTGATCCACCTTCTGTTGCAGGCTGGGGCTGTTCCAAGCCTGACAGGTGCCTTTCTGCTTTCTCTGCAAAGCCAAGGGCTGATCCTCCTACCTCCACTTCTTCCTCTTACTCACATGGTAAGGGTAAGCATCGGCAGACCAGAGGGAGTTCTCAGGATCCTTCTACTAGCAGAGGAGATGGTTTCTCCTCTCATGGGCCTCGGCGGGGCTCGAAATGAAGGTTCTCATCTCGATTCATCTCAAGTTGGATGAAGGATATCAGAGTTTGCAGACCGTTGGGCCACGATCACATCCGATCCTCAGGTGTTAGATGTTGTTTGATCTGCAGATATCCTTTCGGAGGCACCCTGTCGAGGGTGCCGCTTCCAACCCACGTTCCTTCAGATGGTTCACGTTGGGATCTTTTGATTACGGAGATAGACGGTCTCCTGTCAAAGGGAGTGATCAAGGTCATCAAGAACATTCATTCAGTGGGTTTTATTCCCGCCTGTTCTTGGTGCCAAATAAGGATGGTCGACTCTGAATGGTTATCGATCTGAGTATCCTGAACCGGTCTATCATTGCTCCTAAGTTCAGAAAGGAGACTTTCAGGTCAGTTCACTGCTCCATTCACCTGGGAGATTTTGCTTCCAGCATCGACCTGCGAGACGCTTATTTTCACGTTCTGATTCATCGGACATTGCGAAAGCATCTCAGGTTCGGTTTTCAGGGGTGAGTTCACCAGTTCAAGGCCATGCCTTTTCGGCCTCAACCTGGCCCCTTGTGCCTTCACCCGACTGATATCGCATGTGATAGCCTTCTATTGTACACAGTCCAGGGTGACTACTTCGGCATATCTGGACGATATCCTCCAGAGGCACTGCAATGCTGCTCTTCTGGAGTCTGATGTTTGCACACTGTTGAGCCTGCTTTCGTCGCTAGGGTTCAGAATCAACAAGGAGAAGTCAGACCTGGTCCCTTCTCTGTCATTTTGTCATCTGGGGATGGACTTCCGTATTCAGCTGAATATGATGGTGGTTCCCCGGGCATGGGCCGTGATTCTCTTGGCTTTTGCCCTGACTCAGACCCAGTCCATGTCGGCGACAGCTCAGAGTATTCTCCGGTTGCTCGGTCTCTGCGGTTCGGTAACAGGTCTCATTCTTTTAGGTTGGCTGCATGGCAGACCTCTCCAACACTTTCTGCCCAGTCATTGGAGGACGACTGTCGATCCTTTGGATCTGGTGCTTCAGTTACCAGTGTCCCTCAGTTGTCACCTTCTTCCCTGGATGAATGTTCAGTGGATTATGTAGGGAGTTCCGTTGGACTTGCCCACATCTGATTATGTTCTGATGACAGATATCAGCGATCTTGGATGGGGATCGTCTAGGTTTTTCCCTTCACAGTGTTTGAGATCAGGATCAGGCAGCTCTTCACATCAACCAGAATCAGCTTCTTGTTCTTTTTCTGAGTTTCCAGCAGTGGATCCCCCACCCACCTTTCAGGCTCATCTGTTGTCCATCAGTTTGACAATGGTCACTTACATTTGGAACCAAGGCGGCACACACTCGGTTCCCATGTACGAATTGGCTCGGGATCTTCTACTGCTCACTCAGGACATCAACTCCAAGTGGTGGTTCAGCACATTCCCGGTCATCTGAATGTCCTAGCTGACTCCCAGTCCTGACGGGCTCTTCTGTTGTCCATCAATTCAACAATGGTCACTTACATTCGGAACCAAGGTGGCACACACTCGGTTCCCATGTACGAATTGACTCAGGATCTTCTACTGCTCACTCAGGACATCAACTCCGGGTGGTGGTTCATCACATTCCCAGTCATCTGAATGTCCTAGCTGACTCCCAGTCCCGACGGGCAGGGTCATTTCCACTGAGTGGATGCTTCACAGAGCAGTGTTCCAGTCGCATTGCGATCTCTGGGGTCATCCCCACATCGATCTGTTTGCAACCTGTTGGAATCATCACATGGACACTTTCGTGTCCCCGTGTCCAGATCCTTTGGCTTTTGCAGTGGATGCTCTGTCACTCGATTGGAATAGTGTAGTCGACTACGCCTTCCCACCAGTTCTGATTCTACTTCAGGTTCTAGCCAAGATAAGCACCTGCAGTTATCAAATCATTTTGATCACTCCCCTGTTGCCTTAGCGGGTGTGGATTAATCAGCTCTGCTCTTAGTTGGCGGCGGATCCATTCTGTCTCCCTCTACATTGAGACCTTCTCTGTCAAGGTCACCCAAGGAGGTTTCATGTCGATCCGACTTCATTGTACCTTCACGCATATCTCTTGTCTGGTCCTCTCTCCTCTGTAGAGGTTTTTCGAAACAAGCAGTGGAGTGCATTTCTTTTTCAAGGCAGTACTCCACTGGTTTAGCCTATGCGGCTCAGTGTAAGGTCTTCTGTTGATGGTATACTGATCACTCTGTTGATTATGCCGATCCTTCGATTACTCAGATTGCAGTGTTTCTGGTATATCTGTTTGATTCTTGGGGTCTCCAACCTGTTACCATCAAGGGGCACAGGTCTATGCTTTCAGAAACCTTTTTGTATGTGGGAAAGCGTACGTACCTCTCCAAGCTTTTTTGGCACTTTTCTTTTTGTAAGACCTGGGGTTTTGCAGCTGACCCCAAGATGGAATCTTTCTTGGGTGCTGCTTTGCATGGGGAGATATGCATTTTCTCACATACAAAATGGATTTTCTGATGACTTTTGCCTCAGTCAGAAGGGTTAGTGAGCTTCACACCCTCTCGGTTGTTCTGGCCATTTTCAGGAGCTCTGCCAGCAGTGTTACTTTTACCACTGATTGCTCCTTTCTGGCCAAGAAACAGATACCAGACTCTACTCCACCTCCTATCCATATCATGGCTCTTCCTTCTGTTGAGGGTAATCCCCCTTTGCTCGGTCCTGTTTGTGCAATTCGCATTTACCTCAACTGGACGCAGTTTATTAAGAAAGGCAGGAAACAATTCTTTCTGTCTCTTATCCCAGGTCGACCGAAGATCTCTCCTCAGTCCATTTCTTGGTGGATTTGTCTTGCTATTCATGGATCATACGTTCGTCTGGTGACTAACGATTGTATTACCAATCGCATTTCTGCCCACGAGGTGCGTGCATTGTCTACCTCCTGGGCTTATGCTAACTCCATCCAGTTGTCGGATGTTATGCAGGCAGCCTACTGGAGAAACACTTCTACTTTTTCCACCTTCTACCTACGTCAGTTGCAGGAGCAGTCTGAGGACATTTTTAGTCCCCAACGGGAACCGTAAGGGGACTATAGGATTGCACTCCGTCCATCTGTCTGTCCATCTGTCCATCCATCCATCTGTCCATCTGTCTGTCTTTTTTTATGTTACCACCTCTCCCTCCAACATGCTTTAAGCTACACCTTTCATATTTGGTACCTGGATAAATGGTTCTGAGGGGATGATGCACGCTCAAAAATTTTTTTTCAAAATCCAAGATGGTGGAATGGTGGCCATTTTTGTTGTGTTTTTAAAGCTTTTTTTTCTCTATTTTCATGTTGCCACCCCTCCCACCAACATGGTTCAAGCTACACTTTGCATATTTAGCACATGGATAGAGGGTTGGGAGGGGATGATGCACGTTCAATATTTTTTCTTCAAAATCCAAGATGGCGGCATGGCGGCCATTTCTGTTGTGTTTTGTGATTATGCACGCTCAATATTTTTAGCTCACCTGACTTTTAGTCAGGAGAGCTATAGTGACCACTCACTGTCTGTCGTCTGTCGCCCGGCGTCCGTGAACATGGTGTTTGCATCTTTTCCTCCTAAACCGCTGAAACAATTTAATGATATTTGAGATAATAGATTGTTATGACATCACAATTTGATTTTGTTCAAATCAAGTTGCCTCGCCCCTCGGTAGGGCCACGCCCAAAAAGTGTGCTTAAATCTTGAAAAATTTTCTCATGAACCGGCAGTAGCAGAGACTTGATATTTGGTGTGCAGCTTCCTTTTGAGGTGTAGACTCTATTTTCCAAACTGAGAGGCAGATTTGGACCAAATTTGATATGAGGGCTTATTGGGTCATAAGTACTTAATTTATGCAAAAAAAATTTTTTCTGTTGCCCCATGGGAACCGCAGGAGCTAAAAATAGAAAAAAATTAAAACGCCTCTATCTCCAAAACTACATGGCACTGAGGATTCTTATTTGTTGTGAAGCTTCCTTAGGACCAACAGAATGGAATGGTAAAAAAAAATTGCTGTCGGTTAAAAAAAATCTTTTTTTTTAGATCCACAGGTCAGAATCTTTGGATATTTGGTATAAGCTTTTCTTAGATGCTTATATACTCTAGTGTCTTCTGTGATAAAAACACCTTATGTCACAAAAGCGCCGTAGGGGACTAATACCACCTCGATGGTCAAACACTTGTTTCTTTAGGCCCTCTTTCTTCGGCTCAGGCTGTTACAACCCTACCCATTAGGCTTCTTCCAAGGTCAGTTCCAGCCCTGTGCTTGGTTACTGTCCTTTTTGTCTGTGTGTCACACAGAGCCATACGCCTCATTTCTCATTGTCATTTCTAATGTTTGTGATGTGATGGTTTTATAGGCCTTGGGTACTCTTCTTCTGCCCATGGTTACAGCACAGTCATGTTATGTGGGGGTTGGTTATGTGATTCCCTCCTCTTGTCTATTCATCCTGTTGTAAACATTTGTGAGGTAGGTTGATATGAAATGTAAATTTTATAGTAAATGTCCTTTCTTATTATACCTACAGTACGGCTGCCATGGACTGGTCGCTTTCCACATAGTGGGCAGTATTTCCACGGATGCAGTGTAATTAGATTCCAAACACTAATTATGGGAATAATCATCAAAAATTTAATTAATGAAGCACCGGGTTGTACAACCCGGTGCTTCATTAATTAAAGTTTTGCTGGTGTTGATTTTTATTACCTGGTAAACGCATGCGTGGACATCACAGCCCACGCGTGGATTATGACCAGTCCACGGCGACTGCACTGTACCACAATTGTTTACCTGGAGGCCCTTCTCGTCTTTTTATTCGGGTAAGAATCCTTCCTCCCCACTGATCACATAACTCCAATGTTGGTGGATTCAAATAGAATGACACATTGGTTATGCATCTGCACACTGGCACTGGAAGCCGTGGATTAGTACTAGGAGAAGAGTGTCCCCTACTGGGTGTGCACCAGTCGCACTTGACCCAATTTTGTCTTATTTTTTTTTTTATGCTTTTGCACCACTTTTCTTTCCCAAATCGCTTGGGAAAGAACAAAATAGAGAGTATACTTATGAGTAAGGGACCTCCACTGCAGTGCAAGTCTGTTGTAAACAATTGTGGTAGGTATAATAAGAAAAGAAATTTACTGTAAAATTTAAATGTTTTGATGGATGTATATAACTAAAATCTGAAGAGCATAACTAAACACAATCTCTATCCTGTGGCTTTGCAGGTGCTTCTGGGCAAGTCTTGGCTGGCTGCCTATCTAGGCAGCCAAGACTTGCCTGGAAGTGATGGCCAAGGCACTTATAATGTAACTTGAAAATTTTTCCTGGAGACAGCATATTGGGGAAACTGTTCTGTTGCAGTAAAAAAGGGATCCAATTTGGAACTAAGCTCTTGAGAGATAAATTTAACCCTTTACCCAACGTAATGGCCAACACCGGCCAGCGCTATTCACAAAAATCTCCAATTAATTTTCAATATTTTTTCATTTTTTGTCTCAAAAACATAGGTTATGACACCTCTTTGGAACTCAGCACTGGGCCTTGTGCTGAAATGTGCCAGTCTATATTTTTATTTGAAAGTCATTTTTTAAAGTTTTTTTTCATGTCATCCTCTTCACCCCACCCCCCTCCCACCCCCCCCCCCCCCACCCCCCAAGAAAAAAAAAATAAAAAAATAAAGACATACACAAAAGAAATACATGCACTGGTTTTTTTTAGCAGGTTGGACATTTAGTGACAAGCAACTGAATGCAGCAAGCATCAATTTACTGTATGTCTGAAATGGCCCTCTCTGCATGGACATCCAGTTTCAACATGTACATATTAATGCTTGTACTTTCCATTTGAAAATGAGGCGTTTCAGTCCATTAAGCATTAAAATGTTGTTTAAAGACCCAGGCACTCCAATAACCACTTAGTCAGAGAAAAAGATTCAATTACATGAGTATTCTATGAACAGGAAATGGGTAATTTTCCAGAGTTCTTATGATATATTCAGCATTTATTTTCCTTTTTATCTTGTTTGACAGAGTGCAGGGATATAAAAGATCAATGGTTTAAATTGGATGCACTAAGGCCCAATAGGTCTACAAACATCAGAGAATAAAATCTCGAATTTTGAGATATCCTATTTACCATTCATCTGGATATAATAAAGAGGACCAATTACAGTACAGCCATCATGGATGGGTCAAAATCTAAGGGTGGGCATTTTTCCACAGTATTCTCTATAGATGATCTACTATGACACCTAGCGAAATTTCGACCAATGAAGCACTGAGGTAATCTTGGTGTTTAATAGGTGGAAGTTTTGCTAGGTTCAAAGCGGTCATTAATGGATCATCTCTGAATTATATGGATGGAAAGAATGACAACCCATGGATTTTGACCCATCGATGAGGGCCCTTCTATATGACAGTTCACAGATTTCGAAAGCATCTGTGCAAGCACAGGGAAGGGGGGGGGGGGGGGGGGGGGGGGCAGGAGGGAAGGGGGTTGTCAGCTGTCTAATGGACTTTGAGCATTGAAGAGAGGGGTCTTCCCATAGGAACATTTTAAAACAGTGCTGTAAAATAAGGCGATAAGACAACTTTTTAATAAACTGTTTATAGTTCCAGACGAACAACTTTTCGGTTATCTGTTTTTTCATTTCAGTAACCACCAGAGGAATGATTAAATCATTCCTCTCAAATTTTAAGGTCTGAACATGAGAGTACATTGGTTGTTAGGGTAATTCCTTAATATATCACAAGATTTTTGACTCCTTTAACAAGAGTTTACTCTATAACCCATATGCATTTAACAGATCAAGTTTGTACTGAAAGCATATGGTAAATGGTCTGGTGTTTTAAAAATACACACATTGTTAACCTTTACCCAATACACAGGATATCAAAATTTATTATTTTAATTATTGTTTTTCAAATTTTTCCCCAAAATATCAACAAAACCATATCATGTAACCCCTCATCGCAATGAGAGGTTAGATATGGTTATGTTGATATTTTTGAATTTTTTTTTTTGAATAGTTCAATTTGTAATTACATGGGTGGATTGATTGATTTTATTCATTTGTGCAACATGTATACAATCAAAACCAAAAATATACATAGAGGTAACATTATTCACAACTAAATGATTACACCACAGGGAGATGGTGTAGCCACTAGTGGCTGTCTTCCCGTCTTTCCCATTTAAAAAAAAATGAACAAGAAAAAAGAGAAAAAAAGAACAAAAGAAAAGAAAAAATGATGATATGTTAGGCTGGTTCTTTCCGTCATGTGAGAAATCTATTCTATGTTTTCTGACGTGATGAAGATTGTTAAATAGAAGGGTAGTGATAAGATGCACAGAGCTATTATCTTCAGCCAGAGCATACTGGATTGTTACAGTTGACATGTAGTGAGTATGAGCTTAGAAATTGTTCAGTTATAGCCTTTTTGAATAGTGATCTTGGAAAATTTTGAACAGATGATTCAATATTATTCCACATCGTAGGGAAAGTATGTATGGGAAGGTTAGTAGAGAACTGAGTCCTCGGTTTATCTGTGCGTAATTTACCTGACCGTCTGGTGTCCATACCAGAGGGATTTTGGTATATTTTAAAGGTATGCTCAAAACTTTCAGGCAACATTTTGCTATGCCAATCATGCATAAACAACTGAAAGTGAAGTTTATACAAGACTGTGAATTTTAAGATGCATTGGTTTCTAAATAGCTGGTCGGTGTGTATTGAATTTTTTGTTGGATATGATTCGGCTGGCTTTTGCAGTTTTGTGAGCGCTCTGGTGGAGGGCAATTGCCCTCAAATTTGAATACCGTACTGCATGTGACTGTGGATTAGAGAGTAGGGCTGCACGATATTCAAAACAGAATACCGGTATTGGTCTTAAAAAAATACTGCGGTATACGGTATATCGAAAACTGTTCAGATATCTGAACATGAGTAACACAATCGAGACTTGGGGCATCACAGTCGGAACGAATCAACAATCCGTGATGATGCGGTTCGAAAAACCTCTTCACACAACGCAGACGATATCAAAATTTATTATTTTACATATTTGTTTATCAAACTTTTCCCAAAATTTCTACAAATCAATATCACGTGACCTCTCATTGGAATGAGCTCTTTGAGCTCGTTCCAGTGAGGGGTTGCATGATATAGTTTTGTCGAAATTTTTGAAAATTATTTTTTCAACTGCTGAATTTGTTGTATATTACATGAGCACATGCGAACGATTCCTTGGGGAAAGCGATAATATTATTCAATTTCTGAGCTACAGTTAAAAAACTCAAAACATCTTGAAAAATAAATTGTGGGTAAAAAATAAATGACGATAAACAGATATTTTTGTAATTACACTGGTATTCAATCGATATTGGTTTGAATACCGGTATATATCGGTTTATCGATATACCGTGCAGGCCTATTAGAGAGTAATATAATGTTCTCAAGCATTTTTGTGGCAGAATTCTTTTCACTCTTATTTATGGCATAAATAGCCCTAGAAATTTTAGAACAGACAACTGAAAAATGTAATTTGTAAATTACATGGGTGGATGTGTCCCATTCTTTAGGTACATGTAAATGATTAACAGGGTTATTCAATTAAGTGATCTCTACTGTGTTACTGGTGTAGACAGTAACTATCTTGCAGTGTTATAATTGGGCAGCATTAATCCATCATGTTGCTTCATTTGTTTCATTTCAATAATGTCCTATTCTCAAAGTAGATTGCTTGAAATCTAGGAACATGTACTGTCTAAAATATGATCATCAATAAACTATATTGGTATTTGCATAGAAAAACTTACTTTATCGGAATGGGTCCATTCACTGGACCTGAGAATTCCAGAAAAAACTCTGTTAATAAGAAATCTATGACCATCTTTATTTCCAGAGTCTGAACTTTAGTGTTCAAGTGATTTAATAGTTATTACCATATATTTCTATTTGTACTTAAACAGTTTTTAACATATTCTTTTAGGTCAGTTTGTGAGCATCACAAGGTTGAACATGCAGAATTTCGAGAATGTTTCTACCAGTTTTTTATGGCTTGTATCAAAGCTGGACCAGGAACAGCTCATACAGAATTTGTAAGCACACTCTTCGGAAACAGAAACATTGATATAAAAGACTATGTTCATGTAAGTACAGTGAAATATGTATATGGTGACCACTGTCATTACCTGTTTTGTGCAATCATTGATGATGTGCTGACTGGCTGTACTCTTTAACTAACTTGTAACAACAACTATCTGTGTAATGTGACTGGCAACCATATAATTGTTGCAAACTTTACCTGTTTTGACTTAAAGAAAATCAGGCCTTATCAGGCTGAGTGCTAGAAGCCACCATCTTGGCTCTATTAAAAAGTGCTAGAAGCCACTTTAGTGGCTTTACACTGTATGCATTAGCTTGATGTTTGATGCGTTTGAAGAAAAAAAATATATATATAATTGTTTGGTTGCAATTTATTGGAGAGTGCCAATTGGCACTCTCCAATAAATTGTAACAAAATCATTATTTATGAACAAAACCTGTTGTAAGGTTACTCTTGCTGGTCGCATGGTTTCTTTGAAAAAAAAAATACCCATGTTTCAAATCATCTTTGAAAAATAATTTAGCACTCGACCATTTAAAATTTGCCCTGAATTCTGAGAATCAGTTTTGTTTTTTTTTATCTCAGGTTTTTCCTGACTGGTTCAGTCATCCATGACAGAGAGAGTGTTCATTGTAGAATTTATTGTACTCTCATGTTGTGTACAAGCTGAGATACAAATATGCAATAAAGTCAATGTCATCCATTGCGGCATACACACACTAGAGCTTAAGCCTTGGGGACCTAGTTTTTGTGAAATAAACTCAGCATTTATTGTATTATATCTTGTTTGACAGAGCTCCAAAAGCTCTGTCAAAGAAGATATAATAGATTAAATGCCTATATTGGATGTACTAAGGCCAAATAGGCCTGTAAACAAAGGAAAATTGGGGAGATTCAGGTGTTAATTTTTCAGCAGGTTACAAGATTTTTATTCAATTAACACGAGTTTACTCAATAACCTATATTCAATCAACAAGTCAAATTTGTACTGGAGGTATGGTAAATGGTTTGTGTCGGGAAATTATATTCAATTAACAGGGTTATTCATTTAAGAGATATCTAGTTAAGTGGGCTCGACTGTACATGTATACATGCATGTTCCAACATGCAGACTTTTAGTGGTTTAGTTGATGGAAATATAATGCCTTGGCAGTGGTTCCTAGTGAAGTCTTGATGCATGTATATGCAGCCATGTCTTCATCAGACACAACTCCTAAGTCTAAGCATTACCTTATTAATAGAAAGCAAACAATAAATAGAATTCTCCAGGCTTTAACCAGTTAACTGCGCATAATTATATCGGTTAAATTTTACCCTATTGCGTAATAAATTTTGTAAAAAACGCCTTTTTGTGTATGTAATAAACTGTGGTTGCATACTACAAACAAGTGTAATTTTCGTATTTTTTCAGTCAATTGCAGCCTGCTCCGATTCTGAATCGGCAGTGTGGGAATCCATGCATTCATTTTTACTTTCAACTTCAATGTCCATATCATTCACCCCAACTAAATAACCGTCCCCACTTCATTTTCCGATTCACTATATAAAGACGGTAAATCATCATCAGATTCCAATACACATTGCAAAACTTCATCTTCAGACAATCGCTTTTTCTAAGATGCAGACAACTTAGCACAGAAGTCGGCAAGAAATAGCAGTCAGGTGTCTCAGAAACAAAACAAAACTGACGATAAATTATAAATAGAATGGCTTACTCGGGAATTCCCACATGACATAGGTATATAGTTTGGTGCTAAATTTTTAAGATGAAAATAGCGAAGGAAGAATGATAACTCTGTGTGGAGAATGAGCAAACCTGTGGATAATTGGTTTATGAATGTAACAGGTTCATTGTGGATTCCCTCATGACATAGGTGGATGCTATAATTATAATATGGATATGTCTGTCTTACGCATTAGTATAAAGGTTACATGAGACAGATATATCCATCATACGCAGTTAAGTGGTTAAGGACACTTTTAAAATCTATGATGAGAATCAGATGAATATTTTGTGAGTATCAATTTTGATTCTCATTGTTTTCCTTGTGAGAACCATTTGGTCAAATTGATTCTGATTCTCGTATAATTTCTTATCCACCTACCTTACAATTGTTTACTACAGGCTTGCACTACAGTGGAAGACCTTAACTCGGATAAAATACTTTCTATTTTAATCTTTCCCAACAGATGTGGGAAAGAAAAGTGGTGTAAAAAACACCACGAAAAACTAAGCCAAAACTGGGCCGAGTGCCATCAGCGCACACCCAGTATGGGACGCTCTTCCCTTAGTACAAATCCACAGCTTCTGTTAACCAATGTGCAGTGCGTCATCAATTCATCATTCTTTTTTTTTATCCGCACACGTTGAGGACGTGTCGCCATTATACAAAACAGTGATAATTCAACTCGTCGATAATGGTTTTCCTGTGACTTGAATTATGGATCTGATGATCGTATAATAACAGGACTGTGTTTTATATATTCTCGTTATTATTTTCAACCAAATTCTCTTTGCATTTTATTTATATATTCCGTTTTCGCGAATGTTTTTTCGACATCGTGGTAACGCGGTTCGGCAATAAATCTTTTGGTTGATGAAAATTTATTATTATTATTGGAGTTAGGTGTCAATGAGGGACTATATGGACAGGATTTCTTCACTCTGTTGAGAGCTGAATTTCTGTTTCTTAGGTCCCTGTCACCCGCTGGGTTCTGTTGTGTACCCACCGGTTATTTTTTCTGCCACCTTCTCTCATAGTTGAGGGTGTTCTTCTACTTTCTGTATCTGTTGAGTTCACCTTTTTCTTCTACTGCTCTCACCTCTGTTATTTCCAGTTCAGTTCCTTTAGGACAATTCCTTTTGTCCTTGCCTTTGGTGCGTTCTCGTGGCTGTTCATCCTGCACCCGTGGTGGGTGGGGAACGCTGTCGTTTCAGGGCCTCCTGACTCGACCACGTCTGGTGTGAGTTATACCCCCTCTGTGGGGGATGTGCAGCTCCTCCTGCTTCCGTGGGGGGTGGGGAATGCTGTTGTTTCGGGGCCTCCCGATTCAACCACGCCTGGTGAGAGTTACACCCCCTCCGTAGGTGATTTGCAGCTTCTCCCGCACCCGCAGGGGGTGAGGAATACTGTCGTTTCGGGGCTTCCCGACTCGACCACGTCTGGTGAGAGTTATTCCCCATCTGTGGGGGATGTGCAGTTTTTTTTACCATGGTGGATACTGCGGAAGCTGTTGGATTTCTGGTGAAGAGATGCCTGGTTCCGGGACTATGCGCCCTCTCCAGTTGACATCTGAGGCTGTCACTAGGGTTGTGACTCCTCCTTTGGAGGCCAAGCTAGGTGGCTCTCTCCCCTTTTCTGCCAGTTCCAACAGCTCCCATCGTATCTGCTGCTACTGCTGTTCCGTCTACAACGTCATCAGGCACCGTTTTAGCCGGCCTCGGCTTATCCCTGTGTGTAGTATGGTTGTGGGGTATTGGCCTCAGCCTTCCCTGACTTCAACTCGGCAAAGGCGGAAGTGGCTGCCAACTGAACCCCCTGCTGTGTCCTCTCGGTCGTTGGGCACAGCAGTTTTCTCCCTGCAGGGTCCTGCAGCGGTGTCTGGTAGTGTAGACGTGGGGTATTGGCCTCAGCCTTCCCTGACTTCAACTCGGCGAAGTTGGAAGTGGCTGCCGACCGAACCCCCATGGTGTGTCCTCTCTGCCATTGAGCACAGCAGTTTTATCCCTGCAGGGTCCTCGGGGATGTCTGGTAGTGTAGACATGGGGTATTGGCCTCAGCCTTCCCTGACTTCAACTTGGCGAAGTTGGAAGGGGCTGGTGGCCAAACCCTCTGCTATGGTCTCTCAGCCGTCGAGTACCTCAGTTTTTTCTCATTGGATTCGGATGTTCATGGTGGAGTCACCATGAGCTCTGTGGTGTTTCCGTCCACGCACTCTCGTCCCATGGCCAGTTTTGTGTGACCAATGCTTTTTGTGCAGCCTAGACCTTCTGTCCCGCAGAGGTCCACGGCGACTCTCCTGAGTTTCCACTCTGTTGATCCTTGGGGTAGGTGATACCCCACTACACATCTGCCTTCAGATGTTTTCGGCTGCAGCCTGTCACCCCACATCGGGTGTATTTGAGGATCGTGACCCTTCGCTGGTAAATGGGTCAGGAGTGAAGCCACTTTGTCGGTTTGTTCCCACGTCATTCCGTTCCGACAGTCAGTGAGCTTAGGTAGGCCCTCTCCTTGCTCACTTCGGTTCTGTCCAAGAGCCTTTTCCGTTGCTTCCAGCAAGGCTACGAGTGGTTTCCAGGCGCCTCTTGTGGCGCCACCTCCTGGGATTGGAAACAGGTCGCTTTCTGATCCCCTGGTGTGCCCACACCATGGGAGGCGTCGGCTTTTGCCCATGATGGGCTATGTGTCTTCTGACTCATGGGATGAGTCCAACATTCCTGATGTCGAGAGCCAACAGTCTCCTGACTTGGGGACAGCTCTTGACTTTGTGTTTGGGTTCCTTCCAGGCCTCAAACCATCAAACCAGCCAACAGTGTCAGCCCGGCTTCGATCATTGGTCGCATGCCTACAGCCTGTGGAGCAACATGCTTCTGGGTGCCTTCAACCGTGCCTGTCAGTACAGGTGTTGAAGCATTTACCACTTTGGACTCTAAGCTGAGTTCCAAGGCTATGAAGATGTTGTTCTTCATCAAGGTTGACACTTTTTGCCTCTGGTGCGTTATCGTTCCTACGATTTCGCCAATCCGTCAGTCTGCCAGACTGTGACGGTCTTGGATCGGGACTCCATCTCCTCAACCATATGGAGATTCTGGAGTCCAGGTTGGGCTTATCGAGAGGGATGCTGGAATGCATTCTCTCTTCGATCATGTCGTCTCTGCTTTGCTGCTTATATGCTCCCAGATGAGTTTGACGACAAACAGGTTTTTGTTTTGTGTGTGCTGCGCTCCTGCATCTTCTCACACACATGCCTGTTACGTGGCTAGCTTGGAATTAGTTCGCAGGTACGCTGTGCTGGACACAAGGCATTCCCGTTTTGAGGGGCAGTGCGCTGCTCTTCGATCTGCCTCTTTCGGCAGGTCCATGACTATTCCATGGTTCCGTGGCTACGGTTCAGGATGGCTTCCTTTGTCATTCCATTGATCTGCTGCTGCTTAGCTTGATCAGCCTTCTGTTGGAGGCAGGCGCCGTCCAAAGCCTAACAAGTGCCCTTCTGCTTCCTCTGCGAAGCTATGGGCTGATCCTCCTACCTGCCACTTCTACTCACTCACAGGGTGGGGTAGGCATCGGCAGTAGTCGCCTCGATTTCATCCCAGGTTGAGGCACTCCACTAAGTAGAGAGTGCCTCTTCCCACATGAATCCCATTCAATGTTACACGTTGGGACCTTTTGACCACGGAGATAGGCGTTCTCCTGTCAATTGTCAAAGGGGACAATCGAGGTCATAAAGAACTTTCTTTCAGTGGGATTTTGTTTCCCGCATGTTCTTGGTGCCGAAGAAGGACGGCCTACTCAGATAAGTTCTCGATTTGAGTATTCTGACGCAGTCTATCATTGTTCCTCAGTTCAGCATGGAGGCTTTCAGATCAGTTCGCCGCTCCATTCCCCAGGATGTTTTCCAGTTCAAGGCCATTTCCTTTTGACCACGGCTTGGATCCTTGGGCCTTCACCTGTCTGATGTCGAATGTGTTAGTCTTACAACATTGCACACAGTTCAAGGTGTCTTCTTCGACTTGTCTTGTTGATATCCTCCAGAGGCAATCCAATGCTGCTTTTCTGGAGTCTGATGTCGTCACACTGTTGAGTCTACTCACGTCACTTGAGTTCTGAGTCAACGGAGAGAAGTCGGACCTGGTTCCTTCTCCGTCTTGTCATCTGGGATGGACTTCATCAGCTTGGAATCTTCTCCGACTGCTTGGTCTCTGCGTTTCGGTGACTGATCTCATTCCTCTAGGTCAACTGCATGTCTGACCTCTCCAACACTGTTTGTTCAGTCGTTGGAGGCCGAATGTCGATTCTCTGGTTCTGGTGCTTCTGTTACTGGAGTCTCTTCCTTGTCACCTTCTCCCCTGACAGATGTTCAGTGGATTATGCAGGGAGTTTCGTTGGACTTCCCCATGTCCGATCGTGTTCTGATGGTAGCCAGCAATCTCGGATGGGGTGTGATGTGGGGATCCTCTAGGTCTTTTCCTTTATGGGTCATGGGACCAGGATCTAGCAGCTCTTCATGTTTACCAGAAGGAGCTTCTTCTGTGTTTACGACAGTGGATTCCCCACTTTTCAGATTGTCAGGTCTTTCTGTGGTCTGACAATTCTATGGTGGTTGTTTACATTTGGAACCAGGGAGGAACGCACTATGTTCCCATGTACGTTTTGGTTCCGGATCTTCTACTGTTCACTCAAGATGTCAACGTCGGAGTGGTGGTTTGTCACATTCCCGGTCATCTGAACATCCTAGCCGACTCCCTGTCCCGACGGGACAAGTTCTTTTTCACCGAGCTGATGCTCCACATGGCGGTGTTCCAGTCTCTTTGCGGTCTCTGGGGTATTCCCCACATCGATCTCTTTGAGACTCATTGGAACCATCAGATGGACACTTTCGTGTCCCCGTGTCCAGATGCTCTGGCTTTCGCCGTGGACGCTCTGGCCCTCCTTTGGGACGGTCTTGTCGGTTATGCCTTCCTGTTGGTTCTGATTCTGCCTCAGGTTCTAGCCCAGATATGAACCTGCAGTTGTCAAATCCTTTCGATCACACCCCTGTCTCCTCGGTGGGTGTGGATCAATCTGCTCTGCTCTCTGTTAGCGGCGGTTCCGGCATGTCTCCCTCTCTGATGCGACTTTCTTTGCCAAAGTCGCCCAAGGAGGTTTCAAGTTGACCCGACTTTATTGTGCCTTCACGCATGTCTTTTATCGGGTCCTGTTTCCTCCGTAGTTGTTTTTAGAGACGTGCAGTGGAGTTGCTTTTCTTCTTCAAGGAGGAACTCACTCCACTGGTTTTGCCTCTGTGGCTCAGTAGAAGGTTCTTCTGTCGATGGTGTGCGATCACTCTGTTGCTTCTGTCACTCCTTCGATCACACCGATTGCAGAGTTTCTGGTATATGTTTGTTTCTGGGGGTCTCCAGTGATTGGTACAAGTCCATGCTTCGGAGACCTTTTTTCATATGTGGTACCGCATTGTTTCAGCACTCATCCTTGCCTCTCCAAGCTTGTTCAGCTCTTTTCCTTGAAAAGGCCTAGGACTTTGCAGTTTACTCCAAGATGGACACTTTCTTGGGTGCTGCTCTGCTTGGGGGGGGGGGGGGGGGGGCGTTTGTGCCTTCATCCTGGATGGATATGCGTTTTCTCACATGCCAGATCTCTCCTGAATCCTTTTCTCGATGGATTTGTCTTGCTTCTTGCTATTCATGCAGCTTCCGCTCGTCTAGCTACTGGCGATTGTTTTACCAGTCATTTTTCTGCCTCGAGGTGCGTGCATTGTCTTCCTCTTGGGGCTTATACTAACTCCGTCTTATTGTCAGATGTTATGCTGGCAGCCTACTGGAGAAATGCTACCTTCTCCATTTATCTGCGACAGTTGGGGGAGCAGACAGAGGACCTTTGTCCTACAGGCCCTCTTTCTTCTGCTCAGGCTGTCGTTTATCCCAGCCATTCAGCTTCTTACAGGGTCAGTTCCTGTTACTTACTGCCCTTTCTGTCTGTGCGTCGCACATCACCATACGCCTCATCTTTCATTGTCTTTTACTAATGTTTGTTATGCTATGGTTTGATAGGACTAGGGATCTCTTCCTCTGTCCACAGTTCCAGTGCAATTGAGTTATGTGTGGGTGTTATGTGATTCCCTCCATCCTATTGTCTATTCAGCCTGTAGTAAACAATTGTAAGGTAGGTTGATAAGAAATATAAATTTTATAGTAAATTTCCTTTCTTATTATACCTACCGCAGTTGTTTACATGGAGGCCCTCCCGTCTTCTTATTCAGGTAAGAATCCTTCATCCCCACTGATCACATAACTCCTATGTTGGCGGACTCAAAAGAATGATGAATTGATGACACACTGCGCATTGGTTAACGGAAGTCATGGATTTGTACTAAGGGAAGAGCGGCCCAGTTTTGGCTTAATTTTTCGTGGTGTTTTTTACACCACTTTTCTTTCCCACATCTCTTGGGAAAGATTAAAATAGAGAGTATTTTATCTGAGTTAGGTTCTTCCACTGTAGTGCAAGCCTGTAGTAAACAATTGCGGTAGGTATAATAAGAAAGGAAATTTACTATAAAAGTTGATATTTTTAAGCCCTGGAAACTCTATTTTTTAAATTTTCCTATTTTGAAAATCAGTGTTTAAACTTGAAAAATCCTTAAAACTAGTTTTAAATGAGTTATTAAAATAAATTTTTGGCGTGTTTTACATTTTTCAAGAGTTCAAATCACGAATCTCTATCAGTTGTTGTCAACTGTTTGTCAATAGCTATTATCTCAGTTTGGAATCTCCCTTCATTTCAGATGTTTAATATATAAAGAGATATTTTTCCACCGAAAATGTCCACCTCAGAAAATGTACATTTATATTTCAAATAGGGATGCCAAGTTAGTGAAATAAACTATGACATTTCCATTCCATTGAAACCTGTATTCATGAGATTGTCCTTGCTGTCAAGTCTTGCTGTTGTCATGATTGGTTGGTTCATGTATACATGTACTAGAGTAGAGCAGAATTGAAATTTCAAGTTTTGGTTTTGGTATCAGTATTTTAGAATGATTTATCTCAGTATCAGTACAGTATTCGGTGTCAGAAATATACTTGTACTCACATCGATACCAATATCCAATGGAGAAGCATGGCGGCTCAGTAGAGATGCAGGCTTCAAGCCAAGAGGTCCTCGGTTTGAACCCCCCCCCCCCCCAACCCCGCGGCATCCTTGTTGTGTCCTTGGGCAACACACTTATTCCCAATTGCCTATGTGGAGGCATGGTGGCATTGTGTACTAAGGTGTACTGCATGTTGATGGTGCGCTTGTCTTCAACCAATGCTAACCCTGCTTGTGTGGAGTCTGACAGTTGCTTGCCATTGATCGGTGGTCTCTCTGGGTACTCCAGTTTACTCCACTCGTAAAACTGCCTGTCATGAGGTGACCCTGGCTGTCAAAAGTGTTATTAAACCCCAGTAAATAAATAATATCCAGTGGTATTTTGGGTATACTGCCCAGCTATCGTTCACTGTTTTAAAGTAGGCGTAGGGGGCCCCCCTCCCCCCCCCCCCCCCCCCTTTGCCCACGTGGGGGCACGGTGACGTGTACTTGATGGTGCACCTGTCTTCAACCAATGTTAACCCTGCTTGTGTGGCATTAGTATGTTTTGGGTGCTGACATTTGCTTGCCATTGCTCAGTGGTTCTCTCAGGATACTCCAGCTTCCTCCACACGTAAAACTGTTGTGGTCATGATTAGTCATGTGCAGAGATATGTGACCTTAAACACCAATAAATAAAAAAAAATAAAGCAGACAAAGCTGCCAAAGTGTCAAAATGTTGGAAGCAATATGAGCACTAACCATCAGTCATTTGATGTAACAAAAAAGCTGAGAGAAAATATTCTCTAGGTATTTTCTCTCAGCGTCTTTGTTACATTAAACCTGCCAGTACCACATATCTCCAGTACTGGCAGATCTACACTGGCTCCCAGTTCTGAAAAGGATTGACTGTAAAATCCTTTTCATCATATATAAATGTCTCAACAATCTTGGCCCTTCGTACCTTACAGATCTTCTTGTTCCCCACAAACCTGTCAGAACTCTAAGGTCCAGTTTCTCCAATGACAATTTACACATCTTGCAACCTTCTATCATGCGGTGGTCGTGCTTTTTCTGTTGCCGGTCTGAAGCTCTGGAATTCGCTTCCCGCTTATATGAAGATGCCACAAACTCTCAACCAGTTTAAATCTGCTCTGAAGACATATCTCTTTAAGTAAGTATATAACACTATTAATCAACCTTGGTTGATTAATAGTTGATAGTTGTTACTTTTTCTTTTTATATATATTCAGCTTCAGCCGCAGAGTCCATTTATTTATACACCACGCATGTACTCAATTGTAAAGCCTGTGAGCACATTGTGGAACCATGGCTATAAACTTCATGATTATTATTATTATAATTGACCAGTGATGACTGCCTTTATACATACAGTGCATGGGCTTTTTATGCCCCCGAGAGCCTCTCGTGGGTGGGGGGGATATTATGTTTTCACCATGTCAATCCAGCATCCGGCATCCGAACATTAACTTTTGGGTTCCGTCAATTAACTAAAGAACCGCTTATTTAATCAAATCATAATTTTAAGGGGTAACTTGTGGTTGACTAGACAATGCTTCCTTTCGATTTTGGTCCAGCTTGCCAATCCAATATGGCCACCATATTGAATTTGGTTTGCATCCAGTAACTAGTGAATGCTGACTCAAATCATTTTTATTTTTTAATTATGCATTGTTGGTGTCTAGAGGAAGATTACTTTTGACTTTGGACCAGTCAACTGAACTAAGATGGCTGCCAGTGGCCAATTCATTATGGCTTCCATGGCAGCCATCTTGAATTTGGTTTCCGTTAAATAACTTATGAATACTGAATCAAATCAATTTCAATTTTTGGTTATGCATCATCGGTGTCTAGACGAAGCTTCCTTTTGATTTTGGATCAGCAAGCCAATTCAATATGGCCACCATGGTGACCATATTGAATTTGGTTTCTTATCAGCCTACCCTACAATTGTTTTTCTACAGGCTTGAACTACGGCAGAAGTCCCTAACTTGGAAAATATACTCTCTATTTTGATCTTTCCCAAGTGATTTGGGAAAGAAAACTGGTGCAAAAGCACCAAGAAAAAATAAGCCAAAACTGGGTTGAGTGCTACCAGCACACACCAAGTAGGGGACGCTCTTCTCCTAGTACAGATCCACGGCTTGCGGTACCAGTGCACAGACGTGTAACCAAGGACTCATTCTTTTTTCTTCCGCCTTCTAGGAAGACGTGCTTTCATTTGTATTAAGAAACAGTGATAATTCAGCTCGTTGATAATGGTTACCTGTGACTAGAATTATGGATCTGAGGATTGTATAATAACAGGACTGTGTTTTATATATTCTCGTTATTAATTTCAACTACATTTTCATTGTATTTTGTATATCCTCCATGTTCACATGCGACTTTTGTGTGCAGTTCGGACATATAATATTTTGGTTGATAAATTTATGTTATCCTTTTGGATATTATTATTATTATTATTATAGGAGTTAGGTGTCAGTTGGAGGCTGTATGGACAGGATTTCTCCACTCCGTTGAGGGCAGAAGTTCTGTTTTTTGGGTCCCTGTCGGCCGTCTGGGTTCAGTTGTGTTCCCGCCGGTCCTTTAATTTCTGCCACCTTTCTCTCATAGTTGGGGGTGTTTTTCCACTTTCTACATCTGTTGAGTTCACCTTTTCTTCTACTGCTCGCACCTGTGTTATGCCCAAGTCTGTTCCTTATGGGTAATGCCTTTTGCCCAAGCATGTGGAAGATTCCCATGCTTTTTTCTCCACTTGTAATGGGTGTTCTTCAGATCGACCCTGTGCACTCTGTGGGTCTTGGTCATCCACTTTTTGGGCTTCCGTGAACTGTGTGGTGTGTTCTCGTGGCCATTCCTCCCGCACCCACGGGAAGGTGGAATGCTGTCATTCAGGGCCTCCCGACACAACCACGTCAGGTGAGAGTTATACCCCTACATAGGGGATGTACAGTCTTTTCCTGTGGTGGATACTGCAGGAGCTGTTGAGTTGTCCGGTGAAGAGATGCTTGGTTCGGGGACAGTGGTCCCTCTCCAGTCGACATCTGAGGCTGTCACTAGGGATGTGACTCCTCCTTTGGAGCTGAGCTCGGTTGCTCTCTCACATTTTCCACCGGTTTCAACAGCTCCCGCTATATCTGCTATTGCTGTTCTGCCTGCAACCTCATTGGTCACCGTTTCAGCTGGCCTTGGCTTATCCCTGCAGGGGTCTGCAGAGACGTCTGATAGTGTGGACGTGGGATATCGGCCTCAGCCTTCCCTGACTTCAACTCGGCGAAGTTGGAAGGGGCAGCTGGCCAAATCCTCTGCTGTGGTCTCTCAGCCGTTGAGCCCAGTAGCTTTTTCATTGGATTCAGATGTTCATGGTGGGGTCACCATGGACTCTGTTGCATTTCCGTCCACGCACCCTGGTCCTTCATCCAGTTTTGCGGCACTGACGCTTTTTGTGCAACCTGGACCTTCTATCCCTCAGAGGTCCATGGCGACTCTCCTGAGTTCCCGCACTTCTGACTCTCAGGGTATTTCATACCCCTTTAAGCATCTGCATTCAGATGTTTCAGCTGCAACCTGTCACCCCGCGTCGGGTGTACTAGAGGATCGTGACACTTTGCTGATTAAAAGGGTCATGAGTGAAGCCTTCTCCTTGCTCACTCAGGTTCATTCCAAGAGCCTTCCTGTTGCCTCCAGTGAGGCTGCTAGTGGTTTCCAGGCGCACCTTACGGCATTGCCTCCCAGGATTGGAAGCAGGCCACTTTCTGATCTGCCTGGTGTACCTTCACCATGGGAGGCATTGGCTGGATTGCCCGTCATGGGCTCTGTGTCTTCCAACGCAGAGGATGGGTCAGACATACCTGACGTCAAGAACCAACAGTCTTCTGACTTTGGGGCAGCTCTTGACTTTATGTTTGAGTTCCTTCTGGATCTCAAAAAGTCAAACCAGCCGACAGTGTCAGCCAGGCCGCCATCATCGGTCGCCTGCCTGCAGGCTGTGGAGCAACCCGCTTCTGAACGCTTTCAATCGTGCCAGCGGATACAGGTTGTTGAAGCGTTTGCAGCTTTGGACTCTGAGCTGAGTTCCAAGGCTATGATGACTTCGTTCTTCACTAGTTCTGATACCTTTTTGCCTCCAGTGCGTTATCATTCCTACGATTTCGCCAATCCATCAGTCTGCCAGACTTTGACGGTCATGGATCAGGACTCCTCCTCCCTCGGGCTTTCCAAGCCCAAGTCGGCCGTTATTCATGTGGTGACTCTGGAGTCCCTGTTGGGCTTATCGAGAGAGATGCTGGGCATGCTTTCTCTCTCGGATCGCGTCTCTCTGCATTGGCTGCTTATCTGCCTCCAGATAAGTTTGACGACGTACAGGCTCCTTTGCATGTGATTTCCAAAGCGCTCATACATCTTACTGATATGCATGCCTGTAACACGGCTAACTTGGAATCAGTTCGCCGGAACACTGTGTTGGACACAAGCTGTTCCCTTTCTGAGGGGCAGCGTGCTGCTCTTCAATCCGCTTCTTTGGCAGATCCACGATTATTCCATGGTTCCGTGGCGACTGTCTAGGATGACGTCCTGCATCATTCCAAAGATCAGCTGCTGCTTTGCCAGCTTGATCAGCTTTCTGTTGGAGGCAGGGGACGTTCTAAGCCTAACAATCGCCCTTCTGCTTCCTCTGACGCCGCTTCTACTTCTTACTCACGTGGTAAGGGTAAGTGTCGACAGACCAGAGGGAGGACTCAGGATCCTTCATCTAGTAGATCTGATCATTTCTAGAGGAAATGATGACATCATAGCTGTCAGTAGCATAGCGACAAGCATATCTCTGACCACTCCTTGATTTTATGCAATGTTTGCATTGCAAAACCAAGAGCAGTTCATAAGATTGTCAAAGCTAGAAAATCATGCAACATCGAAATTGATAATTTTCTGAAGGACCTTTCATTATCTAACCAAACACAACTCATTGAAAATGAAGCTGACATCAGCTCAAAAACTGATACACTCTTTGAGACCCTAACTAAGGTATTAGACATCCACGCACATATCCAAACAAGAACTGTCACTGTTCGTCCTAACATTGGATGGTACAACGATGAGATAAGGAAATTAAAGCAAATGTGCAGGAAATCAGAGCGCCGCTTTGTTACATCTGTCCTCCATGTTCATAATGATATGTATAAAACACTTCGTAACAAGCTAAACTCATCTATTAAGTCAGCTAAAATGGACTGGATGGAAAAGAGCATTGCGTCATGTGGCAGAAATTCTAAAGAGATTTTTAAGATAGTCAGCAACCTTCTACATGTGAACGGGAATGGCGAGCTCCCTGAGCACACCCGTCTTTCCGAGCTCGCATCTAGATTCTTTGACTTTTTCAGAGATAAAATTTCAAAGATTTGTAGTGGTCTCGAAAATTTGGCCTTAAATTCAGTGACCAGTGATGAAGACATATCAGTAGATTCTGATATCTCCCTTAACGACTTTCAGCTTCCCACCATGGATGAGGTTAAGTCAATTGTATTGAAAGCCTCCTCCACATATTGTTCTCTCGACCCACTGCCAACATGGTTTCTGAAAAACAGCTCTGTTTTAGACCACCTTCTTCCCACCATTACTAGTATATTTTGCTCATCTCTGGGTATTGGAACTGTACCAACAGCATTTAAGCATGCCCATGTTATTCCACTCCTGAAGAAACCAAGCCTAGATGTCAACGTTCTAAAAAACTACAGACCAGTGTCTAACCTTTCCTTTTCTGTCTAAATGTCTTGAAAAGGTTATTGCCTCAAGAATTATTCAGCATATTTCAGATAATAACAATCTGGAAATATTTCAATCTGAATTACAGACCCAGGTACAGCAAGGAAACAGCCTTAATTCGTGACAGCTCCGATGTGCTGAATTTGATGGATGATCGTAGGCTAACGTCATTCGTATTGCTCGATCTGTCTGCTGCATTTGATACGATTGACCACCGAACTCATTTGTCGTGGTAGGAAAAACAACTCAAAATACGCGGATCTGCCCTTGAGTGGGTACGTTCCTACTTAAGTGACCGAACGAAATCTGTGAAAATATGCGATACTCTCTCAGAGCCCATCGAGCTAAAATATGGCATCCCCCAAGGCTCAGTACTCAGACCCTTACTGTTCACAGTTTACACCCTACCACTTGGGGATCTCATAAGGAAGCACTCTGTAAATTTTCACCTGTACTCAGACGATACCCAGCTGTATCTGTCTGCTGATCTTTCCAATATGGATGACTCCTTAACAACACTGGAGGCATGCATTGAGGATTTTCGACAGTGGATGGGGAGAAACTTTCTGAAATTAAATGATGATAAAACAGAATTTGTACAGTTAGGCGGCAAACATCAGTTAGACAAAGTTCCAATTAACTGCTTGAAAATAGGCGACAGCGCAGTTAGCTCAAGTAAAACTGCTCAAAACCTCGGCTTTACTTTTAATGATTGCTTTGATCTGCATAGCCAAATCACAAAACTGAGCAAAAGCTGCTTCCTCCAAATAAGAAACATCAACAAAATCAGAAAGCTACTTGACCAAAACACTCAGAAAACTGTTATACAGTCTTTGGTCCTGTCCCGCTTGGTCTATTGCAACTCTCTCTATTTCGGCCTTCCTCTGAAATCCATGTATCTGCTTCAGCGTATTCAAAACACAGCAGCTAAGATCATTACTGGTGCCAAAAAATATGACCACATTACACCAATCCCGAAATCCCTGCATTGGCTGCCAGTTAAGTCTCGCGTTAAGTATAAAGTACTGCCGGTGACACACTACATCTTACATAGCGACAAAGCACCGATCTACCTTAAGCAGGTCATCAAATTACACACCGTCGAGGAATCTCAAATCAGCTTCTGAGAATGTCCTTGTCGTACCGCGAATTCGATCAGCGGCAGGGAAGAGATTGTTCACTTTCACAGCTCCCTCACTCTGGAACGCCCTCCCTCAGAACCTTAGAAAAACCCTAAATACAGGTAACTTCAAGAAGGCTCTGAAAACCCATCTCTTTCAAGCAGCCTTCGGCCGCTGATTATACTATTGTTACTGTCACCTATGTTTTCAGCGCTTTTGAGCAGCGTTTCGCTGGGAAAAGCACTATATAAATAAATTATTATTATTATTATTAGAGGAGGTGGTGTCTTCACTCGCGGGCCTCGCCGGGACTCGAAATGGTTGGAGGAAGGATATCAGAGTTTGCAGACCATTGGGCCACAATCACATCCAATCCTTGGGCGTTAGATGTTTGGTCCAGGCTGCGAATATCCTTCCGGAGTTACCCCACTCTGTCGAGAGTGCATCTTCCAACAAAAGTTCCTTCAGATGTTTCAGGTCAGGAACTTTTGATCACGGAGATAGACAATCTCCTGTTAAAGGGGGTGATCGAGGTCATCAAGAACATTCATTCAGTGGTATTTTATTCCCACCTGTTCTTGGTGCCAAAGAAGGACGGCCAACTCCAACCAGTTATCGATCTGAATATCCTGAACCAGTCTATCATTGCTCCCAAGTTCAGCATGGAGACTTTCAGGTCAGTACGCCGCTCCATTCACCAGGGAGATTTCGCTTCCAGTATCGACCTGCGAGACGCTTACTTTCACTTTCCGATTCATCGGACATCGCGAAAGTATCTCAGGTTCGCTTTTCTGGGGCGAGTTTTCCAGTTCAAGGCCATGCCTTTCAGCCTCAACCTGGCTCCTTGGGCCTTCACCCGACTGATGTCGTATGTGATAGCCTTCCATCGCACACAGTCCAGGGTGACTACTCGGTATATCTGGACGATATCCTCCACAGGCACTCCAATGCTGCTCTTCTGGAGTCAGATGTTGACACACTGTTGAGCCTGCTCACGTTGCTAGGGTTCAGAGACAACGAGGAGAAGTTGGACCCGGTCCCTTCTCAGTTGTTTTGTCATCTGGGGATGGACTTCCGTACTCAACTGAATACGGTGGCAGTTCCCTGGGCAAGGGCTGTGATTCTCTCAGCTTTTGCCCTGACTCAGTCCCATTTCGGAGTATTCTCCAGCTGCTCGGTCTCTGCGGTTAGGTGACTGATTTCATTTCTCTAGGTCGGTTGCATGTCAGACCTCTCCAACACTTTCTGCTCAATCGTTGGAGGCCGAATGTCAATGTTCTGGATCTGGTGCTTCAGTTACCAGACTCTCTTCATCGTCACCTTCTCCCCCGGACGGATGTTCAGTGGATTATGCAGGGAGTTCTGTTGGACTTGCCCACGTCCAATCGTGTTCTGAAAGCACATGCCAGCAATCTCGGATGGGGTGCGATGTTGGATCCTTTAGGTCTTTCCCTTCACAGGGTATGGGACCAGGATCAAGCAGCTCTTAACCTCAACCAGAAGGAGCTTCTTGCTCTTCTTCTGAGTTTCCGGCAGTGGATCCCCCACCTTTCGATCTTCAGGTCCTTCTGTTGTCCGACAATTTGACAGTGGTCGCTTACATTCAGAACCAGTGCAGTATGCACTCGGTTCCCATGTACGAATTGGCTCGGGATCTTCTACTGCTAGCTCAGGATGTCAACACCTGAGTGGTGGTTCATTACATTCACATTCTGAACGTCCTAGCCGACTCCCTGTCCTGTCCTGGCAGGGTCCTTTCCGCTGAGTGGATGCTTCCCAGGGCAGTGTTCCAGTCGCTTTGCGATCTCTGGGGTCATCCCCACAACGATCTTTTTGTGACCCGTTGGAAGCATCAGGTGGACATTTTCATGTCCCCATTCCCAGATCCTTTGGCTTTCGCCGTGGACACTCGATTGGAACGGTCTAGTCGGCTACGCCTTCCCACCGGATCCGATTCTGTCTCAGATTCTAGCCAAGATACGAACATGCAGTTGTCAAATCATTCTGATCGCTCCCCTGTCACCTCAACGGGTGTGGATCAATCAGCTCCTCTCTCTGTTGGCGGCGGTTCCGGCACGTCACCCTCTACACCATTCTTTGCCAAGGTCGCCCGAGGAGGTTTCGCACTGACCCGACTTTATTGTGCCTTCACACTTATAATTTGTCAGGTCCTGTCTCCTCTGTAGAGGTTTTTCGAGATGAGCAGTGGAGTGCATTTCTTAATCAAGGCAGCACTCCACTGGTTTGCATATGCGGCTCAGTGTAAGGTCTTCTGTTGATGGTGTGCTGATCACTCTGTTGATTATGCCGATCCTTCGATAACACAGATTGCAGAGTTCCTGGTATATCTGTTTGATTCTCAGGGTCTCCAGCCTGTTACCATTTAAGGGTACAGGTCCATGCTTTTGGAGACCTCTTAGTATGTGGGAAAGCATTGTATCGGCACTATTCCATATCTCTCCAAGCTTATTCGGCACTTTTCTTTGAAACGGCCTAGGATATTTCAGCTTACCCCATGATGGTATCTTTCTTGGGTGCTTCTTTGCTTGGGGAGGGGGGGGGGGGCACCATTCGAACCTTTATCCCAGGTGGATATGCGTTTTCTCACATACAAGACGGCTTTTCTGGTGGCTTTTGCCTCAGCCAGACTGGTTTGTGAGCTTCACGTCCTCTCGGTTGATCCAGCCTATTTCAGGAGCTCCACCAACATTGTTACTTTTGCTACTGATTGCTGCTTTCTGGCCAAGAATCAAATACCAGAAACAACTCCACCTCCTATCTGTATCAGAGCTCTTTCTTCTGCTGGGAGTAATCACCCTTTGCTCTCTCTGGTTTGTGCGCTTCACATTTATCTCAACTGGACACAGTTCATTAGGAAAGGCAGGAAACGTTTCTTTCTGTCTCTTATTCCTGGTCGACTGAAGATCTCTCTGCAATCCATTTCTAGGTGGATTTGTCTTGCTGTTTGTGCATCATACGCTTGTCTGGTGACTGATGATTGTATTACCAATGGCATTTCTGCCCACGAGGTGCGTGCCTTGTCTGCCTCCTGGGCTTATGCTAACTCCATCAAGTTGTCGGATGTTATGCAGGCAGCCCCCTGGAGAAATGCTTCTACTTTCTCCATCTTCTATCTGCGTCAGTTGCAGGAGCAGTCTGAGGCCTTTTTTTCTTTGGGCCCTCTTTCTTCTGCTCAGGCTGTTGTCTACCCCAGCCATTAAGCTTCTTCATGGTTAGTTCCAGCCCTATGCTGTTTTACTGTCCTTTCTATCTGTGCATCACGCAGAGCCATACGCCTCATCTCTCATTGTCTTTTACTAATGTTTGTGATGCTATGGTTTTTTAGGCCTGTGTAACTCTTCTTCTGTCCACAGTTCCAGTGCAGTCGGGTTATGTGGGGATTGGTTATGTGATTCTCTCCTCCTGTTGTCTATTCAGCCTGTTATAAACAATTGTAAGGTAGGTTGATAAGAAATTTAAATTTTATAGTAAATTTCCTTTCTTATTATATCTACACAATTGTTTACATGGAGGCCCTCCCATCTTCTTATTCGGGTAAAAATCCTTCCTCCCTGCTGATCACATAACTCCAATGTTGGCAGATTCAATAGAATAAGTCATTGGTTACACGTCTGTGCACTCGTACCAGAAGCCATGGATCTGTACTAGGAGAAGAGCATCCTCTACTGGGTGTGCGCCGGTACCACTCAATCCAGTTTTGGCTTATTTTTTCTTGGTGCTTTTGCATCATTTTTCTTTCCCAAATCGCTTGGGAAAGATAAAAAAAGAGATGTTATGCATTTGAGTGAGGTCATGACATAAATGAAATGCGCTGACACAGAACAGTGTGATGCGACAAAGTTATCAGACTGTCAAAAGTGATATTTGTTTTAAAAATATTTGCTTCATTTACTTAATTCAAGTTGAAACGTGGCATAAATACACAGCACAAAACAGGTAGAGGATTGGAGAATGGAACCAATGATTTTGGTGGTGGTTTTCCTGTATTTCACACATGCTGAAGGTTCACATGAAATAAAGGATAAACTCCATCTTCGATCATTAATTCCTGTCCCTTGTATCCACCCTCATTGTTTTCTATCTCAGTATATGTTTGTACATTTAACTATAAATTATGTGCATCCAACATGTTTGCTGCTATTGCTCCACCACCATTTCTTGAATTCCAATAATTTCTGGCAAGCTTCTTCCTTATGGCTAAACAAATGCATCTTCTTGAATATTCACTGAGTTATCTTTTGTTGTTTTGGCTAGGTAATTAATAACTTCCCGTTTTCTCACTTGGAAGTTGGGTGTCCATTAGAATATCTGTTTATTTTATTTTATTGTCCATGGGAATAATTTTTATTAAATGGCAGCAGAAAATTTGTTTTTAGGAATAGCCCATGCCCAGCGAGTTTGCAGGGGAGGTTAACATGGGCAGACTGCATGTGTTTTTGTTTGTTTGACCAGAATGGCTAGTATTTACTCCATCTTAGATTTTTTGGAAACAGCCTTTCTCACACTTTTTATTTAAAACACTTTCACAATTTAGTTAATTGTACAAAATGCCACCAATGACACAAGCTTCAAAAGCGAGTTTCAGTAAGTAGTTTTAAGAATCTTGAAAGTGGTTCACACTTATATCTCAGGCATGGTCCGATGTATCAACTTGAGGTCAACACCAAAAATGTAAAATATCAAACTCAAGGTCCCTGGAGTCAGCCAGGGTTCATTGATTCATTTTTCATTAATTTTGGAGATCACAGTTTGTGTTCCTCTAATACATTCTTGAACTTCATTTTTTAATTTTGAAAAGTGACTTTTATTTCTCAGGCATGGGAAAATATACCAACTTGGGACCAACACCAGATAAATCGAAACTCACTAGGAGTTCAAAATATAGATCAAGTTCACTTGGGTCACCAAGGGGATTTTAGTGCATTTTTTTTTCAGAATATCATTTTTGAATTTTATTGGTCAGTAAAGTGTGGTAAACCAAAGATTTTGAAAAAGAGTTATACTTAATGATTCAATCATGGTATGACATTTGAACTTGCGTCCAATACCAAAGATTGTAAAATTTGTAGGGGTAGGATTGGGGGAGGGGGGGGGGGGGGAGTTTGAATAAAAATATGTGTCAATATATTTCAGGATCTCATTTTTGTCTCACCTGCTTTAGAGGAGTCAAGACATAGGCTTTACTAATTTCAAGTCAACAATCAACTATAGCTTTTTGGTCAAGTTGTGTTAACAACCGAGATCTATGGTTTGGCAATGGTCAGTGTGTGCCCGGGCAGGCATCCATGTGGGCATCCTCGCACTGTTAGCACAATAATTTGAACAAACGTTCTCCAATTTGACTAATATTTGCCATGCAGGTCTTTTACAATAACATCTCAAATAAGTTTGAAAACTGACGTGGCTTTTTATTTTTATACTAAAACCAATGGCCCAGACTTAGCTGGTGCACACTCATTAATTTCCAGAGCCAAACACAAATTTTTGAACACACCCCCCCAATCCCTAACATTTGCATACAATACCGAAAATTCAAAGTTCTATCTGGTCCTCCATACTTTTGTTTACTGCACATGCGCAGTAACCAGGAAGGTACCAAAATTGGTGCAAAGCATCATTCTTTTGTTTGGCCCAGATCAGTAAACATCTGAACTGACATCTGTGCTTTTAATCTCTTTTTTGAAGTTTACTTAGTGTAATATGAGGAAATTTCTTTAAAAATCTTCTTCTTCAGATCCACCAGTCGGAATGCTTTTATATTTGGTATACAACATCTCTAGGGGGGTCAGATTCCAGGTTGTTCAATTCGAGTGCCTAGGTCAATATTTGGGCTCCATATGGGAACATGAAATTTAACTTAGTACAATATGAGGGAATTTCTTCAAAAATCTTCTTCTTCAGATTCACTTGTCAGAATGCTTTCACATTTGGTATACAACATCTCTAGGGGGGTCAGATTCAAGTTTGTTAAAATCGGATCCATAGGTTAATATTTGGGCTCGCAAATTTGAACTTAGTGCAATTCGAAGAAATTTCTTTACAATTTCTCTTCTAAAGATCCAACAGTCAGAATGCTTTCATATTCGGTACACAACATCTCTAGGGAAGTCAAATTTAACTGTGTTCAAATCAAGAGCCTGGGTTAATATTTGGGCTCTCAATGGGAGCCGGAATTGGCCATTTTGCTGAAGAATTAAAAATTTTGTATTCAGTACCCTCTAGAGGTACTAAGATTAATCCACATAGGTTGTATCAAGGGGCTTCATAGGGGAGCTCTACATTTTACTTATGATCAACTGAAGAAAAGGCATGATGCCCAGATTATTTTTGTCACTCCTGAGGGACTCAAGGATTGACAGTGTAGCCTATGAAGATGGCTTGCTTAATGTAGACTCATTCTTGGACTCTATTTAAATTGTGTTCTGTACAAGATGAGTGCTTCAGGCCCTGTGGGGCCTCTTGTTCTCATTGGATTCGGATGTTCATGGTGGGGTCACTACAAGCTCCGTGGTGTTTCCGTCCACGCACTCTGGTCCCATGGCCTGTTTTGCGGGACCAACATTTTTTGTGCAGCCTGGACCTTCTGTCCCGTAGAGGTCCACGGTGACTCTCCTGAGTTTCCGCTCTGTAGATCCTCGGGGTATGTCATACCCCTATACACATCTGCCTTCAGATGTTTCGGCTGCAACCAGTCGTCCCGCATCAGGTGTATTTGAGGATCATGACCATTCACTGGTTAAATGGGTCAGGAGTGAAGCCACTACCCCAAGATGGACTCTTTCTTGGGTGCTGCTCTGCTTGGGGGAGGGGGGGTGGTGCCGGTCAAGCCTTTATCCCAGGTGGATATGCGTTTTCTCACATACAAGATGGCTTTTCTGATGGCTTTTGCCTCAGCCAGATGGGTTAGTGAGCTTCACTCCCTCTCGGTTGACCCGGCCTTTTTCAGGAGCTCTCCCACCAGTGTTATGTTTACCACTGATTACTCCTTTCCGGCCAAGAATCAGATACCAGAAACTCCTCTGCCTCCTATCTGTATCGGGGCTCTTCCTTCTGTTGAGGGTAAACACCCTTTGCTCTGTCCGGTTCGTGCAATTCACTTTTATCTCAATCGGACACTGTTCATTAGGAAGGGTGGGAATGATTTTTCTGTCTCTTATTCCTGGTCGACAGAAGATCTCTCCTCAGTCCATTTCTCGATGGATTTGTCTTGTTATTCGTGCAGCTTACGCTCGTCTAGCGACTGGCGATGGTATTACCAATCGTTTTTGTACTACAGGCCCTCTTTCTTCTGCTCAGGCTGTTGTCTACCCCAGCCATTCGGCTTCTTACAAGGTCAGTTCCAGCTCCGTGCTGTTACTGCCCTTTCTGTCTGTGTGTCACACAGAACCATATGCCTCATCTCTCATTGTATTTTACAAATGTTTGTGATGCTATGGTTTGATAGGCCTAGGGACCTCTTCCTCTGTCCACGGTTCCAGTGCAATTGGATTATGTGTGGGTTGGTTATGTGATTCCCTCCATCCTATTGTCTATTCAGCCTGTAGTAAACAATTGTAAGGTAGGTTGATAAGAAATTTAAATTTTATAGTAAATTTCCTTTCTTATTATACCTACCACAATTGTTTACATGGAGGCCCTCCCGTCTTCTTATTCGGGTAAAAATCCTTTCTCCCTGCTGATCACATAACTCCTATGTTGGCGGACTCAAAAGAATGATTCATTGGTGACTGTCTTGCGCACTGGTTTCCGGAAGTCGTGGAATTGTACTTAGAGAAAAGCATCCCCTACTGCGCTCGACCCAGTTTTGGCTTATTTGTTCGTGGTGCTTTTGCACCACTTTTCTTTCCCAAATCTCTTGGGAAAGATCAAAATAGAGAGTATATTTTCCGAGTTAGGATCTTCCACTATAATGCAAGCCTGTAGTAAACAATTGTGGTAGGTATAATAAGAAAGGAAATTTACTATAAAATTTAAATTTTCGGGACTTGGTCCTGAACATCATCATTCTTCCTAATGATTAAATCTACCGTTTGTTAAATGTTCCTTCCCTCTCCCCCATGAACCCTCCTGTTAAGCACCCAAGCTTTTTTATCAAAATTTTTTATTAAATTTCTTTGTAGTTTAACGTGATCTACAGAATGTTTATTCCGATTGTCCCCATGGTTACATCCTCGTCTTGTGGATGTTAGGACGTCTGTTGTCTTGCATCTTCTACCAGATGCATTGTTTTTTCTTCCTATGAAGATCTGGCTTTGCATCAGGTAGTGATTGATCGGTTACTGACTTTGGGCTTATTGTATGCCAGTTGTTTAGTTTCATGTTTTTCCTGTTGACGTTGTTTTGAGTTCAACAACGCGTTAATTTATAGTATTCAAGTATTATAGTATAGCACAGTTATTATATTTATAGTAGGATACATGTCTTAGATAAATCTGGTAGTGTAGCTTTAATTATTTAGTATTTGTCCACACTTAGGCTCTATCAGGATACCCTTGGGCTCATGAGGCATTTGGATTTCTTTCGTAATGATTTTGATTGCCGTATTTTTGTATCCTAATTATGTATAAATTATTTTTGTAGTTTAGGAGTCTTGTGGACTTTGTCTTTGGCTTAAATATTATTATGAAATCATTTTGCTCAAAGTGTAAGGTGAGGAAGTCTGCCTCGGATTTACGTGCTTGTTGTCTTGCTTGTAGTCTCTGCACTCCTGCAGATACATGTTCTACTTGTGTAGATTGGGACGCCAAATGTTGGAGGTGGGTGTCGCGGTATGTGGTGCGCGGTGAAGTTCCGATGCCGGAACTGTCACCGCAGGCTAATTCTAGTTTTTCAGTTTCTTTTTCAGAGGAACAAGAACATGGTGATGGTATAGCAACACCCATCCAAAATGTGCTGCCGTTGTCGCACTCTGATGAGCAAACAGAGCTGGCTGCAGGTGCTCATGAATATCAAGCAAGGAATAAGGCCTTTTATTCCTTCACAAGCAGCTAGCTCGACTGGTGAAGTGGTTACCCTGTTAGTGGGAGCTGTAATACCGGGTAAGTCTGTAGCGGTCGGGGAGAGTGTAGAATTGGGTCAAGCAAACATCTCAAAATCAAAAGCTCACGCAGTGACGATGGCAAAGGGGAAAAAGCCAGCAAGTTTCTCATTGGGACACTTGGCGAGATCTGGGATCAGATCGCGAGCGGGAGAGCCTTCTCCATTCTGTCAACAGTCGGGTCCGACTGCTGCTGTTGCAAGAAACTTCACTGAGTCGGAGCTAATGTCCTCACTGGCTGATTGGGGTGCTCCGTCCACACTGCAGTTACGGCTTCTTCCATGTCTCTTACTAAGCACATTAGACCACTCACTAGCTATCTGACTTCAGATGTTCAAGCCGTTCCGCGAAGACTCTCCCAGTCTTTGCCTCCGAAGTCAGGCCATCTGATAGCTAGTGGTTCGAGGCTTGATTATGCGGAGCATTCGGGACGGTCAGCGAAAAGATCTGGGGACAGATCCCCATCCTGCGAACATCATGCAGCCAAGAAACATAAGACCGCTGCTCCGCAAGCCTCAGTGACAGACTTGCTGTCGCAGATTGTGCAGCTTATCACAGCTTCGCAGGTCAGACCGTCAACAGCCTCTGGGAGTGAGCTGCCAGACGGTGCTGGGTCAGCCCAGTCATCCATTCATTTGGATGGAGCTGACCGAAATTCACAGCTAGACCAAGCAGATGGCGAAAGGGAAACAAGATTCTCCGTCCCTTTTGGAACCACACATGGAAACTATGAATTTTTTCACCAGTTTTTATGTGTACCCATACTATGTATGGTACACATAATGCTGGCATCTGGGGTGGCCATCCGTCGTTCGTCCATCCTTTGTCCGACTGTCTGTCTGTCTGTCCGTCCATCCATCTGTCCATCTGTCTGTCTGTCCGTCAATCTGTCCGTCCGTATCCATTTCTTTGGCAATCGATAACTTGAAAAATATTGCTTGGATTGTCAAGTTACTTTATATTTGTGTTCAGGTTACTGATGTGCCGAGCTGTATAGTTTTTGGTGTAAATCTGATAATTTGATCCTGAGATATTAACCCTTTATCCTTCAAATTGAAAATTCCTCCAATCCATTTGGCATTCGATAACTTGAAAAATATTGCTTGGATTGTCTAGTTACTTTATATTTGTGTTCAGGTTACTGATTTGCCAAGCTGTATAGTTTTTGGTGTAAATCTGTTATTTTGATCCTGAGATATTAACCCTTTATCCTTCAAATTGAAAATTTCTCCAATCCCTTTGGCATGAGATAACTAAATATCAATCCAATTGTCATATTACTTTATATATTTATTCAGGTTACTGATGTGCTGTGGTGTACAGTTTTTTATGTAAATCTGATAATTTGATCTGGAGATATTAACCCTTTATCCATCAAATTAGACACTCCTCCAATCCATTTCTATATGTACCCATACCATGTATGGTGTACATAATGTCGGCATCTGTGGTGGCCCTTCTTCATACAGCTTTCTACTAGTTGCGTGTATGGGTACACATCTGACGATTTCATCGGCCTATTTCTTCCAGATCTTATTCCTCCTGGTCAGCAAGCTGCGTCCACTAGGCAGAAACTGCTGCAGAGGAAAAACTATGTTCTTTCCTTCCTGGGTCAGTCTGTACATGTGTCGGAGGCTTTCGGCCAGATTGACGACGCAATATTCAGCCTAGCAAATTCAAGAAACAAAAGCGGTTTCTTATCGACATCTTCTCTCCACATACTGTTTCCTGGACCATGTTACTTAAAAATGGTTGGAGAAGATGTTCAGAGAGTTCCTCTGCGTCTGGATGAATGGGCTTTAGATCTGGATATCTCGCTACCCTCTTCATTCAGTGTCCGCTCAGATGTGATCGAATCTACTATAGATTCTAGTCGGACAGTTTTGGAAGCTATGTCCTAGGCAGATCATATCACCAGGGCTTTTGTCTTGCTGGGAAAGAATCTGACGATATTAATTCGTCGCTCAGAGTTCTTTCTTGGGCAGTTATGTATGCCACATATCAATCCGCCCTTACAGTGGCTAATATGGAATTGATAAGATGTGATGGTGCCTTAGCATCGTCTTCATTGATAGACGATCGGGTGAAGAGTTCTCTAAGAATCACTTCGGTTTCCGGGCATACCTTGTTTGACGACAAGTTATCATTAGTGTACAAAGAAGCTACCAGCATTCTTTTGCTGAGGTCAGTTTCCCAGCAGCAGTCGTCTGCTGAGGTGGTAGGCGAGGGTGCTCCAATTTGCAGTCAGCAAAAAAGGGCTCCATGTGGGGTTCTTAGAAACCCTTGTATGGTATACTCAGGGAACCATCAGTATAGCAACTCTGGAAAGGGGCATAAGTCTTACAAAGACTTTAAGCCAGACGCCCCCAAGCTGATGGCGCGAGGTGCTCCTCGGGGAGGACGTAGTTTCTTGTCCCGAAAGCCTCGCAAGTCATACAGGTGATGGTCTAAACCTCTATTGCTGTCCAGTTGGTGGAAGGTTCTCAAACTTTGCGAGAAACTGGATGGACATAATGGAAGATCAGTAGGTCAGGAATGTAGTCAGAACAAGTCTTCAGCTATCATTTCGTTCAAAAACCCCCACTTACAAGAAGTCCACGTTGGACAAATCTTCCGGCGAAACCTTCAAACAGGGAGTCTCTTCTTGCAGAAGTTCAATCTCTCCTAGTAAAGGAATCAATAGAGGTCATAGAAAATCCCAACTCACTGAGATTTTATAGTCACCTGTTTCTTGTGCCGAAACCAGACGGCTCGTTTTGACTGGTGATAGACTTGAGCTGGACAAACAAATTGATTATCTCTCCAAAGTTCTATATGGAAACCATTTGGTCGGTCAAAGCGAGCATTCGAGTGAACGACTTTTCGGCAACCATAGACCTAAAGGACGCATACGTTAAGGTCATAGTCCATCTGGCTTTCAGAAACTATCTGCGTTTTGCCATTCAAGGGAAGGTTTATCAGTTCAGAGCGATGTGTTTTGGTCTGAACTTGGCACTTTGGGCATTCACTTGGATAATGAACTCGGTAATGTAATACTTCCGAGCTCATTTGGTGGTGGTAACGTCAGCTTATCTGGATGACATTCTTTAAAGATACGGCAACAAAAATGCACTTCAGAACGATGTGCAGAACCTGCTTTGACAATTATTCTGATATCTCGGTTTCATTGTAAACGAAAAGAAGTTGGATTTAGCTCCGTCCATGTCCTTCATTCACTTGGGGATGAGCTTTGAGACTCACAACAATCTGGTTCGCCTTCCGATAACCCAAGTGAAATTAGTCAGTTGCTATGCTGGCATTTGTCTAAACTCTCTCACAGTATCAGCGAGGGAGTTTATGGTACTGTGCAGGGTAGCTGCGGACTTGATTCCGCTAGGTCGCTTACGCATGCGTCCTCACCAGATTTTCTTTACTCAGAACTGGAGTGTCAAGATTCATTCACTCGAAAGCCAGATTGTTTTAACAGATCTGATAAAACAAAAGGTTTAGATTTGGGCGGATCTCGAGTGGTTGACTCAGGGAGTTCCGCTTCAAGTACCGGATCCGGTTTTCACTATTATGACGGATGCGAGTCTCTGACGGGTTGGGGCGCATCCCTGATTCCCACAGATCTGAAGTGTCAGGGTCTTTGGGACCCATGGTTCTGGAAAAGCACATAAACATCAAAGAGATGATGTCTATTTCGCTTGCACTCAAACACTGGATTGATCACGTAGCGAAAGTCCATGTGCATATTCTGTCAGACAATTCCACAGTAGTGGCTTATCTCAGGAACCAAGGCGGCACTCATTCAATTTCTCTATTCAAATTGAGGGAGAAAATTCTCCTATTTACTCTGAGTCATCATGTTCATCTCTCAGTCCGTCATATTCTGGGTCATCTGAATGTAGTAGCAGACTCGCTCTCAAGGAAAGGTTGCCTGTTGCCATCGGAGTGGACTCTCAACAGACGAATATTCTGGCAGATTTGCTACCAGTGGGATCGTCCCATGATAGATCTCTTTGCCACAAACCTAAACAATCAGCTTCCGATGTTTGTGTCACCTTGTCCGGATCAACTAGCGTACGCAGTAGACGTTCTCTCAAGGACCTTCTGTATCAGGAGAAGTCCCACGCATTGCATCACAACCTGGAAGGTCTCAGCCTTCACGTAATTCCATTGTGCAGTCCTCACTGCATGGAAAGTTTTCTTTCGTTTTTTGTACAGATCAGTCAGTGGATATTTATAATCCATCTATTCCTCAAATTGCCAATTTTTTGGTCTACCTGTTTGACGTACAAAAACTGCAGTTCGTCACGATTAAGAGCTATAGGTCTGTGTTATCAGATACATATGCTCATCATGATAACTTGGATATTGGATTAGATCCTTCTTTATCCAAACTAGTTAGAAATTTCTCTGTCAATAGACCTAGAACCCTCAGATTAATTCTTAAATGGAATTTGGCTTGGGTTCTCTTAAAGCTTCAAGAAGCTCCTTTTGTGCCATTAGTTGATGTAGAATTTAAATTTCTAACCTACAAAATGACATTTCTCTTAACCTTCGCTTCTGCCAGAAGAGTTAGTGAACTCCATGCATTATCTGTTGAAGATTCCCATTACCGTAGTGTGGGTAATACTATTACTCTTATTAAGGAAGTGGGAGTCTTGGCAAAGAATCAGATTCTGGATAAACGGCTGGAGTCTACTGTCATTAAGGCCTTACCATCCTTGGACAACCGTAGACTGCTGTTGTGTTCAGTGAGAGCGATGGGCATTTATAAACGTTGATCTAGCTTTATTAGAAAAGGAAGAAAAAGGTTTTTCCTTTCTCTTATGCCAAACAGAAGGGATATTTTTGTTCATTCAGTCGCTAGATGGATTCAATTGGCAGTACGAATCACCTACAAGAATCTATCTTCAGATCAACGTTCTGTCAATAAGATTTCAGCGCATGAGGTCAGAGCCTTGTCTTCTTCTTGGGCTCATTCAAATAGTATTGCCATTTCTGATTTAATGAAGGCAGCCTACTGAATGCACCCTTCTTCATTTACTAAGTTCTACCTTAGAAATTTAGAGTCTATCTCCAGTGACCTTAGATGCTTGGGTCCTCTTTCTGTCACACAGAATGTCGTCCATTAATAATACATCTCAGAGATGTCTTAGGCAGTCTGCTCGAGCACTGATGCTGTTCTGCTGCCCTCTTTGTTCTGAGTTCATGTGTCTCCTAGGAATGTGTGGTACAACAACAGACCTGATTCCACTTGTACAATGGTTCACACATCCTCTTCAGTTCCCTGTACACAACATTTCATCCAAGGGAGAAAATTACTCAGGTCTCTTCCGAGATAATAGAAGATCAGATTTAGACAAAATTGGAGTGGAATATGCAGTGAGTATCTTTCAAACTTTCACAACTCTCCTTGACATTAAAGTGAGATGCAAACACTCGAGGATGGAGAGCTATATTGAATCCAGAAAACCATTACCTTTTTTGTTTTAAGCTTTTTTGTTTTACAGGTATTGGTGAGCACATTATGAAACTTATATTAACACCGCTCCTTGCCCCAGTGGCACTAGTGTGTAGGATGACTTTCGTAGCGGCAACTTCATGGCCTTGCTCTTCTCAAATACTACAAAGGGATCTTTAGCCTGCATGGAGTGTGTCTCTCTCCACAAAGAGGATAGCCATTTTATGTCCCCACCCGAAAAATTGAGCGATATGCTGTGACAGCATCAACCCCATAATTGATGCTGACAGAGAGTGTGTGGATACCTCGAGAACTTGCCCTGACCCAGGATCAATCCCGGGACCTCTGGCATGAGAGACCAGTGCACTTATCCACTCATGAGATTTGTCCAGAAAAAGCTTTTTGAGAGTTTCAAATTAGGTATTTAAAACTGTTGGACCTTGTTCCCACATTTTGAAGATATGCAGCATGTATATAGATGATAGAAAGAAATTCATTATTACAGAGGGCAATAATCCTTTTTTCAATATAGAAAATTTTAAATGAATAGGTGTGTTAGGTGCCTCAACTCCTGCTAGTTTTTAATGTAGAGAATTGAAACTTTAGGATGAGGTTACACAGACCTTGAAGATGTGCAACAAGTATATATGTGATGGAAAAAAAAATTGACAGACTTGTTGCCCTCTATTGAGTTTGAAACTTTTCAGTGTTTTGAAATTCTGATTAGCTTTATGGTGTAATCAACTCCTACAGTTTTGAATGTAGAGATTTCAAACTTTTGGACATTGCTATCCTCATATTGAAATATTGAAAGTGTTTACAGATGAAGGAAAAAATCATTTTTACAGAATTATTGTCCTCTATCAACTATAAACTTTTAAAATTTTGAATTGCTCCTCCCCCTTTCTGCCAAGGACATTTGATCAGCAATCTTTTATTTTTATTAGATTGGCTTAATTTGGGGGGGGGGGGGGGGGGGGGGGGGGGGGTGAAACTGTAAAATTAAGCTTTTGGTCTTGTCTTAAATAAGATAAGGAACTAACATGTTTGGATCAGTGGTAGATATAATAAATATAAAAATTATTTTATCAATTTTCAGTGTTTTTTTTTCTGCCTGATTTCATATTAATTCCTATTTGATGGCTTTTTTACATTTCTTTGAATTTCCATAATGGTGATCTTTCAGACCATTTTTAGCTTAACTTTGGCGAAGCCAAATTTTAGCTTATGCCATGGCCAGTCATCCGTCTGTCCATCTGGCCGTCTGTCCATCTGTCCGTCGGTACATCTGGCCATCTGCCCGTCAACAATTCAATACGGCTCGGGCTAGAGGCCGTATTTATGAACCGATCTTTACGAAACTTCTTGGGTACCTTTGTTATGACCGTGGGACGAGAACAAGTGTTTTGGGGTCCGATCTGAAATTCAAGTTGGCCGCCGGCGGCCATTTTGTACAAACTTAGGTGCAATCAGATTTTTGTGCAGAACTTCCATATGAAAGTGCTGATTTGAATAATTTTTTGTATGAATGTTTAGTACCATGGGATACATCACATATAATACGGGTTTTTTTCTCGTACGTAAATTATGCAAATTAGACTAACTTTGATGTATTTAGTGTTACTTTCAGCACTGTAAGTGCAAATGCCAATACAGCTCGGACTGGAGGCCGTATTTATAAACCGATCTTTACGAAACTTCTTGGGTACCTTTGGTATCACCATGGGACGAGAACGAGTGTTTTGGGGTGCGGTCCAAAATTCAAGATGGTCGATGGCAGCCATCAGAATTTTGCACAGAACTTCCATATGAAAGCACTGATTTGAATAATTTTTTGTCTGAATGTTTAGTACCATGGGATACATCACAAATAATACGGGTTTTTTTCTCGTGCAGAAATTATGCAAATTAGATGAACTTTGATTTTTTCAGTGCTACTTACACACAAGTACACATGTCAATATGGCTTGGGCTAGAGGCTGTATTTATCAACCGATCTTCACGAAACGTCTTGGGTGCCTCTGTTATCACCTTGGGATGAGAACGAGTGTTTCTGAGTGCGGTCCAAAATTCAAGATGGCTGCCAGTGGCCATTTTGTACCGAAATTAGGTCCAATCAGTTTTTTGTCACAACTTCTATACAGCTCGTATTTATGAACTGATCTTTACGAAACTTCTTGGGTACCTTTGTTTTCACCTTGGGACAGGAATGAGTGTGTTTTGGGGTGCCTTTGTTATCACTGTGCTATGAGAACAAATATTTTGGGGTTCAGTCAGACCCACTCTGGGACTCAAAGATTTCTTTTCTAGTTTAGCATCTGACTGTCACTCACCTTTACAATACTTTACCTATACATTTGTTACAGGCTACGGCCAGTATTTATGTACAGACCGTTACAATACTTTATATGTACCTTTGTTATCAGGTCAATACCTAGATGTTTGTCATTGCTGTGTCACATACTATACATGTACATGTCTTGACAAGTTGAGTTACAGTGTCATTGACACTTTCATTTTTAAATTCAAAGATAATTACAGATGATTGCATCATTGACTTTCCATACTGCACTTCACTGTAAAATCATCCAACAAGCATTTACTTTTTTGGGTCTGTTAGAGCATGGTTTGGAATAGGTTAGTTTAAACATATTTTATTTGCCACTATATACAGCAAAGAGGATCGGAGAACAAGTTATCGCAACTTACAAAAACTTCTCTCCTTAAACAAGAATAAATAACATTTGCGGCACAATTATATACAATATAGAAATACTAAGAATTAGTGTAGGCATCAGCTAAAGGGTTGAAGATTTTAGAGAGATAAGGATTTAACCGTTTTGAGCTCCGGTGGTATCTTCCACATCAATTCAGTAGAATTAGCTGGAAGGGTCCATTTTCATTATTTTAGAGCTGGCCAATCAATATTTCCAATGAGGAGCCTTGGGGGCCACACACTGGAAACAGTGGTTGGTCTGCACTACTTATTTATTTAACATTATTTTGTCAAGGAAAATGGGGGTGTTTCATGAGCTTTGGCCGAAAAAGGACCACCAGGGCTCAAAGTGTTAAAGAGTTATAGGATTAGATAGTGAAGGAGTGAAGGATGGTTGGATGGAATAGGTTGGCTTGGCAGTTGGTGCCGAAGGAAACTCTCTTGCAAGTTGTTCAAACGTTCTCAATAATACAAAGTATTTTCAAAGGATAAAATGCTGTGTCATTTTCAAGACACTTTATCATTTATTATGGACCACAAAGCTTGATTTACAAACAGCTGTCTGTAAGCAAAGATATTTTCAGTTTATTTATAAACTTGCAACGTCATTCCCGATGGAATGTGTAGAAGTTAGATCATTTAATAAAAAAAATGAAATCGCTGAATAGGAACATGGCTGGACAAAGGGTCAGTCACATTTTGCTGGTGCATGATTCAAACTTGTATTGATAAAAAATGCTCAGTTCAACCCTCCTCTTCATAAGCAACTCCCACCTCACCCCACCTGCCTTATAACCTTTTCACTCAAAAGGTGAAGACAACTATCAAATAGTGCTATGCAGTATACAAATTTTTTGGTACGGTTTCGGTATTACAGGGATACCAAAAAATGTACCAAAACCAAATGAAAATATTGATTATTTCGGTATTTATATTTTTCTGCAAAATTGACAGAAAGTCAACTCATCGAGGTGAATCGTAAATCTAAAAGCCTGTGGGTGTCATATTTTGATTGTATTGATAAGAAAACATGCAAATGTAAACTTTGTAAGCGACAGGTAGCTGCAGGCACTGTGAAAACGTCAGAGAAAGAAATAAAAAAGTGATTACAGAAAAACAAAAAATGGCAAGTTGTTAACTTGCCTACTTCCATTTCCAAAGAAAAGAAATATGGCCCAATTCCAGTGTTCCTAACATTCAGACTGATTCAATATATTTTCTGGAAATTACTGTGCAATTTATTCACAGGGTGCATTTGGGGTCAGGTGGGTGGTTGACTTGTTGACAATTGGTTGGAAATAATCCACTGCCATTGACAATTCAATGCATTGATAACTTGACATACAAACGGTAATACAGCTTGTGGTTATCGCTTCTCAGCTATTTTTTTTATAGCATTTCTTTCAATTCACCATTGCTCTTTTGTAGTTGCAGATATTTTTAACAACTGATCATTTTATTAAAATAGAAGCCCCCAAACTTTAATACCCAATCATCTTCTTTATATTCTTCAGAATCAATAATTTATACCGCACACCAGGGCACACTTGAAAGATGTGATTGGCCTAAATTTGAAGATGCATTAAAACGCAATGTACGGAAGCCAACAGGCGACATCAGATTTAGCATTATCAAAGTTCATTTGATCAACCGAGGTGCAGCAAATGCTTTGAAAATGATTTGCTACTGCTAGTAGATCATGGAAAATGAAAATTTACCCTCATTTATCATTTAAAATCATGGATTCTCTGGAATTTTCAGAAACATGTATGAAGCCAGGAACCATAAGTGAACACTGATAGAGTGATTCCACTCAAAATACTCTATAATTTCAACTGAATGAATGCTGTATGTTATTTTACTTGTTTATCAAGGTTGAACCCAAACAATAAATGGTGGGTGGCACCATGTGATTGACACATTGCATGACTGGCAATGATTGCATAATGTTTTCACAACTGGAATTATCATAGAGTGATTAATTACAGTTGCATTACTTCAATTTACTTGCATATCTGTGTGGGTATTGGAGAGTGAATTCACTGGACAGTGGTCATTAATCTTGTTGCCACTTTGAAAGATAAGGGTTTTGGGAGGGAAATGACCAAGTTTTACTACCAGTGAAAACTTACTGAAAAGCCTTGAAGTTGAAGAACATACATAAGGGTTTCTTCTACCTGATTCATTGGGGGAGGGGCGACGACTTGACTTGTGAGAGGGGCATGGTACAAAGGACATAGAGGCCAACTGATTAGCTTAGCAAGTTATTTAATGAATCACTCGATTCAGTGTGATGACTCACACTGAATTGAGTTATTCATTAAATAACTTGCTAGACTAATCAGTAAAACTGTTGAATTAACTTGTTAAGTTCATGAGGTGTCAGCGCTGAACCTATTAAATTACTATATGGTTGAATGTTGGGAAATTGGGTCAGTTTGAGACTACTTTCAGTGTGCTGTGCACATACCGAATACCGTACTGAAGCCAAGGTATTTACCTGAAAAATACTGATGCCAAACCGAATCTGAAATTTCAATACTGCACAGCACTACTGTCCAAATAAAGAGGTAACTCAAATTTTAATTTTGTTCTAATTTGGCAGAATGAGCTTACCAAAATTGATATTCCGGGCAACCATAAGCAGTGTTTCAGAAATAATCACCAAATTTGTATGTGACTTTTGTGTGATAGCTCAGAATAGGTTTTGTTGATTTTTAGCTCACCAATGAAATTGTGTGAGCTTATGTCATGACCCGAGGCGCGTCGACGTCAACTCTTGTTAAAGTTATTGTACCAGTCCACTTTGACTTTCAGCCCTGTTGCTATGCACCTCATACTGTGTTTCTATGGCTTACAATTACCCACAGACCCTTAACCAGTGATATTTTATTGATTTTTAGTGTTTTTGCAATGTTAGACTTTTTTGTCAGTGTGAACTTAAATGCATCAATATAAGATGACATTAACCCTTGGCCACACATTTTTCAGAGATTTTGGACTTTTTTAATGCAATGTTAGACTTTTTTGTCCCTGTGGACTTGGAAAATTTCTGACCTCCTTTCCTATGCATGAGTGGACGCTACCACCGGTATGCTGTGCCTTTTATATTTCATATATGTGTTAAATGCATCAATATAAGATGACATTAACCCTTGACTGGACACTTTTCGGAGATTTTGGACTTTTTTTTAATGCAATGGTAGACTCTTTTGTCACTGTGGACTTAAAAAAATTCTGTCCTATTTTGCTATGCATGTTCATGACCAGACATTTTTTGCAGATTTGTAATAAGCCTAGATTTATTGCATGCCATGTGTTGGTGAGCTAATGAGGATGGACACACTCCTCTTGTTTAGGCATATGGCTAATTTTGAAGAAAAAAAAATATTCAAAGTGCCCTTTTACCTGATTGTCCCCAGCCATTTGAATTTCCCATGATGCCCCCTGAACTTGTTGAGTTAATTGATTTGGCATTACATTCTCAGTTTTTGTATGACTATGTATAGCTATTTGATAAATAGTACTCTTTTAACAATAGAATGCCAAGGAAGATAAGGTTCGGAGCTTTTTGAAAGACTTACAGAGACACTATCACAGTAAAGAGCCAGAACCAGAACAACTGAGCACATATTTAACATTGATGCATTCATCTCTTGGTCGGTACTGTGTAGATTTGTGCCTGTAAGTATGTTTATCAATCCATTTATTTATTTCATAAACCTTTACCAAACTCAACCAAAAAATATATCCATTAGGCCTAAAAAAAGTTAAAAATCCTTTGGGCTGCTGTTTGCTCTCTTTTTATAACCATTGCAATCTTCAAAAAAATAAAAAATAAATTGTCCGTGTCTGATATTTTACCCGAGTTAATAAAATTGATAAATTTGTCCCTTGAGTGCAAGAAGGCTTTGCAATGCTTTAGTATTGCAAAGCCTTCTTGCACTCAAGGGACGAAATACAGTACCACTCATGCTATTTTGTAGATTATGAGGCCTAAAACTTAAAACAAACCAAGAACATGAATTTTTGATGGCAAAGAAATAATTACAAAAATAAAAAATAAAATAAAAAAACGCCCACCCACATGTAATTTTACAAAAAATACCCTGAGAAACAGAAGATGTACTTTGTCAGTGCCTTATTTTTTATAAATAACTGAAAAAGGTTTTACCCTACCTTAGCCTAACTTTTGACTGCTGATTGGAAGGGTTTGTCAAGTTTGTTCCAATGAGGGGTCATACTGTTGCTTTGGAAGCAAAAATTGAGAAATTTGGCTCTGGGTGGATTTTCAGATGTGTTTTGTGAAGGGTTAACAGGATTTTTGTCCTGGAAGCCTTTACCTGGACTCGGTTGAAAGTAGCACTGAGTTCCTATGTTGGCTTAAATGCATCATTCTCTCTGGTCTGTCATTTTGAAAATCATTGGCAAGAGACTAACACCATCAATGGAACACCATCAATGGAAAATGTTCAGGGGGGCAACTACATGTACCCTGTTACAACCAGTAGTGTATAAATTTACCAGTAATGTCGAAATCGGCCAGTAATGTCGAAAAAATTAACCAGTAATGTCGAAATCAACCAGTAACGTCGAAAAAATCGACCAGTAATTTAAAAATCTGTAATGTCGAAAAATTAACTAGTAGTGTCAAAAAGTGACGACCACAATGAGGAGCACTAACACTTGCCGACAGGGGAGGGGGGTATAGCCCCCCCCCCCTGATGACACCCCTGGTCGTGTGCTTTAATGACTGACTATTATAATGTCAGTCACTACCCGATATTTGCTACATGTCTATCATCTAGTTCTACCAATTTGCTACCTGTCATTTTACCTACATCCATCAATCAGTCAGTCTGCGTCACCCGCATGTACCCGCATGTACGTGGGGAGCACTATTAGCTCAATCGATTGAGAAATTGCCTCTTAATTCAATTTGATGAATATCCGGGTTCTATACCTGACGAGGTCAGTTAAGTTGTGTCCTTGGGAATGACACTTTATCCCAGGTGCACGTTGACTTCGTGTGCCAAGCCACATGCCGAAATGACACGTGTATGGTGCGCATGCTTTAAACTAAGTGTCGTAAACGAAATCAATCAATCAATCAACCAACCAATCAATCTTTGTATGTAGGTCTGCCTGTCTTTCCGTCACTCAGTTGTCTATCCACGTCTAGGGGTTATTTTTCACACTCCACATTGCTATCTGTCTGTCTGGATTTCTGTCCATCTGCCTGGATGCTGCTAACCTGCCTGCCTACACACTTGCCAGCCTACATGTGTGACTGTATGTCTATCTGTGCGAGCGCTAAATACTAGACTAAATATTTCAGCGTCGTATCAATTCGTTATCTGTCCAGAGAGAGAGAGGGGGAAGGAGAGAGAGAGAGAGAGTTGGACAAAAACAGAGGGAAAAGGGGACAGGGAGAGAGCGATAGAGAGAGAAAGAAGGGGGAGAAAGAAGGAGAGATAGAGGTAGGGGCAGATGGATGGATGGATGGATGGATGGATGGATGGATGGATGGATGGATGGATGGATGGATGGATGGATGGATGGATGGATGGATGGATGGATAGATAGATAGATAGATAGATAGATAGATAGATAGATAGATAGATAGATAGATAGATAGGGCAAAGGCAGAGTGAGAGAGAGAGAGAGAGAGAGAGAGGGATGGGGAAAGAGAGCTGGGCAAAGACAGACGGAGAGGGGGATAGAGAGAGAGAGAGAGAGAGAGAGAGAGAGAGAGAGAGAGAGAGAGAGAGAGGCAAAGGCAGAGGGACATGGGATAGAAAGAGAGGGGAGATAGATAGAGAGAAATAGGAGAGAGAGAGAGAGAGGGAGAGAGAGAGAGCAAATAGGATGGGATATGTTGTGCATATGAAAGAGGGAAATAATTGTTAAACATAACATTCCCTATTTACTGTGGTAAATGTGTTTAAACTTGCGCGAAAATGGTTAAAACTCGATAAATATAGGCAAAAGTACAATTTGAGCAACCCGAAAAAATATTGAAATTTTTGCGAAAAATCGTCATTTTGGTTGTCACTTTTTGACACTACTGGTTAATTTTTCGACATTACGGACTTTTACATTACTGGTCAATTTTTTCGACATTACTGGTTGATTTCGACATTACTGGTTAATTTTTTCGACATTACTGGTCGATTTCGACATTACTGGTAAATTTATACACTACTGGTTATAACATACCCCCATAGTATAACAGTCATTTCATTGTCATGGAAAACCATGCACCACAGCTTTTCTTTAACATCATGCATTGGGGGCTGTTAACTTTTAATCTGCTGAGTATTTTCAAGATGTTTTTATATGCCCATTTGAAAAACAGTTGTATTATGTAATCTGTGTGTCTGTCTATTTGTCCGTACATTAACATTTTTGGTTTGCGACCGATAACTCCAGTTTGGATTATTTGATGTCAACCAAAGTAGTATGTTTATTACAGGGCAAGTTCGAATATGAGTTCTGTGCAATTATTTTTACATGAGTTATGGCCCTTTTTCGACTTAGAATTTGACCGTCTATTAACATTTTTGGTCTCCAGTCGATAACTCCACTTTGGATCATTTGATTTCAACCAAAGTTGGCATATTTAGCCACACCTTGTGATGCTCTTGTTCATCGAATCTAATCGTGGCTGCTGTGCTGCAGCCATGACTAGATTTGATGAAAAATTAATCAAAATGCAAAATAAGAAATCCTTGGTGAAAAAATCTATTCAGTTTATAGGGTAAAAATTTTATCATAAGTGCCCAAATTATACTTATTCCGGTGCCAAGAGAAACCCTGTGCTGGTCAGGAATATCTGCTAGCAGCATACTGAGAGTTAACCATCAAAGGTCTTTACCCAACTTTGACAAACTTTACACTGGGAGAACAGGTACTTTAACATACAGTCAAGAAGCAGTCCTATGGACAATAGACAAATTACCTTGGCAATGCTTTTTTTAGCTCACCGAAGGGAGCTTAACTTATCACTTGCCGTCCGGCGTCGTCTGGCGTCCGGTGGCGTCATCCATCGTCCGTCGTGAACTTTACATTATCAACTTCTCCTCCCAAACTACTGGACCAAATTGAACCAAATTTGGTGTGCATGTTCCTTATCATATGTCAATTCAAGCTGGTACAAATAAACTTTCCGCATCCACAGGGGGGCACCACAAGGGGCATTACTCTGATAGCACCCATAATTTTTTTTTTAAAACCCAGAACCATCATTTAGAATCTTTTGATATTTGGTATATAACATCTCTAGGGGGGTCAGATTCAAATTTGTTCAAATCGAGTATCTGGGTTAATAATTGGGCTCCCTGTAGGAGCCTGAATTTTAACTTGGTGAAATATGAGGAAATTTTTTTAAAAATCTTCTTCTTCAGATCCACCAGTCAGAATGCTTTAATATTTGGTATACAACATTTATAGGGGGGTCAGATTCAAGTTAGTACAAATCAGGTCCCTGAGTAAGTATTTGGGCTCTCTATTGGAGCCCAAAGTTTAACTTCGTGCAATTTGAGGAAATTTCTTTAAAAATTTTCTTCTTCAGAGCCACCAGTCAGAATGCTTTCATATTTGGTATACAACATCTATAGGGGGGGGGGGGGGAGGGGGAGAGGTTGGTCAGATTCAAGTTTGTGCAAATCGGGTCCCTGAGTGAGTATTTGGGCTCTCTATTGGAGCCCAAAGTTTAACTTTGAGCAATTTGAGGAAATTGCTTTAAAAATCTTCTTCTCCAGCTCCACCGGTCAGAATCCTTTCATGTTTGGTATACAATATCTATAGGGAGGGGAGTCAGAATCAAGTTTGTTCAAATCGAGTCCCTGGGTTTATATTTGGGCTCCCTATGAGAGCCTGAATTTTAACTTAGTGAAATATGAGGAAATTTCTTTAAAAATCTTCTTTAGATCCACCAGTCAGAATGCATTCATATTTGGTATACAACATCTTGAGGTGGGTCAGTTTCAGGTTTGTTCAAATTGCTTACATGGGTAAATTTTTGGGCTCCTTATGGGATCCTGAATATCAACTTAGTGCAATATAGGGAATTTTTTTTAAAAATCCTCTTCTTTAGACCCTGTAGTCAGAATGTTTTCATATTTGGTATACAACATCTCTAGGAGGGTCCAATTCAAGTTTGTCCAAATCTGGTCTATGGGTTGATATTTGACTTCCTATGGGCGCCCGGATTTTAACTTAGTGCAATATGAGGAAATTTCTTTTAAAAGTCTTCTTCAGATCCACCAATCAGAATCCTTTCATATTTGGTATACAACATCTCTAGGTGGGTCAGATTCAAGTTTGTTCAAATTGGGTGCCTGGGTTAATATTTTGGCTCCCTATTTGAGCCCAAAGTTTAACTTAATGCAATGTGAGGACATTTCTTTAAAAACCTCCTTGTTCAGATCCACAAGTCAGAATTCTTTCATATTTGGTATATACATTTGTAACATCTCAAGAGGGATCAGATTCAATTTTATTCACTTTGAGTCCCTGGCTTATTATTTGGGCTCTCTATGGGCAGGGTTGGGGGAGGGGGAGCATGTTAGGTTCAGGTTTGTTCAAATCCATTTCCATAAAATTTGCCTTTGCATGGCTTCATTCCTTTGTAGTGTTGATGAACCATGTCTAACTGAATGTGATCCCAAACACTTCTTTGAACCACTTTGGCTGGTGAGCGATTAAGGCACCTCAGGGTCTCTTGTTTTATCAAGACTTGGGTGCCTCTAGAATCAGCCAAGACTTTACTGGAAATCACTGCTAAGGTGTGGTGAAGTAGAAAGCCAAGAACCTTACCTAGACCTAAAAAGTTTAACAGAAATTCTGCATGTTTCGATTAGATTTATTGTCTAAACAAAGATTTTAGAAACCCTTAGTTTATCATGATTTTCTTGATGAGCATTTGCCACTCTCCTTATTTTCAAATTATGTGGTGTTAAAGATGGCAAGGGTAATTGCTCACCTCAAAACATCAGGCCTATTATCTTACTTGGTATATATGCTGACCAAAAATAAGTTTTTGTCCATAAAAAATATTTGTTTACAATTTTTGAAGCATGACAACAGCACTCTTCAGTGAGCTGTAAGAAAAAAATTTGCTTGAATTTTAGTAAGTGAGCAGAGAATTTTCACCTCATCTCAACTGGGTTGTAATCTTGTGGAAATTCTCTGTCCACTTTTCTTCCCATTGACCTGTCTGTAGAATCTTACCTATTGCAAAAGAAATGTAAAAAAATTGCATCACAGACGCTATTTTTGATTTTTGGTTGTGGACTTCCACTCGGCGAAGTCAGAAGTGGCTGCCAACTGAACCCCCTACTGTGTCCTCTCAGCTGTTGAGCACAGTAGTTTTTAGCTCAACTTGACAAAGTCAAGCTGAGCTATTGCCAACACTTCTCGTCCGTCGGTGTACGTACGTATGTACGTACGTTAGTACGTACGTCCACAATTTCCTTTGGCACACCTCACAGGTCGCATTTATGATTTGATTGCTTTGAAACCTGGTATGCTTATTTAGGGTGACCTCTAGATGGGAGCTATCGATTTTCTTCAATTTCCGGCAAAAAATGTTGCCACGGCCAACGTTCGTAGAACTTAGTTTAGTCAGACCTCAATATTTCCCTTTGGCACACCCTACAGGGCACATTTATGATCAGATTGCTTTGAAACCTGGTATGCTTGTTTGGGAACACCACTAGATGGGAGCTATCGATTTTCTTCAATTTCTGTCGAAAAATGTTGCCGCGGCCAACGTTCTTAGAACTTAGTTTAGTCAGAAGACTCAATATTTCCCTTTGGCACACCCTACAGGGTACATTTATGATCGGGTTGCCTTGAAACCTAGCATGCTTGTTTGGGGTGACCTCTAGATGGGAGCTATTGATTTTCTTCAATTTCCGTCAAAAAATGTTGCCGCGGCCAACGTTCTTAGAACTCAGTTTAGTCAAACCACAATATTTCCCTTTGGCACACCCAGCAGGGCACATTTATGATTTGATTGCTTTGAAACCTGGTATGCTTATTTAGGGTGACCTCTAGATGGGAGCTATCGATTTCCTTCAATTTCCGGCAAAAAATGTTGCCACAGGCAACGTTCGTAGAACTTAGTTTAGTCAGTCCTCAATATTTCCCTTTGGCACACCCTACAAGGCCCATTTATGATCAGATTGCTTTGAGACCTGGTATGCTTGTTTGGGGAGACCTCTAGATGGCAGCTATCGATTTTCGTCAATTTCTGTCAAAAAATGTTGCTGCGGCCAACGTTCTTAGAACTTAGTTTAGTCAGAAGACTCCATATTTCCCTTTGGCACACCCTACAGGGTACATTTATGATTTGATTGCTTTGAAACCAACCTGGTATGCTTGTTTGGGGAGACCTCTAGATGGGAGCTATCGATTTTCTTCAATTTTCGTCAAAAAATGTTGCTGCGGCCAACGTTCTTAGAACTTAGTTTAGTCAAAAGACTCAATATTTCCCTTTGGCACACCCTACAGGGCACATTTATGATCGGATTGCTTTGAAACCTGGTATGCTTGTTTGGAGTGACCTCTAGATGGGAGCTATCGATTTTCTTCAATTTCCATCAAAAAATGTTGCCGCAGCCAACATTCTTACAACTTAGTTTAGTCAGACCACAATATTTCCCTTTGGCTCACCCTACAGGGCACATTTATGATTAGATTGCTTTGAAACCTGGTATGCTTATTTACGGTGACCTCTAGATGGGAGCTATCGATTTTTGTCCATTTCCTTCAAAAAATGTTGCCACGGCCAACGTTCTTAAAATTTAGTCTAGTCAGACCACAATATTTGCCTTTTGTACACCCTACAGGGCACATTTATGATCGGATTGCTTTGAAACCTGGCATGCTTGTTTGGGGAGGCCTCTAGATGGGAGCTATCGATTTTCTTAGGTTTCTGTCAAAAAATGTTGCCACTGGCAAAAAAAATGACATTGGTACCAGTGATCTTCAATTTTGCCATTTCATTTATAACTGACCAAGTTCAAGTTTGTCAAGTTGAGCTACAGTGTCATTGACACTTTCATTTACCTGCAGTGGTCTGCTGCGGTGTCTGGGAGTGTAGACGTGGGGGTATCGGCCTCAGCCTTCCCTGACTTCAACACGGCGAAGTTGGAAGTGGCTGCCGGTCGGACTCTCTACTGTGGTCTCTGCGCCGTCGAGCATCACAATTGTGTCATTGGATTCGGATGTTCTTAGTGGGACACTATGAACTCTGTGGCATTTCCGTCCACTCATTCTGGCCACACGACCAGTTTTGGGGGTCCAACGTCTTTTGTGCAGCCTGGACCTTCTGCCCCGCAGAGGTCCACGGTGACTCTCATGAGTTCCCGCTATGTTGATCCTCGGGGTGTGTCGCACCCCTATACACGTCTGCCTTCGGCTGCCGCCCGTCGTCCCGCGTCGGGTGTTTTGGAGGATCGTGACCCTTCGCTGGTTAAGAGGGTCAGAGGTGAAGCCACTTCTTCTTCAGATCCACTAGTCAGAATGCTTTCATATTTGGTATACAACATCTATAGGGGGGTCAGATTCAAGGTAGTACAAATCGGGTCCCTGAGTAAGTATTTGGGCTCTCTATTGAAGCCCAAAGTTTAACTTCGTGCAATTTGAGGAAATTTCTTTAAAAATCTTCTTCTTCAGATCCACCAGTCAGAATGCTTTCATATTTGATATACAACATCTATAGGGGGGGGGGGGGAGGGGGGGGTTGGTCAGATTCAAGTTTGTACAAATCGGGTCCCTGAGTGAGTATTTGGGCTCTCTTTTGGAGCCCAAAGTTTAACTTCATGCAATTTGAGGAAATTGCTTTAAAAATCTTCTTCTCCAGCTCCACCAGTCAGAATCCTTTCATGTTTGATATACAACATCTATAGGGGAGGGGAGTCAGAATCAAGTTTGTTCAAATCAAGTCCCTGGGTTTATATTTGGGGTCCCTATGAGAGCCTGAATTTTAACTTAGTGAAATATGAGGAAATTTCTTTAAAAATCTTCTTTAGATCCACCAGTCAGAATGCATTCATATTTGGTATACAACATCTTGAGGTGGGTCAGTTTCAGGTTTGTTCAAATTGCTTACATGGGTAAATTTTTGGGCTCCTTATGGGAGCCCGAATATCAACTTAGTGCAATATAGGGAATTTTTTTTAATTTTAAAAATCCTCCTCTTTAGACCCTGTAGTCAGAATGTTTTCATATTTGGTATACAACATCTCTAAGAGGGTCCGATTCAAGTTTGTTCAAATCTGGTCTATGGGTTGATATTTGACTTCCTATGGACGCCCGAATTTTAACTTAGTGCAATATGAGGAAATTTCTTTTAAAAGTCTTCTTCAGATTCACCAATCAGAATCCTTTCATATTTGGTATACAACATATCTAGGTGGGTCAGATTCAAGTTTGTTCAAATCGGGTCCCTGGGTTAATATTTTGGCTCCCTATTCGAGCCCAAAGTTTAACTTAATGCAATGTGAGGACATTTCTTTAAAAACCTCCTTGTTCAGATCCACAAGTCAGAATTCTTTCATATTTGGTATATACATTTGTAACATCTCAAGAGGGATCAGATACAAGTTTGTTCAATTTGAGTCCCTGGCTTATTATTTGGGCTCTCTATGGGCAGGGTTGGGGGAGGGGGAGCATGTTAGGTTCAGGTTTGTTCAAATCCATTTCCATAAAATTTGCCTTTGCATGGCTTCATTCCTTTGTAGTGTTGATGGACCATGTCTAACTGAATGTGATCCCAAACACTTCTTTGAACCACTTTGGCCGGTGAGCGATTAAGGCGCCTCGGGATCTCTTGTTTTATCAAGACTTGGGTGCCTCTAGAATCAGCCAAGACTTTACTGGAAATCACTGCTAAGGTGTGGTGAAGTGGAAAGCCAAGAACCTTACCTAGACCTAAAAAGTTTAACAGAAATTCTGCATGTTTCGATTAGATTTATTGTCTAAACAAAGATTTTAGAAACCCTTAGTTTATCATGATTTTCTTGATGAGCATTTGCCACTCTCCTTATTTTCAAATTATGTGGTGTTAAAGATGGCAAGGGTAATTGCTCACCTCAAAACATCAGGCCTATTATCTTACTTGGTATATATGCTGACCAAAAAAATTTTTGTCCATAAAAAATATTTGTTTACAATTTTTGAAGCATGACAACAGCACTCTTCAGTGAGCTGTAAGAAAAAAATTTGCTTGAATTTTAGTAAGTGAGCAGAGAATTTTCACCTCATCTCAACTGGGTTGTAATCTTGTGGAAATTCTCTGTCCACTTTTCTTGCCATTGACCTGTCTGTAGAATCTTACCTATTGCAAAATAAATGTAAAAAAATTGCATCACAGATGCTATTTTTTATTTTTGGTAGTGGACTTCCACTCGGCGAAGTCAGAATGGTTGCCAACTGAACCCCCTACTGTGTCCTCTCAGCCGTTGAGCACAGTTGTTTTTTACCTGCAGTGGTCTGCTGCGGTGTCTGGGAGTGTAGACGTGGGGGTATCGGCCTCAGCCTTCCCTGACTTCAACTCAGCGAAGTTGGAAGTGGCTGCCGGCCGGACCCACTACTGTGGTCTCTGCGCCGTCAAGCACCACAGTTGTGTCATTGGATTTGGATGTTCTTAGTGGGACACTATGAACTCTGTGGCATTTCCGTCCACTCATTGTGGCCACACGACCAGTTTTGGGGGACCAACGTCTTTTATGTATCTGGACCTTCTGCCCTGCAGAGGTCCGCGGTGACTCTCATGAGTTCCCGCTAAGTTGATCCTCGGGGTGTGTCACACCCCTATACATGTCTGCCTTCAGACGTTTCGGCTGCCGCCAGTCGTCCCACATCGGGTGTTTTGGAGGATCGTGACCCTTCGCTGGTTAAGAGGGTCAGAGGTGAAGCCACTTTGCTGGTTCATTCCCCTGTCGAACCGGCCAGTACGGGCAGTGATCTTAGGGAGGCCCTCTCCTTACTCACTCAGGTTCTGTCAAAGAGCCTTCCCGTTGCTTCCAGCGAGGCAGCAAGTGGCTTCCAGGGGCCTCCTATGGCGCCACCTCCCGGGATTGGAAATAGGCCGCTTTCTGATCCCCCTGGTGTTCCGACACCATGGGAGGCGTTGGCTGGTTTGCCCACGATGGGCTATGTGTCTTCCGACTCAGGGGAAGAGTCAGATATGCTTGATGTCGAGAGCCAGCAGTCTTCGGACTTGGGGGCAGCTCTTGATTTTGTGCTTGGGTTCCTTCCGGATCGCAAACCATCAAACCAGTCGACAGTGTCAGCCAGGCCGCGATCATCGGTCGCGTGCCAACAGCCTATGGAGCAACCTGCTTCTGGGCATCTTCGACCATGCCAGTTGGTACAGTTGGTTGAAGCATTTTCAGTCTTGGACTCTAAGCTGAGTTCCAAGGCTATGAAGGCTCCGTTCTTCACCAGGGTTGACACCTTTTTTCCTCCGGCGCGTTATCATTCCTACGATTCCGCCAATCCGTCAGTCTGCCAGACTTTGACGGTTTTGGATCAGGACTCCAATTCCCTCGGGCTTTCCAAGCCCAAGTCTCCCATCATTCCGATGACGACTCTGGAGTCCACATTGGGCTCATCAAGAGAGATGCTTGGTATGCTTTCTCTCTCAGATCACGTCGTCTCAGCTTTAGCTGCTTATCTGCCTCCAGATAAGTTTGATGAGGTACAGGCTCCTTTGCGTGTGCTGTCCAAGGCGCTCATGCATCTTACTCACACGCATGCCTGTAACACGGCTAATCTGGAATTAGTTCGAAGGGACTCTGTGCTGGACACAGGCCTATCCCTTCCTGAGGAGCAGCGCACTACTCTTCAATCTGCTTCTTTGGCAGGTCCGCGACTTTTCCATGGTTCCGTGTCGACGGTCTGGGATGACGTCTGCGTCATTCCAAAGATGAGCTGCTGTTTCTTCAGCTTGATCAGCCTTCTAGGGGAGGCAAGGGCCATTCCAAACCTAACAAGTACCCTTCTGCTTCCTCTGCGAAGCAAAAGCCTGATCCTTCTGCCACCGCTTCTACTTCTTACTCAAGGGGTAAGGGTAAGCGTCGCAGACTAGAGGGAAGTCTCAGGATTCTTCTTTCAGTAGAGGAGGTGGTTTCTCCTCTCGTGGGCCTCGTCGGGCTCGAAATGAAGGTCCTCACCTCAACTCGTCCCAGGTTGGAGGAAGGATAGCAGAGTTCACAGACCGTTGGGCCACCATCACATCCGATCCTTGGGTGTTAGATGTTGTTCGGTCCGGAATGCGAATATCTTTACGAAGGCACCCCACTCTGTCCAGGGTGCCTCTTCCAACCACCGTTCCTTCAGGCGTTTTACATCGGGAACTTTTGTCCACGGAGATAGACAATCTCCTGACAAAGGGGGCGATCGAGGTCGTCAAGAACGTTCAGTCAGTGGGGTTCTATTCCCGCCTGTTCTTGCTGCCAAAGAAGGACGGCCAACTCCGACCGGTTAACGATCTGAGTATCCTGAACCAGTCTATCATTGCTCCCAAGTTCAGCATGGAGACTTTCAGGTCGGTCTGTCGTTCAATTCACCAGGGAGATTTTGCTTCCAGCATCGACCTGCGAGACGCTTACTTTCACGTTCCGATTCATCGGGCGTCACAGAAGTATCGCAGGTTCGCTTTTCTGGGGTGAGTTTACCAGTTCAAGGCCATGCCTTTTGGCCTCAACCTGGCTCCTTGGGCCTTCACCAGACTGATGTCGCATGTGATAGCTTTTCATCGCACACAGTCCAGGGTGACTACTTAGGCATATCTGGACGATATCCTCCAGAGGCCTTCCAATCCTTCCTTACTGGAGTTGGATGTCGCCACTCTGTTGAGCTTGCTCACATCGCTAGGATTCAGAGTCAACAAGGAGAAGTCGGACCTGGTCCCTTCTCAGTCGTTTTGTCATCTGGGGATGGCTTTCTGCACCCAATTCAATTTGGTGGCGGTTCCCCAGGCCAAGGCTGTGATTCTCTCAGCTTTTGCTCTGACTCTGTCCCAGTCCACATCCGCGACGGCACGGAGTATTCTCCGGCTGATCGGGTCTCTGCGGTTCAGTGACGGATCTCATTCCTCTAGGTCGGCTGCATGTCAGACCTCTCCAACACTTTCTGCTCAGTCGTTGGAGGCCGAATGTAGATTCTCTGGATCTGGTGCTTCAGTTACCAGATTCTCTTATCCTCACCCTCACCTTCTCCACTGGACGAATGTTCAGTAGCTCACGCAGGGTGTCCTGTTGGACTTACCCATGTCCGATCGCGTTCTGATGGCAGATGTCAGCGATCTCGGATGGGGTGCGACGTTGGATCATCTAGGTCTTTCCCTTCACGGGACGTGGGTCCAGGATCGGGCATCTCCACACATCAGCCAGAAGGAGCTTCTTGCTCTTCTTCTTAGTTTCAGGCAGTGGATCCCTCACCTGTCGAATTGTCAGGTCCTTCTGTTGTTCGACAATTCGACAGTGGTTGCTTACATTCGGGAACAGGGCGGCACGCACTCGGTTCCAATGTCTGAATTGGCTCGGGATCTTCTACTGCTCGCTCAGGATGTCAATGCCGGGGTGGTTGTTCGTCACATTTCCGGTCGTCTGAACCTAGCCATCTCCCTGTCCCAATGGGGCAGGTTCTTTTCCACCGAGTGGATGCTCCACATGGCGGGTTCCATCGATCTCTTTGCGACTTGTTGGAACCATCGGTGGACACTTTTGTGTCCCCGTGTCCAGATGCTCTGGCTTTCAACGTGGACGCTCTGGCCCTCCTTTGGGACGGTCTTGTCGGCTACGCCTTCCTGCTGGTTCCGATTCCGCCTCAGGTTCTTTCCCAGATATGAACCTGCAGTCATCGAATCCTTTCGATCAGCCCGTCGCCTCAGTGGTTGTGGATCAATCTGCTCCGCTCTCTGTTAGCGGTGGTTCTGGCATGTCTCCCTCTACATCGCGACTTTCTTTGCCAAAGTCGCCTGAGGAGGTTTCAAGTTGACCCGACTTCATTGTGTCTTCGCACATGTCTTTTATCGGGTCCTGTCTCCTCCGTAGTGGTTTTTCGAGACACTCAGTGGAGTTGCTTTTCCTCTTCAAGGAGGCACTCACTCCACTGATTTGGCCTCTCGATGGTGTGCGATCACTCTGTTGCTTCTGTCACTCCTTCGATCACACCGCTTGCAGAGTTTCTGGGGGTCTCCAGCAATGGGTACAAGTCCATGCTTTGAAGACCTTTTTCATATGTGGTACCGCATTGTTTCGGCACTCATCCTTGCCTCTCCAAGCTTGTTCAGCTCTTTTCCTTGAAAAGGCCCAGGACTGCACAGTTTACTCCAAGATGATCACTTTCTTGGGTGCTGCTCTGCTTGGGGGTGGGGGGCGTTCGCGCCTTTATCCTGGATGGATATGCATTTTCTCACATGCCAGATATTGCCTGCATCCATTTCTTGATGGATTTGTCTTGCTATTTGTGCAGCTTCCGCTCGTCTAGCTACTGGTGATTGTATTACCAATTGTTTTTTCTGCCACGAGGTGCGTGCATTGTCTTCCTCTTTAATGACTCTGTCATGTTGTCGGGTGACGGATGTTATACTGGCAGCCTACTGGAGAACTGCTACTTTCTCCTTTTATCTGCGACAGTTGCAGGAGCCGACAGAGGACCTTTGTCCTCAGGGCCCTCTTTCTTCGGCTCAGGCTGTTGTCTATCCCAGCCATTCAGCTTTCTGTCTGTGCGTCGCACTTCACTCATCTTTCATTGCTTTTTACTAATGTTTGTGATGCTATGGTTTGATAGGCCTAGGGATCTCTTCCTCTGTCCACTGTTCCAGTGCTATTGAGTTATGTGTGGGTTGGTTATGTGATTCCCTCCATCCTTTTGTCTATTCAGCCTGTAGTAAACAATTTCAAGGTAGGTTGATAAGAAATATAAAATTTTTATACTGTACCAATGACCCAGACATAGCTGGTGCTAACTCTTAAAAATATAGGGCCAAACACAACTTTTGCCCCAATCCCCAAAATTTGCATCTAAAACCAAAGAAAACATGTCCTGAATGGCCCTCCATACTTCACCTCTACTGCGCATGCGCAGTGTCAAGGACGTCCCGAAATTGGCGCCATTAATCATTCTTTGTTTGGTCCTTCATCAGTTAACATCTGACTGATCTTTGTGCTTGTAAATCTCAGTTTAAATGATGCCAGACACATAAATATTAGTGAAATGGTGATTCTAAGGAGGATATAGAAGGAGGAGAGGAAAAATGAGTGACAGAAAATAATCAGGGCTGTAACTTAAAATTTTTTAATTAAATTATGTTAAGTTACCTATTTTCGAGGCAACAGCCTGTTGTGGTCATTCTTGTTATCAAGTTACACTGCTTGTTCAGTGTTTTCCTCTCTCCCTTTCCTTTAAGTCCCCTCTTGCTATTCTCCCATGCTTTTGGCATATTTTCTGTATTTTTATTACTAAAATTTCTTGGGAGTTTTAGCTGGATAACAGAATGAATTCTGTTCTTTTCCCCATGTTTACGTCTTCACCTATGGGTGGTTAGGCGTAGTGTTCTGCATCTACCATCTGATGTTCTGCAGTTTCTTCCCGGGAAGTCTCTGTTTTGCATCAGATAGTGTATTATTGGTAACTGATTTCGGGCCTGGGTGCCTGGAGTCTTATTTTAGTGTTTTTACACTCATTGTTTACATTTACAACAGCCCTCTGTGTGAGGGGGGATTTCTTGAAAATAATATCTTGATGTTATTTTAATCATAACTAGATACATTATTATTGTTCGTAAGTGTTGCATAAATTGTTTAAAATATTTTTAGAGTTTTTGTCCACACTTAGGCTTGGGATCCATTGGGGCTCAACGTTACTTTTCAGAAACTTGGGCTGTTCTGAAAAAATATTTTTTCAAAATTTTTTGATTTCTATTATTTTTTCTATGTTAATGGATCATGTTATTATGTATTTTGATTGTCAGGGGTTGGTGCGAGTACTAGGACTTTGTTTTCTTTTCACAATGAAAGGATATTGTTCAATTGTAATAAGAGGAAATCTTCCTCTGACTTTCATAATCATTGTATAATGTAGTCAGTGTACTCGCACTAACTCCTGTTCTGTATGTGTTAATTTCGATGACAACATGGAAGTGTGTGTCACGGTATGTTAGTGGGGAATTGGCCATTCCGGTCCTTTCCCCGCAGGGTCACTCTATTTTATCAATCTATTTCCGACGATCATGATCAGGGTGATGTATCTGTGATGTCTTCCAAGAGTGTGCCTCCATCGTCACAATCAATGAAGAGCTGGCGGAAAAGTGCTCATGTAAATACGTCAATTGCCTAAGAGGACCCTAGTAGGTTCGATGGCCTTTGACGTCTGCTAGCTCGCCCAGTGTAGCATCCATTCATCAAATGGTTCGGCAGCCGGGTTCATCCGTTGCGGTCTAGAAAGGAGTTTTGGGTGATGCGAGCACTATAAAACAACCAAGTGCACACCCAGTGACGGCGGATTAGAGGGGAGAACGGAGGAAGCCTTTTAGTCCGGTTCATAGCTCGTCCAGGCCCATCCGGGCTGCGAGCGAGAGAGGCCCCTCTCTCGTACATCAACATCTGGCCCCAGATGTTGTGGTACAAAATGTTTCGCATTCGGAGCATACGTCCGCCGCTCGGGACGCTCCGTTATATAGATAGTCCGGAGAGACTGTCAATAAGGCTTCCTCATTCTCATGGCAGCGCACACGACCGCACCTTGGCTACGTGACCTCCGATATCCAGTCAACTTCTCCAATCAGAGAATCCTCGGCGACTAGGTCACGCCATCCGATAGCCAGGGACACGAGGCCTGGAGACTCCGGACGTTCGCATAGGAAGTATGCGGGAGTCAACGTACACGGAGCTTCCAGCGGCAAAGCATCGTAAGACCGCTTCTGCACAGGCCTCGGTGACGGACGTGCTATCCCAAATAGTACAGCTTATCGCAGCATCCCAGCAACGACAGAATCTCTGTCGCATCATGTAATATCCGACGACGCTGGGTTGGGACGCTCCGCAGAAGCATCAGGTGCGGACGTCCGAAAATTTCATACGCTCCGATGGGATGACGAAAGGGATTCGGAGGATTTCGAGCTTTCCCTTTCGGAACAACAGAAGCTGCCATACATTTCTTCCAGCATTATCTTCCAGAGGTTGTTCCGTCGGACTACATTGCTGCGATGCGGGCTAAGAGACTAATAGCGTCATTGGACACGGAGTTTTGGATCGGTTCAGGGACATTGTCCCTGAGTTGCCGACACAGTCCAATAATGTTAGAACATTTGAATTATTGAACGACACTATATATAAGCTTGCTACCAACATGCTAGTCTAGTTTCTTGTCCGCAATGTTCTATTCTGCCTTTTGTGAATTCTAGGAAAATTATTTTCTTATTGGCAGAACTGGGCATACCGAGAGTTCCTTTGCGTCTAAGACGGCGAGGCTGAAGACTGGGAATTATCTTTTTCACTGTCTATGTCAATTCCAACCACGATGTTGGAAATGACAATAATGTATAATAGACTGAACTTAGACGCTTTATCATACGTATACCACCTTACTGAGGCGTTATCATTACGTCTTCAAGAGAAAGAATTCCAGGGTATGATCCTCAATGAGATTTCTTTCAGGGGCAGTAGTTTTTCCACGTATAACTCCGCCCTTCAGTGGCAACCTGGAGTTGGTTAGACGTGACGCAGCCCTAGCTACATCCACGCGCGTGGATAGTAAGGTGACAAACTCTCTCAGAGTCGCTTCGGTCTCGGAGAAGCTTCTCTTCGACGGCAACCTTTCAGCAATCTTGAATTGCTCGATATACACGTTCTCTTGTCAATTAAGTGTAACAAGAGATTCAGACGTGGGCAAACATTCGGTGGTTGACTCAGAGAGTTCCACTGTAGTTGCCGGATCCGAGTTTTTTCGATTATGACGGACGCCAGTCAAACAGGTTGGGACACAATTTTGATCCCAACGGATTCGAAGTGCCAGGGTCTTTGGGTTCCGCAGTTTTTAGGCAAGCACTTAACTTCCAAGGAGGAATATTATTTTGGCTTGCACTACGTCATTGGATGAATTTTATTCAGAAACGCATGTTCAAATCCTGTCCGATAATACGACAGTAGTTGCGTATATCCGGAACCAGGGAGGCACTCATTCGGTTCCGTTATAGATTTTAATGGAAAGAATCCTTCTGTTTGTTATAGAACACCAAGTTCTGTTTCGGTTCGTCGTATTCTCGGTCGTCGGATCGTATTAGCAGACTCCCTTTCACGTAAGGGTCGTTTGTTGCCGTCGGAATGGACTCTCAACAAACAGGTATTCAATCAGATTTGCTATCAATGAGAGCACCCAGTGATAATTTATTTGCGACACAACTCTCCAATCAATTGTAGACGTATGTGTCACCGTGTCCGGATCCCCGAGCATATATAGTTAACGCTCTATCGATCTAGTAGGTCGCGATGTTAGGATATGCGTATCCTCCAGCGCTGTTGATTCAGCAAGTATTGCTAGGATTATTCTTTCACAATACAATTCTGTTGGTAGCATCTCTGTCTCCACAGAGACGGTGGATTAATTTACTTAGATGTCGCCTGTGGGACTTTCCGAGGAAACTTCCTCCGTGAGAGGATCTTTTTTTGCTGGGGAAATCGTGTCAACTCTATCACAACCCGCAAGGTCTCAACCTTCACGTATTCCGTTGTGCGGTCCTTCTTGCATGGCAAGCTTTGTATAGGACGAGCAGTGGACGCGATTCCTAACTGTAGAAGGACCTCCTCTTTGCTATACTATGCGGCTAAAGTGGAGGGTCTTCCATTGTTGGTGTAGGGATCTTTATGTTGATATTTTTGATCCCTCCATACCAGACATTGCAAACTTTCTAGTATACTTGTTTAACGAGATCATCTGCAACCAGTTACTTTTAAAGGTTATAGGTCTATGTTATCTGATACCTATGCACACCATGATAGTTTACAATTGAGCCTTATGTCTCTTTATCTAAGTTAGTTTGAAACTTTTCGATAAGAGACCTAGAATCGTTAGATTAATTCCTATTTGGAATTCAGCTTGGGTTCTTATTAACTAATGCAACGGTTTGAACCCCTTGAGGCAGTGGTTTCAAATTCTGGCCTTTGAAGGCAGCAATTCTCTTAGTCTTCTCTTCTGCTGAAGAGTCAGTGAGCTTCATGCACTATCGGTGGACGATTCTCACTTTCGTAGTATCGGAACTCTATTCCCTTTACTACTAATGTTGTATTTTTGATTAAGAATCAGGCTCCTAATAATATCCGGATCCTATTGTTTTTTAAGGTCCATCCGTCTTCGAGCGGGCATAGGGCTTTACTCTGTCCGGATAGACCTTTATCTATTTATTAACAGATCTCAGTTTTTCAGTAGGACGTAAAGCTTCTTCTGGCTCTGATGCCTAATAGAAAGGTCATTACGGTCCATTCTATTACTTAATGCATTCAGTTAACTATCGGTACTGCTTAGGATAATCTATCCTTAACTCAGCAGTCTGTGCTTATGATTTCGGCTCATGAAGTAAGAGCTCTTCTACATCTTGGGCTTACGTAAATAGTATTGCTATTATAGATTAAAGTAGGCTGCATATTGGTCTCAGCCATCCACATTCACGAATTTTTATCTCAGAAATATTGAATCCATTCTGGAGACCTGCATTATTTAGGTCCATTATCAGCTGCTCAGAATGTCGATCACTTAACAATTGCAACTATAGCTATGTAGGCTTTATGTTCCGGCAGTGACTCCGTCCTGCTGCCCTCTTCGCTCTGGGCTATTTGACCCAGGGCAAGAAAAAGGGGGGCGGGGGGGAGGGTGTTCCCTTGGGTCACCTGTTTTATTATGAAAACAAGGGGATACCTCCTCCGGAGTCAGTAATTCTGAGCTGTTACTGGGATGATTTCTTAAGTGAAAACTTATGTTTTAAAATTCATTCATGTCATAGTTTTAAAGTATAGCATTTGAATATGTCACGTATCAAACGGGTGTTATTATACTATCCTCGGACACTTTTAAAAGAGTATAAAGAGTCCCAATTCTCTGGACTAACTTTATTTATTGGCTTACTTTAAAAATAATTAGTATAAGAATTATACTGGATTTTAATAGAGAATACGGATGTTATGATGCTCCATTATAGAAGGTATTGTGTCTTTCTAATTTATCATAAATAAGAAAGATACACGTGAAGCCTATTTCTCCTTTTCTCCTCCAGGAGATGACTCTATTTTATATAGTTGAGCTTACTGGATTTTCCTCTATGTCCTGGGCCCTCCAGCCTTTTTACTATTCAGCTATGTCTGGGTCATTGGTACAGTATAAAAATCTGAAAAAATTTATAGTAATTTATATATTTTTTATACTTACCAATGACCCAGACGGGGATGGCCCTCCCAGGAGTTGGGAACTCATACCTCCCCGCTGAGGACATAGCGCTTACCAGGCTCTGATGGTAAGAATGATTAATGGCGCCAATTTCAGGACGTCCTTGACACTGCGCATGCGCAGTAGAGGTGAAGTATGGAGGGCCATTCAGGACATGTTTTCTTTGGTTTTAGATGCAAATTTTGGGGATTGGGGGGCAAAATTTGTGTTTGGCCCTATATTTTTAAGAGTTAGCACCAGCTATGTCTGGGTCATTGGTAAGTATAAAAAATATATAAATTACTATAAATTTTTTAAGTTTTATAGTAAATTTCCTTTCTTATACCTACCGCGATTGTTTACATGGAGGCCCTCCCGTCTTCTTATTCAGGTAAGAATCCTTCCTCCCCGCTGATCACATAACTCCTGTGTTGTTGGAATCAAAAGAATGACGAATTGACGCACTGCACACTGTTTTACGGAAGTTGTGGATTTGTACTATGGAAGAGCGTCCCATACTGGGTGTGCGCCGATGGCGTTCGACACAGTTTTGGCTTATTTTTTCGTGGTGTTTTTACACCACTTTTCTTTCCCATATCTCTTGGGAAAGATTAAAATAGAGAGTATTTTATCCGAGTTAGGTTCTTCCACTGTAGTGCAAGCCTGTAGTAAACAATTGCGGTAGGTATAATAAGAAAGGAAATTTACTATAAAATTTATATTTCTCAAACTTGAGATTGCAGAGCTGTGAGTGAAGATTCAGCCATTTTTCATAATGATCCACACCCAATAGTTTCTCATGTGGCTTTTAAAATGACTGACTTCTGTTTAGACCACTATCGTGAGCCTCCATTTTGTAAATATCTTTTCATAACTGAATTCTCATTTTATTAGCTCACCTACTTCTATTAGAAGTGGTGAGCTATTGTCATGACCTCGGGCATCGGCGTCGGTGTCGGCATCGGCATCCGGTGTGTCCAATATTGTAAGATTTAATGTTAAGGTTAATTTCTCAAAGATCAGTGGGCTCAGGCCATGGATATTGCATATGTAGGTTGTAGGGGACTATCAGAACAGTATTTAACCCTGAGAATTAGCGTTTAGGTGTTGTAAGAATTTGCGTTAAAGTCAGCTTTTGTGCAGATTGTGGTGCCTTCACCTCTCATTACTGTTTATTTTCTCATTTCAATAACTACTTTAGGTATTAACCCTACTGTATGCAGAAATTTAACTGATTTCTTCTCTTTTTTTCAGTCACAATGTTCACGTTTTTCTCTGACTTACTCAATTTTAAGTTCTAAAAGTTTGTGTTAAGGTGAGTTCTGTTTCTATGTGTCTTTCCAGGCAATTGATATTGTACACATGGGTTACTGAACTACATTGCGGTAATGTTGCGCCCTCATTACATGCATATTTGAGGAATTTGAGGGGGATTTTTGGGACTTATATTCACTTTCTTTAAAAAAAAATTTTTTAGAACTTTTTTTTTTCATTTAATACTTTCTCATACTTGTTACTAGTAACATTAAGGCTTATTTTAGTTGTTGATGTGATGTATTTTTGTTGGGACTTATAGTCACTTTCTTGAACGAATGTTTTTCTGCAACTCCTCTTTAACCAATGAATGTACTTCAATTACAATTTCAGTGATTCTTCATTACATAATGCCATTTTGCACCTCCTATTTTATTTTTTTTTGATCTGATGTATTTTTATTTTGAAAAAAATAAATTTATGAAAGCCTTTCCTAATTCTTATTTATGATTTAATATCTGGCCTCACGATTCATATTCTTAATCATAAACATTTCTAAAAGAAAAAAATGCTTTTATATCCAATGATACTATGTTGAATTGATATATAATAAATGCAGATATATAATAAATGCAGAAATATAGATTTTCCAAAGCCATCACATAAACCACATTAATCATTGGATGCCTAGTTATTAATGATTTATATTAACTAAATATTAGACATGTTACATTGGAACGACATTATCAAGCGCGAATGTAGGTGAGCGTTGGGATGTAACATCCCTCTTGTTTCCCATGCAATGATATACCCTCTAATGTTCTTTGATCAAACTGAGTGGAGTACTCTAAATATACTCTATATATCTATAATATCTATAGTATTCTATATGACTCATGTTTTTAGGCATCCTCAAAGAAAGTCTTTAACTCTTTCATAGGTACCACCATGGGGGTGGGGTAGGGGGAGGGGATGTGTTTATCCCATATGTTTACGTCTGTTCAATACTGTTCAGAACGTTTTGTATTCTTGCATCTTCTTCCAGATGCATTGTTTTATCTTCATATGAAGATCTAGCTTTTCAGATGATTGTTGATCAGTTACTGATTTTGGGCCTTTGTTGTGCCTGTTGTTGGTTAGTTTCCATTTTTTAGCTCACCAACTTTAGTTGTGTGAGCTTATGGCATGGCTCGATCGGTCGGTGTCAGCGTCGGCATCAGCGTATGTGTCCAATAATGTTAAAGCTTCTGTTTAGGTCACTTACTCGCCCTATTTCCATATCATGTCCTTTATAATGCTGCTATATGATGATTATTATCATTATACCATGATTTAACCCCTCATACTCTGCATTTTTTTAGTTGCGTTTAGTTTTCTGTTTAGCTCATAATTTCATGTTTAACTAAATGTTTAGGTCAGCTGCTGTGCTCCTTCTCTTCCCATGGCACTTATATTCATCATACATGTTCCTCAGTATCATTGTTCCATGATTAACCCCTCATACCCTGCATTTTAAACATTTTTCTTGACATTTTTAGTTGCGTTTAGTTTTCTGTTTAGCTCGGAATTTCATGTTTAACTTAGTGTTTAGGTCAGCTGCCGTGCTCCTTCTCTTCCCATGGCAATTATTTTCATCATACATGTTCCTCAGTATCATTGTTCCATGATTAACCCCTCATACCCTGCATTTTAAACATTTTTCTTGAAATTTTTAGTTGCGTTTAGTTTTCTGTTTAGCTCGGAATTTCATGTTTAACTAAGTGTTTATGTCTGCTGCTGTGCTCCTTTTCTTCCCACGGCACTTATATTCATCATACATGTTCCTCAGTATCATTGTTCCATGATTAAACCCTCATACTCTGCATTTTAAACATTTTTCTTGACATTTTTAGTTGCGTTTAGTTTTCTGTTTAGCTCGGAATTTCATGTTTAACTTGATGTTTAGGTCAGCTGCTGTGCTCCTTCTCTTCCCATCTCACTTATATTCATCATACATGTTCCTCAGTATCATTGTTCCATGATTAACCCCTCATACCCTGCATTTTAAACATTTTTCTTGACATTTTTAGTTACGTTTAGTTTTCTGTTTAGCTCAGAATTTCATGTTTAACTAAGTGTTTAGGTCAGCTACTGTGCTCCTTTTCTTCCCATGGCACTTATATTCCTCATACATGTTCCTCAGTATCATTGTTCCATGATTAACCTCTCATACCCTGCATTTTAAACATTTTTCTTGACATTTTTAGTTGCGTTTAGTTTTCTGTTTAGCTCGGAATTTCATGTTTAACTTAGTGTTTAGGTCAGCTGCTGTGCTCCTTCTCTTCTCATGACACTTATATTCATCATACATGTTCCTCAGTATCATTGTTCCATGATTAACCCCTCATACCCTGCATTTTAAACATTTTTCTTGACATTTTTAGTTGCGTTTATTTTTCTGTTTAGCTCAGAATTTCATGCTTAACTTAGTATTTATGTCAGTTTCTGTGTTTTACTTTTAAGAGGTTGTGTTTAGGTAAGCTTTGTCACATGTTATGAGCCTGTTTGATACAGTTCTTGTGTTTGCCAAAGTTACTATCAAAGAGGAATGTTGGTGAGCTATAGGGCGTTGGCGTCCTTCTTGTTCCTCTTCACGTTGTTGTCTGTTCAATAACGTTTTGGGTTTGTATTAATTCAGTGTTTAGTTAAAAACTATTTTTAGCTCACCTACTTCTGAAAGTAGTGGTGAGCTTATGTCGTGACCTCGGGCGTCCGCGTCTGGCGTGTCCAATATTGTAAGACTTTGTGTTTAGGTGATTTTTCCAAATTCTGCTTCACCCAGGCTTTTGATATTTCAAATATAGGTTATTGAGGACCTTTATAACCATATCTAATCCTTATACTGTGGATTTTTTAACCATTTCAGTGTGAATTTGCATGAAAAACTTTGTGAATTTCTACTGGTAAGAATTTGCGTTTAGGTCAGCTTGTGGGCAGATAGGAAGGAATTTTGTCAAAGTTATATGGGTTCCTGCTTTCATAGTGTTTTTCTAGATTATATGAAGCCATCACAACAATATTTAAACCTTATACTGTAACTTTTTTAACCATTCCATTGTGAATGTGCATGAGAAACTTATTCAATTTCTACTTGTAAGAATTTGCCTTTAGGTCAGCTTGTGAGCAGATTGGAAGGAATTTTTCAAAGTTACATGAGTTCTTGCTTTCATATTGTGTTTCTAGAATATAAGGAGCCATCAGAACAATATTTAAACCTTATATTGTAAGTTTTTTAACCATTCCAGTGTGAATTTGCATGAGAAACTTAGTCAATTTCTACTTGTAAGAATTAGCGTTTAGGTCAGCTTGTGAGCAGATACGAAGGAATTTTTCAGTTACATGAGTTCTTGCTTTCATATTGTGTTTCTAGATTATAAGGAGCCATCAGAACAATATTTAAACCTTATACTGTAACTTTTTTAACCATTTCAGTGTGAATTTGCATGAGAAACTTAGTCAATTTCTACTTGTAAGAATTAGCATTTAGGTCAGCTTGTGGGCAGATAGGAAAGAATTTTGTCAAAGTTATATGAGTTCTTGCTTTCATATTCTTTTTCTAGATTATATGGAGCTATCACAACAATATTTAAACCTTATACTGTAACTTTTTTAACCATATCAGTATGAATTTGCCTGAAAAACTTAATCAATTTCTACTTGTAAGAATTTGTGTTTAGGTCAGCTTGTGGGCAGATTGGAAGGATTTTGTCAAAGTTATATGAGTTCTTGCTTTCATATTGTGTTTCTAGATTATATGGAGCTATCACAACAATATTTAAACCTTATACTGTAACTTTTTTAACCATTCCATTGTGAATTTGCATGAGATACTTAGTCAATTTCTACTTGTCAGAATTTGCGTTTAGGTCAGCTTGTGGGCAGATTGGAAGGAATTTTTTGTCAAAGTTACATGAGTTTTTGCTTTCATATTGTGCTTCTAGGTTATATGGATCTATCCAGGGGAAATACTTCGACGAGAATCAGAGAATCGATTCTCGTGTTGATTCCCGCAAATCTTTCTAATTTTTAGTCCCCTACGGGAACCGTAAGGGGACTATAGGATTGCACTCCGTCTGTCCGTCCGTCTGTCTGTCTGTCTGTCCATCTGTCCGTCTGTCTGTCTGTCTGTTTTTTATGTTACCACCTCTCCCTCCAACATGCTTTAAGCTACACCTTTCATATTTGGTACATAGATAAATGGTTCTGAGGGGATGATGCACGCTCAAATTTTTTTTTTCAAAATCCAAGATGGCGGAATGGCGGCCATTTTTGTTGTGTTTTTTAAGCTTTTTTTCTCTATTTTCATGTTACCACCCCTCCCACCAACATGGTTCAAGCTACACCTTTCATATTTGGTACATGGATAAATGGTTCTGAGGGGATGATGCACGCTAAATTTTTTTTTTCAAAATCCAAGATGGCGGAATGGCGGCCATTTTTGTTGTGTTTATTAAGCTTTTTTTTCTCTATTTTCATTTTACCACCCCTCCCACCAACATGGTTCAAGCTACACCTTTCATATTTGGTACATGGATAAATGGTTCTGAGGGGATGATGCTTGCTCAAAATTTTTTTTTCAGAATCCAAGATGGCGGAATGGCGGCCATTTTTGTTGTGTTTTTAAGCTTTTTTTTCTCTATTTTGATGTTACCACCCCTCCCACCAACATGGTTCAAGCTACACCTTTCATATTTGGTACATGGATAAATGGTTCTGAGCGGATGATGCACGCTCAAACGTTTTTTTTTAAAATCCAAGATGGCAGAATGGCGGCCATTTTTGTTGTGTTTTTAAGCTTTTTTTTCTCTATTTTGATGTTACCACCCCTCCCACCAACATGGTTCAAGCTACACCTTTCATATTTGGTACATGGATAAATGGTTCTGAGCGGATGATGCACGCTCAAACGTTTTTTTTTAAAATCCAAGATGGCAGAATGGCGGCCATTTTTGTTGTGTTTTTAAGCTTTTTTTTCTCTATTTTGATGTTACCACCCCTCCCACCAACATGGTTCAAGCTACACCTTTCATATTTGGTACATGGATAAATGGTTCTGAGCGGATGATGCACGCTCAAACGTTTTTTTTTAAAATCCAAGATGGCGGAATGGCGGCCATTTTTGTTGTGTTTTTAAGCTTTTTTTCTCTATTTTGATGTTACCACCCCTCCCACCAACATGGTTCTAGCTACACCTTTCATATTTGGTACATGGATAAATGGTTCTGAGGGGATGATGCACGCTCAAAATTTTTTTTTCAAAATCCAAGATGGCGGAATGAGGGCCATTTTTGTTGTGTTTTTTAAGCTTTTTTTCTCTATTTTTATGTTACCACCCCTCCCACCAACATGGTTCAAGCTACACTTTGCATATTTGGCACATGGATAGAGGGTTGGGAGGGGATGATGCACGTTCAATATTTTTTCTTCAAACTCCAAGATGGCGGCATGGCGGCCATTTTTGTTGTGTTTTTTAAGCTTTTTTTCTCTATTTTATGTTACCACCCCTCACTCCAACATGGTTCAAGCTACACTTTTTATATCTGGCACATGGATAGAGGGTTGTAATGGGATGTTGCACGTTCAATATTTTTTTTCCAAAGTTCAAGATGGCGCCATGGCAACCATTTCTGTTGTGTTTTTTAAGCTTTTTTCTCTATTTTATGTTACCACTACTCCCTCCAACATGGTTCAAGCTGCACTTTTCATATATGGTACATGGAATAAGGATGTTGTGAGGGGATTATGCATGCTCAATATTTTTTTTTCAAAATCTAACATCTGTCTGTCTGTCCGTCTGTCTGTCTGTCTGTTTTTACCACCTCTCCCTCTAATATGCTTCAAGCTACACCTTTCATATTTGGTACATGGATAAATGGTTCTGAGGGGATGATGCACAGTCAATATTTATTTTCAAAATCCAAGATGGCAGAATGACGGCCATTTTTGTTGTGTTTTTTTAAGCTTTTTTCTCTATTTTATGTTACCACCCCTCCCTCCAACATGGTTCAAGCTACGCCTTTCATATATGGTAAATGGATAAAGGGTTGTGAGGGGATTATGCACGCTCAATATTTTTTTTTAAAAATCCAAGATGCTTATATACTCTAGTGTCTTCTGTGACAAAAACACCTTATGTCACAAAAGCGCCGTAGGGGACTAATACCACCTCGGTGGTCAAACACTTGTTAGTACTATATCACTAAGTTGATTCTCAATTTGATTCTCGCAAATTTCATTGGAATATAAGCCCTGCTATCACAACAGTATTTAACCCCAATACTGTGGATTTTTAAAAAAAAATTTCTTGAAATTTTTTTCCAAAATTTTGTGATTTCTCAGGTGTTAGAATTTGCATTTAAGTCAGTTTGTGTCAAGACTATAGCTAATTTTTTTCGAAGTTCACTTGACCCCAGCTTTTGATATTTCACATGTAGGTTAGAGGGAACAAAAACAACAATGTTTAAGCCTTGTACTATAATTTGTTTTTACCAGTTTGCTGTCAATTTACATGAAAAATTTAGTGAATATTCATTTTGTGGGCAGAATAGAAATTTTGTCAAAGTTACATGAGTTATTGTTTTCATATAGTATTTCCAGGAGGCCAGGGTAAGGGGTGGGGCCCAGGGTTGGGGTCCTGAGTTTGGATCCAGATCTATGTGGTTTCGGGTCCCAGGGTTGGGTCAGGAGTGGAAGTCAGAGGGTTGGTGTCCCGGGGTGGTGCCTGGTGTTAGGGTCCAGGGGTGAGTGTCCCAGGATAAGGGTTGGGGTGCAGGGTGGGGGCTAGGGTTAGGGTCCTGTTTGGGATACAGGTCCAGGTGGGTTGAGGTCCAAGGAGATCAGCAGTGGGAGCTATGTGGTTCTGGTGTTGAGGGTCCTGGCGTGGAGCCAGTGGTCCATGGGTAGGGCAAAGAGGTTGGTGTCCAGAGGGCATTGTCACAGGATCAGGGTTGGGGTTCTGGGATGGGATCAGGTTAAGGTGGGTTAGGGCCTCAGAGATAGAGTCAGGAGTGGGAGTCAGAGGTTTAGAGTCCATGGTGTCAGTGTTCCAGGGTTGGGGTCCATGGGTGGGACCAGGGTTTGGGGTCATGGTTTGTGATCCAGGTCCAGGTGGGTTGGGTCTGAGGAGTGGAGTCAAGAGTGGGAGCCATGGGTTGGGGTTCTGGGGTTGTAGAACTGAGTGGGGGGCCAGGGGGCCCTGGGTAATCTTTTGGGGTGGTGTGGGGGGAGCTCATAAAAGCCTATGCTAAGATGATTCCTGTTCCTATTACATTTACCCAAAATGTTAGGAGAGCTATAATGGAGCGACAGTATCAAGCACGAATGTAGTTGAGCGTCGGGATGTAACATCCCTCTTGTTGTTTTTTCAATTAGGATACATATTATGTCTTATTCCGGTAGTTATCTTTAATTAGGTAGTGCTTGGCCACACTTAGGCTCTATCAGGATGCCCTTGGGTTCATGAGGTTCCCTTGGGTCACTTAGGCTTCATTCAAAATTTTCCTCCCAATTTATTTCGAAAATTTTTTTGATTGTCTGTGTTATGTATCCTTGCGATGTTTATTCTGTGTTATTGGAGTGCAGCAAACTTATGATATTTTTATACTGTACCAATGACCCAGACATAGCTGGTGCTAACTCTTAAAAATCTAGGGCCAAACACAAATTTTGCCCCCCAATCCCCAAAATTTGCATCTAAAACCAAAAGAAATCATGTTCTGAAGGACCTCCATACTTTGCCCTTACTGCGCATGCGCAGTGTCAAGGACATTCTGAAATTGGCGCCAATTATCATTCTTTGTTTGGCCCTTAATCAGTTAACATCTCACTGATCTTTGTGCTTGTAAATCTCAGTTTAAATGATGCCAGACACATAAATATTGGAGAAATGGTGATTCTAAGGAGGATATAGAAGGAGGAGAGGAAAAAGGAGTGACAGAAAATATTCAGGGCTGTAACTTAAAATTTTGTAATGAAATTATGTTAAGTTGCCTATTTTCGAGGCATGGGCCTGTTGTTGTCATTCTTGCTATGAAGTTGCACTGCTTATTCAGTGTTTCCTCTCCCCGTATCCTGTAAGTCCCCCCTTGCTATTCTCACATGCTTTTGGCATATTTTTGAGTAAGATTACTACTAAAATTTCTTGGGAGAATTAGCTTGGTTACAGAATGAATTCTGTTATTTTCCCCATGTTTACGTTCTCACCCATGGGTGTTTAGACGTTGTGTTCTGCATCTACCATCTGATGTTCTGCAGATTTTTCCCTGGAAGTCTCTGTTTTGCATCAGATAGTGTGTATTGTTGATAACTGATTTCGGGCCAGTATTGTCAGTGCCTGGAGTCATGTTTTCTGGTGTTTATACACTTCTTGTTTACATTGGCAACAGTCTCTTTTGAGGGGGGCTTTTTGCCTTTGGAGTAGTTTATCTCATTACAAGATACATTATTATTATCCGTAAGTGTTGCATTAATTATTTAAAATAATTCTAAAATTTTTGACCACACTTAGCCTTGGGATCCATTGGGGCTCAATGTTACTTTTCAGAAACTTGGGCTTCGCTGAAAAAATATTTTTCAAAAATTATTTTGGATTTCAACTGTTTTTTCAATGTTAATGGATCATGTTATTATGTATCTTTGTTTTTAGGGGTTTGTGCGAGTACTAGGACTTGTTGTCTTTTCACAATGAAAAGATATTGTTCAAATTGTAATAGGAAGAAATCTTCCTCTGACTTTCATGATCATTGTATTAATTGTAGTCGGTGTACTCGCACTAACTCCTGTTCAATATGTGAATATTGGGATGACAAACATTGGAAACGTGTGTCACGGTATGTTGTTAGTGGAGAAAGGGCTATACCGGTCCTTTCTCCGCAGGGTCACTCTAGTCTATCAGTTTCTATTTCAGAGGAACAAGAACAGGGTGATGTTTCCATGTTATCTTCCAAAAGTGCGCTTCCGTCATCACAATTGAATGCAGAGCTAGCGGCAAAAGTGTTCATGGAGATACGACAGTTGCCTAAGAGGTCCCGAGTAGGATCGACGGCGCTGTCGTCCGCTAGCTTGCCTGGTGTAGCGTCCATTCACCGAATGGTTCGGCAGCCGGGTTTGTCCATTGCGGTCCAGGAGGAAATGTTGGGTGATGCAAGCACTATAAACTACAAGGTGCACACCCAGTGATGGCAGATAATAGGAGAGATCGGAGGAAGCCTTCTAGTTCGGTTCCTAGCTCATCCAGGTCCAGCCGGGCCGCGAGCGAGAGAGGCCCCTCTCTCGTACAACAACATCTGGGACCAGATGTTGTGGTACAAAATGTGTCGCAAGCGGAGCACACGTCCGTCGCTCAGGACGCTCCGTTGTATAGGCAGTCCGCTGAAACTGCTCGGGCTTCATCATCCTCTCACCAGCGCACATGACCGCACCTTGGCTACGTGACCGCGGATAGTCTACCAGCTTCGCCGATCAGGGATTCATCGGCGACCAGGTCACGCCATCCGGTAGCCAGGGACACGAGGCCGGTAGACTCTGGACGTTCGCATAGGAAGAGTATGCGGGAGTCAGTTGATGCGGAGCTTCCCGCGGCTAAGTAGCGAAAGACCGCTACTCCGCAGGCCTCGATGACGGACTTGCTAGCTCAGATAGCACAAATTATCGCAGCATCCCAGCAATCGACAGAATCGGTGTCGGATCGGGAATTATCCGATGGCGCTGGGTCGGTACGCTCCGCCGAAGCATCGGGTGCGGACGACCGGGAGCATCATGAGGTCCGTCCGGATGGCGAAAGGGATACAGATCACTTGGAGCTATCCCTTTCGGAACAACATAAAGCTGCCGTGGATTTCATCCGGCACTTCCTTTCCTCAAGTTGTTCCGTCGGGCCAGACTGCTGCGGTACCTGATAAGAGACTGATAGCGTCGTTGGACACTGAATTCTTCGAGCGGTTCAGAGACATCGTCCCTGAGTTTCCGTCTCAGTCCAATAATGTCACAAGAACATTTGAATTATTGAACGACGCTATCTTCAAGCTTGCTTCCAAAACAGGCAAAGCTGGTTTCTTGTCCGCCAATGCTCTTAACCTGCCTTTTATTAATGCAAGGAATAAATTCGATACGGCAGGACAGGGTATTCCGAGAGTTCCTCTGCGTCTTGACGACGAGGCGGAAGACTTAGAATTGTCATTACCGTCCATTCCAACCGCGGTGTTGGATACGACAATTACGTCTAACAGGGCCAGTTTAGACGCTTTATCTTACGCAGACCACCTTACAAAGGCGTTATCACTGCGTCTTCAAGGGAAAGAATTCCAGGATATACAATCCTCTTTAAGACTTCTTTCAAGGGCAGTAGCTTATTCCACGTATAACTCCGCCCTTTCAGTGGCAAACCTGGAGTTGGTTAGATGTGACACAGCCCTAGCTACATCCACACACGTGGATACTAAGGTGAAGAACTCTCTCAGAGTCGCTTCGGTCTCCGGAGAACTTCTCTTCGACGGCAAGCTTTCTGCAATCTACGATAAAATTACTAAGAAAGCTTCAGATTCTCTGCTGTTTAAATCCGCTTCCAAAAAGTCGGATACGGCAGATAAGAGTAAGACAGGCACTTCTGGGACTAATGCGCCCAAGAGAGGTTTCTATAGAGGTTCCGGTGCGTCCTCTTGGTCTTATTCAAGAGACCGTCAAAGCAGCGACTCACGTGCGGGACGTCCTTCAGGCCGGGACAACCGGTCGGACCCCCCGAGGTCGACGGGACGAGGTGTGGGTCATGGAGGACGTGGTTTCTCCTCCCGCAGGCCTCGCCTGTCCAGGAGGTGATGGTTTCAACCTCTATCGTGTTCCGGTTGGCGAAAGGTTGTCGAGTTTTTCAGAAGAGTGGGCGTCAATTACGGACGACCCTTGGGTGAGAGGGGTGATTTCGGAAGGTCTAAGAATATCCTTCAAACGAAAGCCTCCATTAACTCGAAGTCCAAAATGGACTCAACTTCCGTCAAATCCGCAGAAAAGAGACGCTCTGTTATCGGAGGTGCAGTCTCTTTTAATGAAGAACGTGGTAGAGGTCGTAGAAGACCAGGCAACACCAGGATTCTACAGCCATCTGTTTCTGGTTCCGAAACCAGACGGCTCGTTCCGTCCAGTCATAGATTTGAGCTGGATAAACAAGCTGATCGTCGCTCCGAAGTTCTATATGGAGACGATTCGATCGGTCAGAGCGAGTATTCAGGTGAACGATTATGCTACAAGCTTAGATCTCAAAGATGCGTACTTTCATGTCATGGTACATCCGACATTCAGAAAGTATCTACGCTTCGCAGTCCTAGGAGTGGTGTATCAATGTGATGATGCGATGTGCTTCAGATTGAACCTAGCACCCTGGGCTTTCACTCGGGTAATGAACTCGGTAATGATGTATTTCCGAGCTCATTCGTCTGCGGTAACGTCGGCCTACCTGGACGACATTCTTCACAGAGGTACGGCAACGAGTTAACGCTTCAGAACGATGTGCAGAATCTGCTTCTATTGCTCCGACGTCTCGGTTTTGTTATAAACGAGGAGAAGTCGGATCTGGTGCCGTGCAAGTCATTCACTCATCTGGGAATGAGCTTCGAGACGCACAACAATCTCGTTCGTCTGCCGTTAACCAGAGCAAAATTAGTCAGTTGTTACACTCGCTATTGTCTTCATGCAGATAAAGTCACAGCGAGGGAGTTCATGAGACTGATAGGTCTGTGCGGAGCCGCTGCGGATCTCATTCCGATGGGGCGGTTACGCACTCGTCCTCTCCAAATTTTCTTGACTCAGAATTGGAGTGTGAAGATTCATTCGCTCGACATAGACGTTCTCTTGTCAGATCAAGTGAAACAAGAGATTCAGACTTGGGCAAACATTCAGTGGTTAACTCAGGGAGTTCTGCTGCAGTTGCCGGATCCGAGTTTTACGATTATGACGGATGCCAGTCAAACAGGTTGGGGTGCATCATTGATCCCAACTGATTCGAGATGCCAGGGTCTTTGGGATCCACAGTTCCTAAGCAAGCACATAAACATCAAGGAAATGATGTCAGTTTGGCTTGCGTTACGTCATTGGATGCACATTATTCACAAAGCTCATGTCCAAATCCTGTCCGACAATACGACAGTAGTTGCGTATATACGGAACCAGGGAGGCACTCATTCCGTTCCCTTATTCAATTTAACGGAAAGAATCCTTCTGTTTGCTCTAGAACATCAAGTTCTACTTTCGGTCCGTCATATACCGGGTCGTCTGAATGTACTAGCAGACTCCCTTTCACGGAAGGGTCGCTTGTTGCCGTCGGAGTGGACTCTCAACAAACAAGTATTCAATCAGATTTGCTACCAATGGGAACGGCCAATGATAGACTTATTTGCGACACATCTCAACAATCAGTTGCAGACGTATGTGTCAACGTGTCCGGATCCAAGAGCATTTGCAGTAGACGCTCTATCGATCTCATGGGACGGAATGATAGGATATGCGTATGCTCCACGCCATTGATTCAGCAAGTATTGCTAAAAATAAAACAATCTCAATGCAAGATTCTGTTGGTAGCATCTCTTTCTCCACAGAGACCGTGGATAAATCTACTCAGGTATCTGTTGTGGGACCTACCGCGAAAGCTTCCTCCACGGGAGGATCTTCTTTCGCAGGGGAAACCGCGTCAACTTCATCACAACCCGCAAGGTCTCAACCTTCACGTTTTTCCATTGTGCGGTCCTTCTTGCATGGCAAGCACTTTACAGGACGAGCGGTGGACGCGATTTCTAACTGTAGGAGGACCTCCTCTTCGCTAAACTATGCGGCTAAGTGGAAGGTTTTTCGTTGTTGGTGTAGGGATCATTCTGTTGATATTTTTGATCCCTCCATACCAGACATTGCAAACTTTCTAGTATACTTGTTTGACGAGATCAAACTGCAGCCTGTTACTATTAAGGGTTATAGGTCTATGTTATCTGATACCTATGCACACCATGATAGTTTACAAATTGGATCTAATGTCTCTTTATCTAAGTTAGTTAGAAACTTCCGATAAATAGACCCAGAACTCTTAGATTAATTCCTAAGTGGAATTTAGCTTGGGTTCTTCTTAAACTGAAGGAAAAGCCATTTGAGCCTCTTGGGACAGTAGATTTCAAATTCTTGTCTTATAAGACAGCTTTTCTCTTAGCTTTCTCTTCTGCTAGAAGAGTCAGTGATCTTCATGCACTATCGGTGGACTATTCTCACTATCGTAGTGTCGGGAACACTATCACCTTCACTACTAATGTTGGATTTTTAGCTAAGAATCAGGCTCCTAATAAATATCCGGAACCTATTGTTATTAAGGCGCTGCCGTCTTCAGACGGGCGTAGGCCTTTACTCTGTCCTGTTAAAGCTTTACGTATTTATAAACAGAGATCTCAGTTTATCAGGAAGGGACGAAAACGTTTCTTTCTGTCTCTGATGCCTAATAGAAAGGACATTTCGGTCCCTTCTATTGCTAGATGGATTCAATTAACTATCCGTACTGCTTATGAAAATTTATCTTCTTCTCAGCAGTCGGTGCTTAAGATTTCAGCTCATGAAGTAAGAGCTCTTTCTACATCTTGGGCTTACGCAAATAGTGTTGCTATTACAGATTTAATGAAGGCTGCTTATTGGTCTCAGCCATCCACATTCACAGATTTTTATCTCAGAAATATTGAGTCCATTTCTGGAGACCTGCATTGTTTAGGTCCGTTATTTGTTGCTCAGAATGTCGTCCACTAAACAGTTGCAACTATAGTTATGCAGGCTTTCTGTTCCGGCAGTGACTCCGTCCTGCTGCCCTCTTCGCTCTGGGCTATTTGACCCAGGGCAAGGGGAAGGGGGGGGGGGGGGGGTAGGGGAGTGTGTTCCCTTAGGTCACCTGCTTTATAGTGAAAAGCAAGGGAATTCCTCCTCCAGAGTCAGTAATTCTGAGTCGTTTCCGGGATGGTTTTAAAGTGTAATAATAATGTTAAAAATTCATTCATGTCATATTTTTAAAGTGTAGCTCGGTGTGAAGCATTTGTATATGTCAAGTGTCAAACGGGCGTTAATATACATTCCTCGGACACTTTTAAGAATATAAAGAGTCTCAATTCTCTGGATTAACTTTATTTATTGGCTTACTTTAAAAATAATTAGTATAAAGGGTTATACTGGATGTTAATAGAGAACACGAATGTTATTGTGCTCAATTATGAAGGGTATTGTATCTTTCTAATTTGTCATAAAATAAGAAAAATACATGTAAAGCCTAATACCCCTTTTCTCCTTGAGGGGTTGACTCTATGTTATATAGTTGAGCTTATTGGATTTTCCTCTTATGTCCTAGGCCCTCCAGCCTTTTTACTATTCAGCTATGTCTGGGTCATTGGTACAGTATAAAAATGTTAAAAAATTTACAGTAATTTATATATTTTTTATACTTACCAATGACCCAGACGGGGATGGCCCTCCCAGGAGTTGGGAACTCATACCTCCCCGCTGAGTACATAGCGCTGACCAGGCACTGCTTGTAAGAATGATAATTGGCGCCAATTTCGAAACGTCCTTGACACTGCGCATGCGCAGTAAGGGCAAAGTATGGAGGTCCTTCAGGACATGATTTCTTTTGGTTTTAGATGCAAATTTTGGGGATTGGGGGGCAAAATTTGTGTTTGGCCCTAGATTTTTAAGAGTTAGCACCAGCTATGTCTGGGTCATTGGTAAGTATAAAAAATATATAAATTACTATAAATTTTTTAACTTTCGCTTCATTATTATTGTATTTATTATAATAATTGGTACTTAGTATAGTCCAGCAAGCCTCAGATTTATGCTTGTTGTTTGCAGTAGTTGCGTCACTCCTTCTATACTTGTGCTATGGGATGCGAACGTTGAAATGGGTGTTGACCTATGTGGTGGGCGGAGAAGTTCTGATGTAGGGGCTTTCACCACTGGCTAATACTAGTCTTTCAGTCTCTTTTTCAGAGGAACAAGAATATGGTGATGGTACTTTGACACCTGTCCATTACATGCTGCTGTCATCACATGCTGATGAGCCCCTCTCTGATGAGTAAACAGAGCTAGCTGCCAAGGTGCTCATGATATTTGCACAGGATTAAAGCTGTTAGAAGCTTAATCCTCTGCACGCAGAAGCGGTCGTCCCCATATGGGAGCTGGGTATGTCTGTTACGATCGAGTAGCAGAATGTGGGTAGAGTGAGCACCTCATAATATAAAGCTCACCCAGTGATGATGGCAAAAGGAGAAGAAGCCTGAATGTTTCTCTACGGGACGCTCGGCAAGATCTGGGGTCAGATCGCGAGTTGGAGAACCCCCTCCATCCTGTTAGTAGTAGGGGTCGACTGTGTCCACTGCGAGAAACTATAATGAGTCCACATTGCAGCCAGGGTCAGTTGGGGTTAAGGCTTCTTCTTACATGGAACCGCTCGCAAAGGGGATTAGCCGACTAGTTTCTCAATGGGATACTTGGCAAGATCTGGGGCTAGATCACAAGTTGGAGAGTGTTCTCCATCCCGTTACCAGTTGGGGTCGACTGTTTTCCGTCGTGAGAAACGTCAGTGAGTCGGAGCACCCGTCCGAATGTGCGAGTCAGGCTGCTCCTTCCACATTTCAGCTGGGGTCGGCTGTTCTTACTGCTTCCTCTACTTCCATGAAAAAGCATGTGCTGAAGGGTGGAAGCCTACAAGTTTCTAAACAGAGTGCACAGCGAGGTCTGGAGCCAGACTGCAAGTTGGAGAACCCTCTCCGTTCTATCAGCAGTCGGGGCCAACTGTTTCTGCTTTGAGAAACGTCAGTGAGTTGGGATGCCCGTTCACTCTTGCAGTCATGGACACTCCTTCCACACTGCAGCCGGGGCTGGTTACAGCTATGTATTCTTCCTCTGCTTCATCAACGAAGCATGTTAGACCGCAGACTAGCTGTCCAACTTTGCATGTTCATGCTGTTCCACGGAGATGCTCCCAGTCTTCACCACCAAAGTTGAATTAACCTGTAGCTAGTGGTTCGAGGCATTTTTATATGGGACATGCGTCGAAAGATCTGGGGACAGATCTCCGTCCCGTGAGCAGCATATGGTGAAGAAGCGGATAATCGCTGCTCTGCAAGCCTCGTTTACAGACCTGCTGCCACAGTTTGCATAGCATATCGCAGCATCCCAGTAGTCGCAGGTTCTGCCATCAGCAGTCTCTGGTAGTGAGCTGTCAGACAGTGCTGGGTTGGTCCAGTCATTTGAACATTCAGAAGGTGTTGAAGATGTTTTTCAGATGGAACATTCAGATGGTGAGAAGGCTACGGAGGTTGATTCTCCTTCCCTCACAGAACGGCACATTAAGACTATGAATTTTTATTCATAAGTTCATTCGAATCTTGTTCCATCTGAACAAAAGTTGTCTGCGTTTGCTAGGCAGATAACAGGCAGATAACAGCTTAAGGCGAAGGAAAGACGAAGATCTTTCCTTCCCGGATCTTTCTCCTCAGGTGCGGAAGGCCTTTATTCCGATTAACGACGCCTCCCTTGGCCTAGCAAAAGTATAAGAAAGGCAATGATCTGATCTATTCTTTACAAATACAAGATCGATAACTCATAGTTTGGCTGAGACAGCTGTCTTGTTTGGAATAGAGCCAATAGAAGGAATAAGTACATCTTTTTCTTCTCGATGTTGTATTCCTAGGCGTCGGAGGCATTTAGTGCTATTGTTGATGCCATAGTGGCCTTATTTACTGTTAGAATGGTCTTTTCTTATACATTAGTGGCTAACATCATAAGTCTCTGCTTAGTGAGCTGTTTAAGGCTGCAGGGTAACACACAGATATCTGTCTTCATCGATATAGGTTTTTAGGCTGTGTTGGCTATGCTGAGTCCGCTATCTTTTTGGAATAAGGCTGTTAGAAGGAAAGATTACATTTTCCTTCTTGGTGTGGTATTCATAGGTGTCACATTCAATTAGTCCTATTGTTGTCGCCTTAGTTTGGCTTTTGTGAATTAAGAGTGGTCTGTTTATATATATCATTAGCAGCTAACATCATATTGGCCTTATATATTTTACAGCAGTTTTTTCTTATAGATTGCGGCTAACATTGTAAGTCTCCATTTGGTGAGCTTTCCTAGGCTGCAGGTGTCACAGATATCAGTCATCATGGAGATGAAGATGTCTCTTTGGGAATTACGGCCATTAGAAGAGCGGTCCTTTATTCCTGACTTGAGAGACTAAAGTTGTAAGTCTCTGTTTAGTGAGCTTTATAAAGTCGCAAAAATTACACCGAGATATCTGTCTTCACGGAGGTGTAGTCTTCTAAGCTTCGTTAGCTAGGCTGAGACCACTGTCTTTTGGGAACAGAACCACTAAAGGAAAGAGTTCATTATTTTCTGCTCGGTGTTGTTTTCTTAAGTGTCACAGACTTTAGTCTTATTGCTGACACTATAGTAGCCTAGCTAGAATTATGAGTGGTGTTTTTTCCCCATCATTAGCAGCTAGCGTAAGTCTCCTTTAGTGATCTTCTAGGGCCGCAGTTAACAGCCAGATAATTGTCTAGAATAGGAATACCTTTAGCTGCTTCAGCTAGGCTGAGACCACTGTCCTATCAGACAAGGTACCATTACAAGAGAAGAGGTTGTTCTCTCCTTATCGGTATTGTTTTTGTGTTAGTTGTCTGAGGCTTTTAGCCCAATTGATGATGCCATATTAACTTAGTGTGATTATTGAGCGTTCTCTCGAGTGCCTATAGTGAACTCCTTTTCAGGAATGTATTTCCTGCAGTAATCGGAACGAGGTGCAAGGAGTTCATCTAGGTTTTTATGATTGGGTGCCGGGACATAGTTTTTTGTCACCTGCTTCATCTTTAATCCAATCTATTGTGGATTATTTTTCCACTCGGTGGATTGGATATTATGTCTATATGGTGTATTATTTGGCACCATGGCGTAATGTCTTGATTTCAAAGGATATGTCAACTCTTGTTTCAGTGGGTATATTCTTTGCAATGGTGCCATGTTCATCATGTCCCTCTCCATCCTTAGTGGCATTATGGAGTCGGTCAGACGTGAGGGAGCCCTACGTTTTTTATACTGTTCTAGAACTCTGCTGAGAACAGCAGCAGCAGTATAGCTTTGAGAATATAGCGTGAAATTTCTTTTTCCTATAGTGAAAAAGGAATTTGTCACTGTTCCAAGCATTAGTGTTACTGCACCGACCTTACTTATCCTGAGATTCAAGTAATGCAGGTGAAGGGGGTTCAATATGATTTATTTGCCCCCCCCCCCCCTCCCCCCCATGATATGTTAAGAGGCGATTACAGGGCAGGACATAGTTCCCTTCCTGTAAAACTTGTATGCATTCAATTATATGCATGTCTTTCATTGCTCTGATTGGCAGGTGTGTTGTGGTCTAACGACGCCATTAGGGGCGCATCCACTCTTTAGTGGATTTGCTTCCTGTAGTTGGTCGTTCGTAAGTTGTATACGAGCATATGATTCCTGAACAGTATCTGTTTTTGGATTTTGAATTCTTTCGTGAATATATTCTGTTGATATTGCAAGCCTTCATGTACCTGTTTGGCAGGCATGTCGGTTATCTGGATGACATTCTCCAAATGTGGCATTTAGTCCACTCTGAGAAGTTTTGCTCAGAGTTGTCTGCTTTTGTTACGACGTATGAGTCTATTCTTCAGGTTAATCGTATTAACGTTGTTTTATTCCTTCAGTTTTCTGATTAGATTTTGTATCGCATGGTCACATCATTGATACAGGCTGTATTCAGATGAGGGTACAGGTGGGATTCTGTTGATTGAGTGCATAATATGTATATATTATCAGGCAGACGTATCATTGAACAGATTCACTTAAATTCTTGTTCTGCGTTAGTATAGAGCTTATGAGAATTTTGGGGCTAGTTGGATCAGTTTTGGAGTTTACAACAGGCCGTCTATGCATATGTTCTCTATTTTTGTATTTTTGGCTTCATTATTCGGAGTGGTATATTCTTTCTCTGAACAATCATTGGTTTTTACAGACCTAGGAAACAATGAATTATTTGGGGACGGTCTGTGACAGGTTTTTTAATCGTATCCCGTTCCTTGTTCTGAATCCAGTCTTCAACCGGAAGCGGTACACGGGAATTTCTATTCTCATAGAATTGAACGGTTACAATTTAGAGGTTCATTATTGGAATTAATTGTACACCTGAACGTGGTTGCCTGTTAGTTGGCTCACAACCGTATAAGTTCTATCAGATAACTTTCCATTGCAGCATATGTTTATAAGCTTGGGATTTTAACAACCAGGATTGCCACAATATAGCCTTAGCTGCTGATGTGGCATTAAACACCAATAAATTAATAATAATTAATTAATCGAACATATATATTATTCGGTACTGCTTTTTCACTGATTCCAGGCCACTTCCCTCTTTGTTTTGAAAATTATTCCTTCAAAAAAAGGGCGGGGGGGGAGGGGGAGGGGTTATTTCTCTTTTCCTCTTCTGGCCTTATAATAAGTGTATCACTATGAGTGAAGCTGTTATTGTCTGTAGATTATTCTGATCTTATGTACAGTTTCTTACATTATATATAGCATGTTTGTGGGCGTTAGTCTCTCACTCTTGGACACGCCTTTCCTAATTTTAAGTGTCTTATTCCGGACTAGCCTTAAAATTGGAGGCTTGTTACACCCAATTAACGTAATCATTTATGCTAGGTAATAGGGAATTACTTTCATATTTCTCCTTATTTCGGTGGTATGTCTATTCTATTGTTGTATAGAGAGATATATAGATACTTCCTTAAAATTTTAATCTCCTTTCCACTTGGGAGTTCTAATGCAGGCTAAGGAGCTGAATTTTGGTCTGCTATTCCGCCTTTTTACGATTCAGCTAAGTCTGGGCCATTGGTTTTAGTATAATAATATGATAAATTTAAAGTAATTTGTATATTTTTAATACTCCCAACAGAGTTATAACATTAGTAGACACAACTAGGAAGAATGATGTTGGCACCAATTCTGGTCTCTTCCTGGGTACTGTTCATGCTCAAGTACTAAAAGTATGGAGGGGCCGATAAGACTTTTAATTTTCGGTATTGTATGCAAATTTTGGGGATTGGGGGGGGGTTCAGAATTGGTGTTTGGCCCCTAATAATATTGAGATTGCACCAGCTAAGTCTGGGCCATTGGTAAGTATAAAAATATATACAAATTACTTTTTAGCTCACCTGGCCCAAAAAGGCCATGTGAGCTTTTCTCATCACTTGGCGTCCATTGTCTGCCATCTGTCGTCCGGCTTCCAGTGTCTGTAAACTTTTCACATTTTTGTCTTCTTCTCTGTAACTGCTGAGCCAGTGTGAACCAAACTTTTCAGGAATGGTCTGTGGTAGGTCCTCTACAAACGATCTCATTTGGTTCCTGTTGGATGAAAAACAATACTTCCAGAATAATTCTTTGATTCTGGTTGGTGGATTTTAAAAAATCTTCTCCTCTGAAACTGCCAGGCCAAATGTTTTGGAACTTCACATAAATGATGACTGGGACCCCTGCTATCAACGATTGACATTTAATGTTGATCGGTTACAAACATGGCCACAATTGTGGCTTATAGTTACTATAGAAACCCTATGAGAAATCACATTTTCATCATCTTCTCTGGAACAACTGAGCCGACATAACCAAACCTGGGATGGATAGTCTATGGGAGGTCCTCTACAAACGATCCTCATTTTGATCCCATGGGTTGAAAACATGGCCACCAGAGGCATTCTTTGATTCTGATTGGTGGATTTTGAAAAATCTTCCCTTCTGAAACCACTGGGCCAAATGTTTTGAAACTTTGCATGGTTGATGACTGGGACTCCCTCTACCAACGATCCTCATTTAATGTTGATAGGGTTGAAAACATTTCTTTAATTGCAGCTTATAGTTACTGTAGAAACTCTATGGGAAATTACATTTTCATCTTCTTCTCTGGAACTACTGAGCTGACATGAACCAAACTTGGCAGGAATAGTCTATTGGAGGTCCCTACAAACGATCCTCATTTTGTTCCCGTGGGTTGGAAAACATGACCGCCAGAGGCATTCTTTGATTCTGGTTGGTGGATATTCAAAAATCTTCTCTGAAACTGCCAGGCCAAATTTTTTGATTCTTCACATAAATGATGACTGGGACCCCTCTACCAATGATCCTCATTTAATGTTGATCAGGTTGTAAACATGGCTATAATTGTGGCTTATAGTCACTATAGAAACCCTAAGGGAAATCACATTTTCATCTTCTCTGGAACTACTGAGCTGACGTGAACCAAACCTGGCAGGCATAGTCTGTTGGATGTCTTCTACAAATGCTACTCATTTTTGTTACCGTGCATCGAAAAAACATGGCTACCTGAAGCACTTTTTGATTCTGATTGGTGGATTTTGTAAAATCTTCTCCTCTGAAACCACAGGGCCAAATGTTTTGAAACTTTGCATTTTTGATGACTGAGACACCCTCTACCAATGATCCTTATTTAATGTTGATCGGGTTGCAAACATGGCTGCAATTGTGGCTAAAAGTTACTATAGAAACCCTATGGGAAATCACATTTTCATCTTCTTCTCCGGAACTACCAAATTGATGTGAACCAAACCTGGCAGGGATAGTCTATGGCAGGTCCTTTACAAACGCTACACATTTTGTTACTGTGCATCGAAAAACATGGCTGCTAGAAGCATTTTTAGCTCACCAACTTTAGTTGTGTGAGCTTATGGCATGGCTCGATCGGTTGGCGTCGGCGTCAGCGTCGGCGTCAGCGTACATGTCCAATAATGTTAAAGCTTCTGTTTAGGTCACTTACTCACCCTATTTCCATATCATGGCCTTTATAATGCTGCTATATGATGATTATTATCATTATACCATGATTTAACCCCTCATACCCTGCATTTTAAACATTTTTCTTGACATTTTTAGTTGCGTTTAGTTTTCTGTTTAGCTCAGAATTTCATGTTTAACTAAATGTTTAGGTCAGCTGCTGTGCTCCTTCTCTTCCCATGGCACTTATATTCATCATACATGTTCCCCAGTATCATTGTTCCATGATTAACCCCTCATACCCTGCATTTTAAACATTTTTCTTGACATTTTTAGTTGCGTTTAGTTTTCTGTTTAGCTCGGAATTTCATGTTTAACTTAGTGTTTAGGTCAGCTGCTGTGCTCCTTCTCTTCCCATGGCACTTATATTCATCATACATGTTCCTCAGTATCATTGTTCCATGATTAACCCCTCATACCCTGCATTTTAAACATTTTTCTTGACATTTTTAGTTGCGTTTAGTTTTCTGTTTAGCTCGGAATTTCATGTTTAACTTAGTGTTTAGGTCAGCTGCTGTGCTCCTTCTCTTCCCATGGCAATTATTTTCGTCATACATGTTCCTCAGTATCATTATTCCATGATTAACCCCTCATACATTGCATTTTAAACATTTTTCTTGAAATTTTTAGTTGCGTTTAGTTTTCTGTTTAGCTCGGAATTTCATGTTTAACTAAGTGTTTAGGTCAGCTGCTGTGCTCCTTTTCTTCCCACGGCACTTATATTCATCATACATGTTCCTCAGTATCATTGTTCCATGATTAACCCCTCATACCCTGCATTTTAAACATTTTTCTTGACATTTTTAGTTGCGTTTAGTTTTCTGTTTAGCTCGGAATTTCATGTTTAACTTAGTGTTTAGGTCAGCTGCTGTGCTCCTTCTCTTCCCATGGCAATTATTTTCATCATTCATGTTCCTCAGTATCATTGTTCCATGATTAACCCCTCATACATTGCATTTTAAACATTTTTCTTGAAATTTTTAGTTGCGTTTAGTTTTCTGTTTAGCTCGGAATTTCATGTTTAACTAAGTGTTTATGTCAGCTGCTGTGCTCCTGTTCTTCCCACGGCACTTATATTCATCATACATGTTCCTCAGTATCATTTTTCCATGATTAACCCCTCATACAATGCATTTTAAACATTTTTCTTGACATTTTTAGTTGCGTTTAGTTTTCTGTTTAGCTCGGAATTTCATGTTTAACTTAGTGTTTAGGTCAGCTGCTGTGCTTCTTCTCTTCCCATGGCACTTATATTCATCATACATGTTCCTCAGTATCATTGTTCCATGATTAACCCCTCATACCCTGCATTTTAAACATTTTTTTTTCATTTTTAGTTGCGTTTAGTTTTCTGTTTAGCTCGGAATTTCATGTTTAACTTAGTGTTTAGGTCAGCTGCTGTGCTCCTTCTCTTCCCATCTCACTTATATTCATCATACATGTTCCTCAGTATCATTGTTCCATGATTAACCCTTCATACCCTGCATTTTAAACATTTTTCTTGACATTTTTAGTTGCGTTTAGTTTTCTGTTTAGCTCAGAATTTCATGTTTAACTAAGTGTTTAGGTCAGCTACTGTGCTCCTTTTCTTCCCATGGCACTTATATTCCTCATACATGTTCCTCAGTATCATTGTTCCATGATTAACCTCTCATACCCTGCATTTTAAACATTTTTCTTGACATTTTTAGTTGCGTTTAGTTTTCTGTTTAGCTCGGAATTTCATGTTTAACTTAGTGTTTAGGTCAGCTGCTGTGCTCCTTCTCTTCTCATGACACTTATATTCATCATACATGTTCCTCAGTATCATTGTTCCATGATTAACCCCTCATACCCTGCATTTTAAACATTTTTACTGACATTTTTAGTTGCATTTAGTTTTCTGTTTAGCTCAGAATTTCATGCTTAACTTAGTGTTTATGTCAGTTTCTGTGTTTTACTTTTAAGAGGTTGTGTTTAGATAAGCTTTGTCACATGTTATGAGCCTGTTTGATACAGTTCTTGTGTTTGCCAAAGTTACTATCAAAGAGGAATGTTGGTGAGCTATAGGGCGCTGGCATCCTTCTTGTTGGATTCTGATTGGTGGATTTTGAAAAATCTTCTCTGAAACCTCAGGGCCAAATGTTTTGAAAATTTGCATGGTTGATGACAATGACCCCCTCTACTAACGATCCTCATTTAATGTTGATTGGGTTGCAAACATGGCTTCAATTGTGGCTTATAGTTACTATAGAAACCCTATGGGAAATCACATTTTCATCTTCTTCTCTGGAACTACTGAGCCAATGTGAACCAAACTTGGCAGGAATTGTCTATGGGAGGTCCTCGAAAAAATGATCCTGATTTTGTTCCCGTGGGTTTAAAAACGTGCCCGCCAGAGGCATTCTTTGATTCTAGTTGGTGGATTTTCAAAAATCTTCTCCTCTGAAACTGCCAGGCCAATTTTTTTTTATGTTTCACATAAATGATGACTGGAACCCCCTCTACCAACGGTCCTCATTTAATGTTGATTGGGTTGTAAACATGGCCGTAATTGGGGCTTATAGTTACTATAGAAACCCTATGAGAAATCGCATTTTCATCTTCTTCTCTGGAACTTCTGAGCCGACATGAACCAAACCTGGCGGGGATAGATTATGGGAGGTCTTCTACAAATGCTTCTTATATGCTATTATGAAAATATAAACCCTATTCCGGCAGGGTAGATTGAATAGTTCAGTAAGTGGAGAGTGGATTGTAACTAATCAACTGTGTAATGGAATAATAAACCAAAGTATCAGTTTCAAATTCTGTACATAAGGACAAAAAAACCCACAAGCAATGTACCAGCCAATGGACCTCTGGGTTTAACATGGAAGTCCATTGGCTTGAACTTTGCTTGTGATTGTTATGCTTTGCACAAAATTTGCAGTTATTGTTTGGGTGGAATTTCCACTCTGTGAATGGTTTTAGTGATAATACACTCCCCACATATTGTAGCAGTTTTCTCCACTGAGAACTGGGACAATGATAAAAAATATTGTATGCAGTGTTATATTGGGATGTAACTGGAAGTAACTTTGCTACTAAATGTTATCAGGAAAAACTGTCCAGTTGTGAATGGTGACAGGTGTTTGGAAAACTTGGTGTAATTTTATTTTGGTCAACTCTAAATGATTGTATAAAAAATATTCTCCACATTATTATTCTTTTGATTTAATCATTCATTCAAGATAGACATAATGACAAATCCTTTGAATAAAATGTTGTTCTCTGTGTAACCCTTTACCTATCCAAAGCTCTTTGAAAGAGAGTACTGTCTGAAAAACTGGAATTTTCAAAATGTTCTTTAACCTTCTTTTACTGATTTTTATTGAAACAGAATTCATAAATGTGTGCTGGCACTATTTGGTAAACAGATTTTTCTATGATACTGTTGATTTATAACTTAACCCTGCACATATGGTTTCATTGAAGTAGATATATATTCTTGTAATGTCACTTAATGTGTCACTGTTTCTGAGCTCTTGACTGTTTTGTGTTTTTTCTATATCTATAATTTTGTTAAACTGTCTGCAATTTCACATAGACCATCATAAAAGATTATAGACTGGAATTGTTGAACTCATAAAAACTTTTATTGAACCTTTTAGTGTTTTTGGAACAGATTCATTCTTCAAATCTGTGGAAACCTAGTCACGGTCACTGTACATGGATTACATTAATTTACTCATGGTTACACTTCATTTGTTTCTCTCAGTATTCATTTCAACTGGAGATCACTGTAGTCAACAATACACCCAAGCCAACCAGTATTCCACATCAGCTGTGTCTCTTTGTTATATTTCTGGACAAAAACTGAACCAAGAAATGTATTTGAAACAATACACCCAAGCTGAACTGCACAACATCAACTACAACACTGACTTTGGTCCATTTCCCTTGAATACAACTGTATTCAAAACTCTTAAAAGGTTGAGACTTCTAAGGCCAGAATTTTGTGTAAAATTTGTTAAGAGATCCAACAAAATTTATAACATCCAGTCTGTACTTATCAAAGCAGAATACAAAAACCTGCACACATGCTCACTTGTTCATCCAGTACCAATACCATCCACACTCTTACACCAAATTGGAACACCACAAAGTAAAGCTCATACAACAACAACAAAACCAGTATTGATTCAAATAAAGACAACAAAGCAAACAGAAAGTTATCCGTCCCTAAAATTCCACCTCGCATACTTTAATGCTCAGTCCTGCAGACAGAAAGCACATGAGATTCGTGACGTGATTGAAGACAATGACATTGACCTATGCCTTATCACAGAGACATGGCTATGGCACGAAGGAGATGAGTCTTATATTGCTGAAATGACCCCCCAGTTGTCACACAATCAAGTCATTTCCATGCAAGGATAGGAGGGGTGGTGGCATAGCCATCATTGCCAAAAGGTCACTTGATAAACATTTAATAATAAAATGTTTGTCGTATACCACATTCGAAGCAGTTGAGATTGGCGTCAGCCACAAGGATATCTCTTCAACAATCACTTGTCTTTATCGACGACCTCCGAGCAAACAAAACAAATTGACAAACAGCATGTTCATAAATGAATTTCCAGAATTTCTCCCTTCCATAAACAATCACAAAAATGAAATACTTATTGTTGGTAATTTTAATTTTCACTTTGATGTGGCAAACAACCCAAATGTCAAAAGCATAATTTCTTTGCTCAGAGACTACAGCCTTAAACAACTTGTTCACAATTCTATGCTTAAACATGGACACATTCTAGACTGGATTTTAGTCAGGGAAGAATCAGACTTCATTAATGATGTCTCGGTAGTGGACACTGCTCTTTCAGACCATAAGGCAATCTTCTGTGAAGTTTCCTTAAAGAAACCACCATGCTCAAAACAGAAAATAACTAGTAAGAATCTAAATGGTATCAACTCATTGGAATGGGAAGCTGACATGAAAAATGTCACCCAATCGCTAGTGCAGTATCCAGAAAACCAGCTGCTTGCACGCTTTGATGAACTGTTAAAATCTGCTCTTGATAAAAATGCGCCACTGAAAACTCGCATAGTTACATCTCGACCACTAGCACCCTGGATAAATGATGACATAAGGTGTGAAAAACGGTCCCTCAGGAAAGCAGAAAGGCTCTGGCGATCTAGTGGCCTAACAGTTCACCGTGAAATCTTTGTGAACATATGTAACCATCTTAAAAAAATGTATGTAAAATCCAAAAAGCAATATTTCTCTGACAAACTAGAGGAATGTAATTCATCAAAACAGCTTTTCTTAATGACTAACAAAATGCTTGGCAGAAGTAAAACATCTAAATTGCCATATAATGTACTTGAATCTCAACTACCAGACATTTTCTCAAATTTCTTCATACAGAAAATTGAAAGTCTGCGCAATGAAATGACTGACAGTCCTGTTGAAACATCACATACCCCATTCGATGGAGATGAACTGTCCACCTTCAGACCTGTTACAGATGACTTCATTCGTAAATTAATAACAAAGTCACCATCCAAAAGTTGTATCCTTGATTCAGTTCCCACTAGTTTACTGAAATCTTCTTTGCTCGAGTTGGTGCCTATTATAACCAAAATCATAAATGTTTCACTCCTGTCTGGATCGGTGCCTTCTGAGTTCAAACAAGCAGTTGTAACACCTCTTCTTAAAAAATCAACTCTTGATGAAAATATTCTAAAGAATTACAGACCGGTTTCAAATTTGCCATTCTTATCGAAAATTCTTGAGAAAACCATCCTGACTCAGTTAAAATAGCATCTCACAAATAATTCTCTCCTCGATATATTTCAGTCTGCTTTCCGTGAGAACCATAGCACTGAAACTGCTCTTTTACACATCACAAATTCTCTACTTAGCCGCGCAGACAAAGGCAAAGTAACGGTGTTGACACTATTAGACCTATCTGCAGCATTTGACACAATTGATCATCAAATACTTCTTGAAAGACTTCAGACCACTTTTGGTATCACAGGAAATGCCCTCATGTGGTTTTCATCATATTTGACTGAAAGATATCAGACTGTCAGTACAGGCGGCTTGCTCTCTCGCCCTCAGAAACTTAAATTCGGTGTCCCACAAGGCTCCGTCCTTGGCCCTGTACTCTTTACACTGTATACCCAACCCCTCTCACCAATAATCAGCCAAAATGGCTGTGACCATCACAAATATGCTGATGACACCCAGCTTTTGAAACCTTCAGTGCCTGACAATTTTGATGAATCACTGCAAGCTGTTGAAAATTGCACCAAATCTGTTAAACAATAGATGATTAGAAATAGATTGAAATTAAATGACGACAAGACAGAAGCCGCATTGATAGGCACACATGCAAAAGTCACCCCACTCCTTAACCATTACTTGGCAGTCGGTAATTCAGTCATCCCCTTCAGAAACTGTGTTAAGAACCTCAGGGTTCATATTGACTCTGGCTTAACAATGAATGAGCAAGTTGGACACATCTGTTGCTCTTCGTATCTAGAGCTTAGGAGAATAAGTGCCATTCATCATCTTGTAACAGAAAAGACAACTGCACAACTTGTCTGTTGTTTTGTCTTATCTTAACTTGATTATTGCAACTCTTTGTTAGTTGGCTTGACACTGAAGCAGATCAACCGACTTCAAAAGATTCAAAACCATGCTGCTAAACTAATATTCCGTAAGGCCAAAAGGGACCATGTAACACCTTTGCTGAAAAAGCTTCACTGGCTCCCAGTCAAGGCTAGAATCGAATACAAAATTGCCCTTTTAGTATTTAAATACTTCAATGATAACCTCCCAGTCTACCTTTCTACACACCTTAAAGCATACACACCAACACGCTCGCTGCGCTCTAGTGCTGATAACAGAACTCTTACCTGTCCAAAAATGAACTTAAAACACTGGGGACAACGGGCCTTCTGTTTTCAGGCACCTGAAATCTGGAACAGTCTACCGTTCCATATTCGACACAGTACATCCGTTCAGGGTTTTAAAAAGTGCCTGAAAACATCCCTATTCATAGACTCATTTGGCACTTAAAAACTTAATTTGTTTCTTTTTCATTTTTCAGTCTGCAGCTCGTTACTTATTTTATGAAGCGCTTTGAGCCTACCTTTTCAGTGGGGATAGATAGCTATAGAAGTGCTATTATTATTATTATTATTATTATATGGATTTCCAGCAATTATGGCTGGAATATTATGAAATGCAGTCTGTCTGTCCCTATCTGTCCATCCATCCATCTGTCTGTCCATCCATTCATTCGTCTGTCAGTGTGCCAGCCTGAAAGATTGGCTGCCTGCTTGCCTGCCTGCCTGCCTGCCTGCCTGCCTGCCCATGTGCCCACCCACGCACCCGCCCATATGCCTGCTGGCTTGCTGGATTGGTCTGATTGGTCGATTTTGAAAAATCTTCTCCTCTGAAACTACAAGCCAAATGTTTTGAAACTTCACCTGATTCATGTCTGGGACACCCTCAACCAATGATCCTCCTCTTCTTCTCTGTAACCGCTGAGCCGGCTTGAACCAAACTTGACAGGAATGGTCTATGGGAGGTCATCTACAAAGGATCCTCCTGGCTTCCAGAGGCATTCTTTGATTCTGGTTGGATTTTCAAAAATCTTCTCTGAAACCGCCGTTTTGAAACTTTGCGTGGTTGATGACTGGGACCCCTTTACCAATGATCCTCATTTAATGTTGATCGGGTTGCAAACATGGTTTCAATTGCAGCTTATAGTTACTATATATACTTCTTCTCTGGAACTACTGAGCATACGTGAACTAAACCTGGCAGAGACAGTCTATGGAAGGTCTTCTACAAATGATCTTTATTTTTGTTACAGTGCATCAAAAAATGTGGCTGCCAGAAGCATTTTTTTTTCTGATTGGTGGATTTTGAAAAATATTCTCTGAAACCACAGGGCCAAATGTTTTTGAAACTTTGCATGGTTGATGACTGAGACTCTCTCTACCACAGGGTTCCAGCGGGCCTGGAAAAGCCTGAAATTTCAAAAATGAAATTCAAGACCTTGAAAAGCCTTGATTTGGCTCCCTGGGCTTGAAAAGCCTTGAAAAATGAAGCATTGCGAGCTGAGTGGAGATGAATGAAATACGTCAAGAGTCGGTTCGAGTGGTTCAACTACGATAAGCCAAAACCTTGAATTTAACTTTCTATTAGCCGTGAAACTCCTTGAATTTGGGGTGTATATGGCCTGGAAAAGCCTGGAATTTCATATCAGGTCAGGTGCAGGAACCCTGTACCAACAATACTCATGTAATGTTGATTGGGTTGCAAACCTGTCTGCAATTGTGGCATATAGTTACTATCGAAACCCTATGAGAAATCACATTTTCATCTTCTTCTCCAGCACTACTGAGTTGATGTGAACCAAACCTGGCAGGGATAGTCTTTGGGAGGTCCTCTACAAATTATCCTCATTTTGTCCTCTACAAATGATCCTCATTTTGTTCCGATGGGTTTGAAAACTTGGCCGCCAGAGGCATTCTTTGATTCTGATTGGTGGATTGGGACACCTTCTACCAATGATCCTCATGTAATGTTGATGTAATGTTGCAAACATGGCCACAATTGCAGCTCATAGTTATCATGGGAAAGCCTATGGGAAATCACATTTTTATGTGTACCCATACTATGTATGGTACACATAATGCTGGCATCCGGGGTGGACATCCGTCGTTCATCCATCCTTTGTCCGTCCGTCTGTCTGTCCATCTGTCCATCTGTCTTCCGTCTGTCCGTCCGGCGTCCGTATCCATTTCTTTGGCATTTGATAACTTGAAAAATATTGCTTGGATTGTCAAGTTACTTTATATTTGTGTTCTGGTTACTGATGTGCCAAGCTGTATAGTTTTTGGTGTAAATCTGATAATTTGATCCTGAGATATTAACTCTTTATCTTTCAAATTGAGAATTCTTCCAATCCCTTTGGCATGAAATAATTAAAAAAATAAAAAAATATCAGTCCAATTGTCATGTTACTTTATATATATCATCAGGTTACTGATGTTCCAAGCTGTATAGTTTTTGGTGTAAATCTGTTATTTTGATCCTGAGATATTAACCCTTTATCCTTCAAATTGAAAATTCCTCCAATCCCTTTCGCATACGATAACTTGAAAAATATTGCTTGGATTGTCAAGATACTTTATATTTGTGTTCAGGTTACTGATGTGCCGAGCTGTATAGTTTTTGGTGTAAATCTGTTATTTTGATCCTGAGATATTAATCCTTTATCTTTCAAATTGAAAATTCCTCCAATCCCTTTGGCATTCGATAACTTGAGAAATATTGCTTGCATTGTCAAGTTACTTTATATTTGTGTTCAGGTTACTGATGTATTGAGCTGTATAGTTTTAGGTGTAAATCTGTTATTTTGATCCTGAGATATTAACCCTTTGTCCTTCATATTGAAAATTCCTCAAATCCCTTTGGCATTCAATAACTTGAAAAATATTGCTTGCATTGTCAAGTTACTTTATATTTGAGTTCAGGTTACTGATGTGCTGATCAGTATAGTTTTTGGTGTAAATCTGTTTTTTTGATCCTGAGATATTAATCCTTTATCCTTCAAATTGAAAATTCCTCCAATCCCTTTGGCATTTGATAACTTGAGAAATATTGCTTGCATTGTCAAGTTACTTTATATTTGTGTTCAGGTTACTGATGTATTGAGCTGTATAGTTTTAGGTGTAAATCTGTTATTTTGATCCTGAGATATTAACCCTTTGTCCTTCATATTGAAAATTCCTCAAATCCCTTTGGCATTCGATAACTTGAAAAATATTGCTTGGATTGTCAAGTTACTTTATATTTGTGTTCAGGTTACTGATGTGCCAAGCTGTATAGTTTTTGGTGTAAATCTGATAATTTGATCCTGAGATATTAACCCTTTATCCTTCAAATTGAAAATTCCTCCAATCCCTTTGGCATTCGATAACTTGAAAAATATTGCTTGCATTGTCCAGTTACTTTATATTTGTGTTCAGTTTACTGATATGCCGAGCTGTATGGTTTTTGGTGTAAATCTGATAATTTAATCCTGAGATATTAACCCTTTATCCTTCAAACTGAAATTTCCTCCAATCCCTTTGGCATTCAATAACTTGGAAAATATTGCTTGGATTGTCAAGTTACTTTATATTTGTGTTCAGGTTACTGATGTACCGAGCTGTATAGTTTTTGTTGTAAATCTGTTATTTTGATCCTGAGATATTAACCCTTTATCCTTCAAATTGAAAATTTCTCCAATCCCTTTGGCATTTGATAACTTAAAAAATATTGCTTGGATTGTCTAGTTACTTTATATTCGTGTTCAGGTTACTGATTTGCCGAGCTGTATAGTTTTTGGTGTCAATCTGATGATTTGATCCCAAGATATTAACCCTTTATCCTTCAAATTGAAAATTCCTCCAATCCCTTTCGCATACGATAACTTGAAAAATATTGCTTGGATTGTCAAGTTACTTTATATTTGTGTTCAGGTTTCTGATGTGCCGAGCTGTATAGTTTTTGGTGTAAATCTGATAATTTGATCCTGAGATATTAACCCTTTATCCTTCAAATTGAAAATTCCTCCAATCCCTTTGGCATTCGATAACTTGAAAAATATTGCTTAGATTGTCAAGTTACTTTATATTTGTGTTCAGTTTACTGATATGCTGAGCTGTATAGTTTTTGGTGTAAATCTGATAATTTGATCCTGAGATATTAACCCTTTATCCTTCAAATTGAAAATTCCTCCAATCCCTTTGGCATTCGATAACTTGAAAAATATTGCTTGCATTGTCAAGTTACTTTATATTTGTGTTCAGGTTACTGATGTACTGAGCTGTATAATTTAAGGTGTAAATCTGTTATTTTGATCCTGAGATATTAACCCTTTGTCCTTCATATTGAAAATTCCTCAAATCCCTTTGGCATTCGATAACTTGAAAAATATTGCTTGGATTGTCAAGTTACTTTATATTTGTGTTCAGGTTACTGATGTACTGAGCTGTATAATTTAAGGTGTAAATCTGTTATTTTGATCCTGAGATATTAACCCTTTGTCCTTCATATTGAAAATTCCTCAAATCCCTTTGGCATTCAATAACTTGAAAAATATTGCTTGCATTGTCAAGTTACTTTATATTTGAGTTCAGGTTACTGATGTGCTGATCAGTATAGTTTTTGGTGTAAATCTGTTTTTTTGATCCTGAGATATTAATCCTTTATCCTTCAAATTGAAAATTCCTCCAATCCCTTTGGCATTTAATAACTTGAGAAATATTGCTTGCATTGTCAAGTTACTTTATATTTGTGTTCAGGTTACTGATGTATTGAGCTGTATAGTTTTAGGTGTAAATCTGTTATTTTGATCCTGAGATATTAACCCTTTGTCCTTCATATTGAAAATTCCTCAAATCCCTTTGGCATTCGATAAGTTATCGAATGCCATAATTAGAGCAACAGCCGTACCCCTATCAACTTTGGACATTCGTAGCATTATGCTTTTCAATTAAGTTGAAATGAAATGTTGTGCAATCTATGTGTACTGTTCAAAACTTCGATTTGGTAAGGTTTTCAAGCCCATAGCCTGTGGAGTGCACACTTTGTCAAAAAATCTGTTGAAAGCATGCAGCATTGCATGTGGTCATGGTTGACTGAATTTTAACCTAAGACTCTTTAGACAGTACACTGAGGTAGCTATGTGTCAAATTTTACTACAATTGGTCTACTGATAAAAAAATTATTTTACCAAAACTGAACTTGCATTTCTTTTTTCTGTGAGTGTACAATTATATACATTGTGTCAGGGACTTGAAATACTAAAACTAGATTATTCTGTTTCCTAAACCCAAAGCTTCACTGATTTTTCATGATTTTTCTTTTTTAGCAGGGGAATTCGGGGAGGGAGAGTGGGGTGGTGAGGTTAGAGCTTTATCCAATTATTCAAATTTTGTACTTAATTTCAGTGCTTTGAACATTTCGCTTCTTTTGTTTGCATTTTCCTCTTCTCCTAGCTGAGCTCAAGCTTACTGTTAAGCTAACTCTGGTTAAACTTTAGAGAAAATATCATTGGATGCTATCATTAAATTTGTTCAATTGATGTTACTTCTGTCTATTGGAGTCAGATAATGTTCAAAACTATTAACTGGCTGAGTACTAAATTATTTTTTTAGTTGATTTTTGACACAGGTATTTTTTTTCACAGATACTATGCTACCAGCACGGGGGCCTTTGTTAACCCTTTACCCAACGTAATGGCCAAAACTGGCCAGCACTATTCACAAAAATCACCAATTAATATTTTTATACTGTACCAATGACCCAGACTTAGCTGGTGCTAACTCTAACAAAACCAGGGCCAAACACAAATTTTGCCCCCCAATCCCCAAAATTTGCATCCAAAACAAAAAGAAATCATGTCCTAAAGGACCTCCATACTACGCCTCTACTGGCGCCAATTATCATTCTCTGTTTGGCCCTTCATCAGTCAACATCTCACTGATCTTTGTGCTTGTAAATCTCAGTTTAAAGGATGCCAGACACGTAATTCTTGGAGAAAATGTGATTCTAAGGAGGATAGAAGGAGGAGAGGAAAAAGAAGTGACAAAAAATAATCAGGGCTGTACTTAAAATTTTTTGATGAAATTATGTTAAGTTGCCTATTTTCGAGGCATGGGCCTCTTGTTGTCATTCATTTTTTAACTTTCATTATGTGTTTTATATTCCATATATGTACATTTTACAGCTTATATATTTTTTTCATTTTTCATCTCAAAAACATAGGTTATGACTCCTCTTTGGAACAAGCTCATTGAGCTCATTTTAATGAGGGGTCATAACCTATGTTTTTGAGACAAAAAATTTGTTATTCAAGAATTTTATTTGCAAGTGCCATCTGCTTTTCATGTTAGGTAAATTGTTAACCAACATTTTTTTTCATATAAAAATATTTTGTTACAATTTATATGAGAGTGCCTATGAATATTTTTTGTTCTAATGCTGAGAATGAACAGGTGCTAATGCACACATATTAGAGCCACTAAAGTGGCTTTCAGCACTATTCAATAGAGCCTTGATGGTGGCTTCTAGCACTCAACCAGTTAAACAATCACTGCATCAACCAGTGACTGTTTACTTTGATTTGGTATTTGGTCTGAATGTACTTTGAGAGCTTCAAATTCATGTTTATTATTAGATGTTGAGTGATGGCTAGACATCAATGATGCGGCCATAGAAAAAAGTGTGGTTATCCTAAAATTTATAATCTCTTCTATAGTAAGGAAGTTATGAAATTCATTGTAAATCCATTAAGTATATTAAGTATATTTGTTTCAAGTGATGTCCACTGAGCCACTCAGGTGAACTTGGCCCTCTGGTTCAGTTTTTGGAAGATTAGTCCATATATGTACATTTTACAGCTTATATATTTCTGAAATAAAATAATATTTCTTTACAGGGCACCCCACTGTAAGAATCCCAATCTGACAAAGGATATTATAGAACTACTTCTATTCTATGTTGGTCAGATGTCAACAGATGTTGACGAAAATCAGCGAAAATATTATGGATATAACATAACATGTTTGTGTAGACATTTTAATGGCGATAACCCATTCAAGGTACACAGTAGTTTATTTTTAGTTGACCTGAGTGCAGCTCCAGAGGAGTTGCAGTGATCACTTTCCATTCATCATCCGTCCATCCATCCGTTGTCCAGCGTAAACTTTATTTTATTGATTTCTCATAAACTTCTGGACCAAAATTGATATGGATGTTCCTTATTATATATTGACTGGTTGAGGGCTAAATGATTTTTGATGGTCAAAATTTGTTATTCAGAATTTGTTGTATTACAAATTATTGGAGACTGCGCATGAACACTCTCCAATCACTTGTAATAAAACAAATTTATATTAACAAAATATTATTTGGCTTTGACTGAATATGAAACGTGAGCAGCGAAAATGTTGGCTTTTTCTCCGGTACCCTTGTTTTCTGAAAGCCCTGATAGTGGCATCTTACAGTCAACCAGTTAACCGTTTACTCAATGCAGACGGAATCAAAATTCATTATTTTAAATATCATTTTTTTTTAATTTTTCAAAAAATTTCCACAAAACTATATCATGTGACCTCTCATTGGAACAACCTCGTTCCAATGAGGGGGGTCACATGATATGCTTTTGTTGACTTTTTTTGAAAAATAATATTTTTTCAACTGTTGAATTTGCATATTATGTGGGCGGATGCGGCGATTCGTCAGGTAAAGGGTTAATTCAAGTTTGTCAAAATAAAGTTGCCATATTCAAAGAAGACATCACAAGTGGCCTAACTCTTAGCATCCACAAAATGTTTTTTAAAAATTAAAAAATCTTCTTCTCCAGAACTTATGTAAGATTTTTTTGATACTTGGTTTACAACATCCTTGGAGGGTTCAGCTTCAGCTTCATTTGAAACAAGTCACTGAGTTCATATTTTGGTTCTAATTTACAACTTAATATAATATGAGGAAATTTCTTTAAAATTTCTTCTTCAGATCCAAAGTCAAAATCTCTTTATATTTAGTATACAGTATCCTTGAGGGGTGGAGGAGTCAGATTCAAGTTTGTTCAAATTATGTCCTTGAACTCATATTTGGGTTTCCTCTGTGAGCCTGAGCTTTTACTTCATGTAATATGAGTAAAATTAGTAAAATTCTTTAAAAATCATCTTCTTCAGATCCACCAGTCAGAATCTTTTGATATTTAGTATGTAGCACCCTTAATTGGGTCTGATTTATGTTTGTTCAAATCAATCAGTGGTTCCGGGTCTGAAAGGAAACTGTTGATGTGTGGAGTCCCCCAAGGCTCAGTTCTAGGCCCTGTGCTTTTTCCAATCTACACAGCATCCTTAGCGCAGATGCTGAGAGAGCTTGGTATCCCTTACCATCTGTACGCTGACGATACACAACTCTACTTGGCTTTTAACCCGTGTGACGCTTCTGGTGTTATAGGAACAGTGTCTGAAATGGAGCGATGCATCGATGCAGTCAGACACTGGATGACCAGCCATAGGCTTAAAATGAATGACTCCAAGACAGAAGTTTTAGTCATTTCCAGACAAAGGATTTCTTTCTCTGAAAAGATTTCCTCAGTCAGTGTAGGTGACTCCGATGTTACAGTCAATGATAGTGCCAGAAACATTGGAGTGATATTTGACTCCAGTTTAAATCTTGAGTCCCATATCAAAAAAGTCTGTAGATCATGTTATTGGCAACTTAGGAAACTTAGCCGACTTCGCCCATTCCTAAGCACTCAAGTTCTTGAGCAGCTGGTTCATTCCTTTATCTCTTCACATTTGGACTACTGCAATTCTCTTTTCATTGGTCTGCCAAACATACTGTTACAATGGCTGCAAAGAATTCAGAACACTGCAGCTCGAATTCTAAAAGCTATAACCATATCACTCCTATTCTGAAAGATCTTCATTGGCTGCCGGTTCAAGATAGAATTGAATTCAAAATTCTTGTACTAGTTTATAAATGCATTCACGGCCTGTTCCCAGAGTACTTGAGAACGCTTGTCATTCGCTACTCTCCCACACGTGCCCTACGGTCTGCAGATAATCTGAATCTGAGTCTGGTTGTACCTTTCACAAAATCTGAGCTAGCCAGGACATGGGCCTCTGCAATTGTTGGGCCCTGACTGTGGAATACATTGCCACTGCATATCAGATCTCTAACAAGTATAGAAAATTTCAAAAAACAATTAATAACTCATTTATTCAACAAAGCTTTTTTTTTTCTTTCCGGAATACATAAATTGAATTGATTTTTTTTGTTGTAAAGCACTTTAGAGCACCTTTGGTGGTTTTACGCTATATAAAAATTTTTATTATTATTATTATTATTATTATAAGTACCTTGGTTGATATTTGGGTCCCCTATTGGAACTCAAATTTTAATTTAGTCCAATATGAGTAAATTTGTTTTAAAAATTTTCTACTTCAGATCCACAACTCAGAATCTTTTGATGATCAGTATACATCATCCTTGGTGGGGTCAGATTCAAGTTTATTAAAATCAAGACTTTGTAGTCATATTTGTGTTCCCTATGGGAGCCCAAATTTTAACTTAGGGCAATATGAGGAATATTCTTTAAAAATCTTCTTCAACAAAGACCATTCAGAATCTTACAGTATGTGGAGAGTGGATTGTAACTAAATCACGCTTGGAGTGGAGTTATCACCCAGGCTATAACTTTCATGTTTTGTACATATCGACAAACAACACAAGCAATGTTTCAGCCAGTGGACCTCCGGGTTTAACCCGGAGGTCCATTGGCTGAAACTTTGCTGGTGCTGGTTATGCTTTGCAACACATTTGCAATTATTCCTCGGGTGAAATCTCCACTCTGCGGGTGATTTAGTGATAATACACTCTCCACGTACTGTATGTAGCAACCGTTCAGATTCAAGTTTGTTCAAATCATGTCTCTGGGGCCATATAAAATCCAAGTTTATTAAAATCAAGTCTTTGAGGGAATATTTGGCCTCCATATGGGAGCCTACATTTTGATTTAGTACATTCTGAGGACTATTATTTAAAAATGTTCTTCTTCAGATCCACCATTCAGAATCTTTTGATATTTGGTATGCAAAATCCTTGGGGGGGGGGGGGGGGGGGGGGGGGGGGGGGGGAGTACAAGATTGCAATTTACTCAAATAAAATCCTTTTTTTTATGTTTGGGCACCCTATGGAAGCCCAAAGTTTTTACTTAATGCAGGAATATTCTTCAGAGATTGTCTATGTCAGATCTGTTAGGCAGAATCTTTCAATATTTGGTATATAGCAGTACTTTGACTCTTAAAGTTTGTTCAAAGTGTTAGTCTTGACTGATTTTGGTGGGCCCCAGAGGGTTTGTAGTTTGACTCGGAACACAATGGAGATTTTACTATTTGTTTAAATGAATTCTGCCCACACATGATAGAGCTAATTATGGTCAACTTTACTTAGATGTAAATGTGGGTGGATAAGATTAATGCATATTCAAATAGGCCTATCAGGCCACCTGAGGCCCTGGGTTTGAAGAGTATTCATTGTGACAACAATTTTTTTTAGCGAGTGTTGGAGAATTTTGAGTGATTTTATATTTTATGCAATATTTACTCAGTCAATCTCTTGGGTGTGGGTGGGTGGAGGGGGGGGGGGAATGGTTGTGGTGGGTTGAGGGTCAATTGGGTGATTTTTTCTTCTTTGCTTTAAAATGAGTTTTGAAGGATTTTGAGAGATTTTAAACAAAAAAAAACAATTCACCCAACAGACTATTCCTCCTTTTCCCATAGCTAAATTAAATTAACTAAATGAACCTGAAGATGTGGAATGTGACCTTAAATCCTTCTTAAACAACTTTCTCAAGTGAGCAGTTAACCCTTTAACTAACACAGTATTTTTTAAAAATAAATTAAATTTCACATTTTTTTTAAAACAAATTTCACAATTATGCAATAAAACCATCCAAATATGGATATCATTAGAACCAGCTCGTTGAGCTGGTTCTAGTGATATCCATATTTGTGTGTTTTTATTCAGAAACTTCTGAAATATTTTAGGCTGTGGTAGGCTTATTGTGATTAATTTTCTGACATTTTTTGCTGCTATGTTAGGTAAAGGGTTAAGACCACTTGTTTGATCTGTAAGCATTTAGCACTCTCAACCTGCACTGCAGGGAGAGTGGATCTCCACCATCCTACCAAAGAGTGAAGAATCAAAGCAATAATTAATGTTTTGTGATAAAGAATAAGAAGCGTGTGTGATCTTTTGACCAGTGGGCATCTTGTGTCAGACTGGGGATCTATTGGCTGAAACCTTTCCGGTTTTTATACATCCACAAAATTGAACAGTTAGTACTGGTACTTGGTGAAAACTACGCTCCACAGCTGTTTTGGTGTTATCCATTTTTCTAACAACTGGAATGCACCAACCCAATTCATCAAAAATGGCTATTCACATTTTAATTTTTTAGTTCACCCTGACTTTCAGTGATCACTCTTCATCTGCTGTCTGCCATCTGCCATCTGTTATCAGGGTGTTATTTGAGCCTTCTCCTCCCAAACTGCTGGAACGATTCTAATAAAATGATGACTAGGGAGGGGCAAATCAGTTTTATTATACCCCCCGCAACGAGTTGTTGTCTGTCTGTCTGTCCATCCATCCATGTGTCTGTGCATCCATCCATAGACATAATTTTGTCCAGAGATTTTCTCGGATGCTTATGGACCAATCTGCTTGAAACTTGGTATGAATGTTCACCACCATCGTAACCTGTGCATCTGTGATTATAGTTCCGGTCGGGTTATTTGTACCAGAATTATGTCCCTTTTCAACTTGAAAAAGCAGGCCTAGAATTTTGTCCGGAGATTTTCTCAGACTTTATGGGTTGATTCCTTTGAAACTTGGTATGGTTGTTCACTCCATGGAATCCTGTGCACATACAATTATTATTTTGATCAGATTTGTTTGCTAGAATTATGCTCCTTTTCCTCTTAGAATGCCTGAATTGCCTAGAATTTTGTCAAGAGATTTTCTCAGATATTTATGGGTCGTTTTTTTTAAACTTGGTTGTTAACTACCATGGGAACCTGTGCATCTGCCATTACAATTTCGATCGGACATCTTTTGCCGGAGTTATGCCCCTTTTCATCTTAGAATGTCTGAATTTTGTCCGGAGATTTTCTCAGATGTTTATGGGTCAATTCCTTTGAAACTTGGTATGGATTTTCACTAACATGGGATCCTGCACACCTGCAATTATAGTTTTGGTCAGACTTTTTTTGCTAGAATTCTAGAAACCTTTTGAGAAGCTCTCATAGTGTAATTAAAAGATTTCATATTCCATTGATGTTCTTCATATAGTCTTAAAACCAGTTGTTCTCCCAGATTTGTCTAGTTTCAGTTGATTAGATTGTGCCTTCAGAAATCATACATGTGTATTTGTCTCATTATAATTTATTGGAGAGTACCAGACCATTTTCCTGTAATTTCAAAGAACTAAAATGCCACCAGAAGTTTTATTTCTACCACATATTAGTTATGAGGGGACATAAAGCTTGATTTTAAAACCTTTCCCTCTATGCAAACATGATTTCCGTTTATTTTTAGCTGCGACGAGCAGCTCTATATGTGGTAATGTCGGTCTGTCTGTCGGTTGGTCGGTCGGTCGGTCTGTCACCAACGAGTTTAAAAAACAACATAACTCCTAAAATACTTGATGGAATGACACCATACGTGGTATGCAAGTGTATCTGCATGATGTCTACACCCTCTCAATAGTGCATGTCATTCGGATAATTTCTGTCACATTTATGGACTTGTCACCAACGAGTTTTTTTGTCACCAAGTTTTTTTGTCACCAACGAGTTTTTTTTGTCACCAATGAGTTTTTTTGTCACCAACGAGTTTTAAAACATCATTGGCATTGCACGAATCATCGCAGCTTCGGCACTGTGACAGTGCGCTCTAGTTTTTAACCCTTTACCTAACACGGAAGGCAGACAACACCTGCAAACAAAATTCTTGAATTCTGGCAACTATTTTTTTTTCCATTTTTTACTTCACAAACAGATCTTATAACCCCTCATTGGAATGAGCTCATTGAGTTCATTCTAATGAGGGGTCATAAGCTATGCTTTTGAAACAAAAATGAAAAAAGTAATGAAAATTGAATGGTGATTTTTGTGAAAAGCACTGGCCTGTTTTGACCATTGCATTGGGTGAAGGGTCATTGAGCTCTGTCAGATATGAAACAATAGAATAAATGCTCAGTTTATAACCAGAAGATAGAAAAAAAATGATTAAATCTCTGTTGATTGTATACTCCTGTTGATTGAATATTTTTCTTTGGCAAAGTGGCTATTCACTTAACTGGTAGAGTGCTAAATTATTTTTGGTCATCAAAATTTGTTCATGTGTCTTTGCTTTGTCACAATTTATGAGAGAGTGCCAATAGGCACTCTCCCATAAATTCTAGCAAGGCAAGTCCTGATACTAAATAATTTCACTTCAAATATAAAGCAAAGCACATCCACTGAATATGAGGCCTTTAAGTTGCGGTACCTGTACTTAGAGTAACATCCAAATATTTTCTTCCAGCACTGTACCAGTTAACAAGATACCAATGTAAAATGTTTTCTGTTGTAAATTGTAGATGATAAAAGATGGGCTGCAACTATGCAAATATATGGAGAGAGTTCGTGATTTGTTTTTGAGGGATAAATGTGCTAGAGATGATCATGCGAACAAAGAGGTGGTTGATATGTTGAACCTGTTATTAAAAGCATCCAAGTAAATAATTATAATGAGCACCTTTCTTTAACCCTCAGTCTAACACTTAAATATAATTATTTGTGAACAACTGGAAATAATAAATTTTGGTTTCAGAACCTCACTTTGAATCCCCATTGAATCAAATTCTCCTCTGATCTGTTCTAAAGAGCTGTTATCAGGTATGTTTTCAAAGCAGAAAATTGAAAAATTAAAAATATTTGCAATATGAAAATAGTGTGTATGAAACTTGGTGGAAATTTATTAGAAAGCTCAAGAATTATTAAGCACTTTATGATTGACTTTCTATCTTGACCTTTGAAGGTCTAGAGTTTTTTAACACTTATGCTTCTTTTTGACACAATACGTCCTGTGGCTTTGCAGTTGTAGGCAGTTTTTTTTAGGCAGATCAAAGTCAGAATTAAGCTTCCAGGGTTATATAATATTGCCAAAAGCATGTCAACACTTTTAGCCCCTGAACTTGGAAATTACAAATGTTTCTTGCAATATATATGTCACATCAAACTGCCTGCTTACAGTCATTCTGCCTTACAGTTTGATTTTTATATGGAATGGAAATCAAACATGTAAAATGCAAAACATACAAGTGCCAAATAAATATATAAATTTAACTTTATGTCTGAAATAACTAACGAAGGTAGAATGTAAATTCAAATATATTTATCCCTGCATTTTCAAAAATGCGGGGATATAGTTGTGATCTCCGTCCATCCGTATGTCCATCCGCCCGTCCGTACATCACACTCTGAAAGGCTGCTAGGGTATTTAATTCGAAACGTGTAAACTATGCTAATGTGTTCAGATAGCAACTCTAGATGTGCATGAAGGTTTCAGAATTTTAATTTGGCCCCAGGTGGTTCCAGTGGAACCACTTTTATTTTTAGAAAATCTGTTTTTATCGAAAGGCTCCTAGGGTATTTAATTCGAAACGTTTAAACTATGTTAATGTGTTCAGGTAACATCTCTGGATGTGCATGAAAGTTTCTGAATTTTGATTTGGCCCCAGGTGGTTCCAGTGGAACCACTTTTATTGTCAGAAAATCAGTTTTCTTCGAAAGGCTCCCAGAGTATTTAATTTGAAACATTTAAACTATGCTAATGTGTTCAGGTAACATCTCGAGATGTGCATGAAGGTTTCGGAATTTTGATTTGGCACCAGGTGGTTCCAGTGGAACCACTTTTATCATTGGAAAATCAGTTTTCTTCGAAACGCTCCTAGGGTATTTAATTTGTAACGTTTAAACTATGCTAATGTGTTTAGCTAACATCTCTAGATGTGCATAAAGGTTTCGTAATTTTGATTTGGCCTCAGGTGGTTCCAGTGGAACCACTTTTATCATTAGAAAATCAGTTTTCATCGCAAGGCTCCTAGGGTATTTAATTCAAAACATTAAAACTATGCTAAGGTGTTCAGGTAACATCTCTAGATGTGCATAAAGGTTTCGGAATTTTGATTTGTCCCCAGGTGGTTCCAGTGGAACCACTTTTATTGTTGGAAAATCAGTTTCCATCGAAAGGCTCCAAGGGTATTTAATTCAAAACTTTTAACTATGCTTAGGTGTTCAGGTAGCGTCACTTGATGTGCATGAAGCTTTCAGAATTTTGATTTGGCCCCAGGTGGTTCCAGTGGAATCACTTTTATCGTTGGAAAATAAGTTTTCATCAAAAGGCTCCTAGGGTATTTAATTTGAAACCTTTAAACTATGCTAAGGTGTTCAGGTAGCAACTCTAGATGTGCATGAAGGTTTTGGAATTTTGATTTTGCTGTTGGAAAATCAGTTTTCATCGAAAGACACTTAGGGTATTTAATTCGAAACGTTAAAATTATGCTAAGGTGTTCAGGTAACATCTCTAGATGTGCATAAAGGTTTCAGAATTTTGATTTGGCCCCAGGTGGTTCCAGTGGAACCACTTTTGTCGTTGGAAAATCAGTGTTCTTCGAAAGCCACTTAGGGTATTTAAAAAACATTTAAACTATGCTAAGGTGTTCAGTTACCATCTGTAGATGTACACGAAGGTTTCGGAATTTTCATTTGGCCCCTGGTGGTTCCAGTGAAACCATTTATATTGTTAGAAAATTTGTTTTCATCGAAAGGCTCCTTGGGTATTTAATTCGAAACTTTTAAACTATGCTAAGGTGTTCAGGTAGCATCACTAGATGTGCATGAAGGTTTCGGAATTTTGATTTGGCTCCAGGTGTTCCAGTGGAACCACTTTTATCGTTGGAAAATCAGTTTTCTTCGAAAGGCACCTAGGGTATTTAATTCGAAATGTTTAAACTATGCTAATGTGTTTAGGTAACATCTCTAGATGTGCATAAAGGTTTCGGAATTTTGATTTGGCCTCTGGTGGTTCCAGTGGAACCACTTTTATCGTTAGAAAATCAGTTTTCATCGAAAGGCTCCTAGGGTATTTAATTCGAGACATTAAAACTATGCTAAGGTGTTCAGGTAGCATCTCTAGATGTGCATAAAGGTTTCGGAATTTTGATTTGGCCCCAGGTGTTCCAGTGGAACCACTTTTATCATTGGAAAATCAATTTTCATCGAAAGGCTCCTAGGGTATTTAATTAGAAACTTTTAAACGATGCTAAGGTGTTCAGGTAGCATCACTAGATGTGCATGAAGGTTTCAGAATTTTGATTTGGCCCCAGGTGGTTTCAGTGGAACCACTTTTATCGTTAGAAAATCAGATTTCATCAAAAGGCTCCTATGGTATTTAATTCGAAACATTTAAACTATGCTAATGTGTTCAGGTAACATCTCTAGATGTGCATGAAGGTTTCGGAATTATGATTTGGCCCCAAGTGGTACCGGTGGAACCACTTGTATCGCTGGAAAAACAATTTTCATCGAAAGGCTCGTAGGGTATTTAATTTGAAACCTTTAAACTATGCTAAGGTGTTCAGGTAGCAACTCTAGATGTGCATGAGGGTTTCCGAATTTTGATTTGGCTCCAGGTGGTTCCAGTGGAACCACTTTTATCGTTAGAAAATCAGAATTTTTATACTGTAACCAATCACCCAGACTTAGCTGGTGCTAACCCAAAAATATCTAGGACCAAACACAAATTTTGCCCCCCAATCCCCAAAATTTGCATGCAAAACCAAAAATTAGAAGTCCTATCTGGCCCTCGATACATTTTACCCTCCGCGCATGCGCAGACGCCAGGAAGTCACCGAATCTGGCGCCAATAAATCATTCTTTGTTTGGCCCTTGTCAGTTAACAACAAACTGATATTTGTGCTTTTAAATCTCAATTAATAATGATGCCAGGCACAAATCAATGGTTAAATTAGTGGATCCAAGGACAGAACTGGATGAAGGAAGGAAGAAACGGTGGTTTGAAATGTTCAGGGCTGTAATTTTATAATATTTATTCAAATTAGGTCATGTTCCCTAATTTCGGGACATGAGCCTGACGTTATCACTGATTGATTATGATCTATCCACTGTTTATTTAGTTTTCCTTCCCTGCCTTCCCTTGACCCCCCAGTTAAGCTCCCAAGCTTTTTGGCCTGTTTTAATAAAAAAAATTTATAAAATTTATTGGGAGTTTAACGTTTTATACAGAAGATTATTCTGTACATCCCCAGGTCATGCATCTTACATCCATTGTATCGTTTTTTCTTCTGAGGAAGATCTTGCTTTACATCGGATAGTCTTGTTTCTGTTTCTGACTTCTGGCCATGTTGCCTGGGGTCTTGATTCCGGTGTTTTGTTTTCATTACTTTACTCTAGGTAGTTTCCTATTTTTGTTTAGGAACAACAGTTGTAAGTAACATTAAATATTCTGATAGTGTGGTAGTTAATTTTACACAGATTTTATAAATTTTTATACTGTACCAATGACCCAGACTTAACATTGTGCTAACTCTAAAATATCTAGAGCCAAATGCAAATTTTACCCCCCAGTCCCCAAAATTTGCATCTAAAACTGAAAATTACATGTCCTATATGGTCCTCCATACTTTTACTCCACTGTGCATGCGCAGTGTCAAGGAGGTCTCGAAATTGGTGCAATTATCATTCTTTGTTTGGCCCTCAATACAATACACTTCACTGTTATTTTTGCTTGTAAATCTCAGTTTTAAGGATGCCAGACACATAATTATGAGAGAAATGGTGGATATAAGGAGGAAATAGAAGGAGGAGAGGAAAAAACAGTGGACACAAATGTTCAGGGCTGTAACTTATAATTATTTTACGAAATTATTCATGTTACCTATTTTCGAGGCACGACCTTGTTGTGGTCACTCTTGCTATGAATGTTCCATTGTTTAATCAGTGTTTCCTCTCTCCCTTTCCTTTATTCCCCCCTAGCTATTCGCCCATGCTTTTGGCCTATTTTTTGTAGTGTTTATTACTAAAATTTCTTGGGAGTTTTGGCTTGGAAACAGAATTATTTTCAGTTGTTTTCCCCATGTTTACGTCCTCACCCTTGGGTGGTTAGGCATTTTGGTCTGCATCTACCATCTGATGTTCTGCAGTTTCTTCTCTGGAAGTCTCTGTTTTGCATCAGATAGTGTTTAAATTGGTAACTGATTTCGGGCCATGTTTATCAGTGCCTGGAGTCATGTTTCCGGTTTGTTTACACTTTTTGTCTATGTTGACAACGGTTACTTCTTATAGTGATTACTTGTCCTCTGCTTAGTTCAGTTCATAGCAAGATACATTAATATTGTCCGTAAATGTTACATTAATTTTTTGAAATGATTTTAAAATTTTTGTCCACACTTAAGCTTTTTTGGGATCCATTTGGGCTCCTTGTTCCCATTGGGAACTTGGGCTCTTCTGAAAAATTTTTCAAAAATTTTTTTTTTTTTTGAAATTATTTTCTTTTGAAATGTTATAATGGATTACAATATATTATCTATATTTATTTCAAAGGTTACTGCGAGTAATATGACTGGGTATATTTTTTCATGTTGAAAAAATATTCTTGAATTGTAATGCGAGGATATCTTCCTCTAATTCACAGGTTCATTGTGTTTCTTATAGTCAATGTAGTCGCTCTAATTCTTGCTCTGTGTGTGTTGATTGATATGACAACGTTGGAGACGTGTGTCATGGTATTTTGTTAGCGGTGAGGAATCTATTACGGTCCTCTCTCTGTAGGGTCACTCTATATTATCAGTTTCTTTTTCAGAATTCAGAGTGATGTTTCCGTGATGTCTTCAACAAATGTGTCTCTGTCATTGCAATATTAGGGCTAGCGGAAAGTGCTCAAGGTATTAGGACAATTGCCGGGAGTTCGCTAGTTCGATCGAAGGCATTGATCGCCCGCTAGTCCGCCCGGTGTCGCGACCATTCACCAGGAAAGAATGGCTCAGCACCCAGGTTCGTCCATCGCGGTCCAGGGAAGCAGATTGGGTGATGCAAGCAGTATAAAACATCAGATGTGCACACCCAGCAATGACGGATCCGAGGATAGTGCGAAGGAAGCCTGTCAGTCCGGTAGCTAGCTCTTCCAGGTCCACCCGGACCACAAGCGAGAGAGGCCCATGCTCTCTTGCATCAACATCTGCACTGCGATGTTGTTGTATGTTTGTTCGCTTAGTCGGAGCTTACGTCCACTCCTCCTGCTCGGGACGCTTCATCGCATGACAGTCCGACGTGGCTGTTATATTGGCTTCCTCATCCTCGTCAACACACACGACCGCACCTTGGCTATGTGACCACAGATTTCCAGGGGACGTTCGCATATTATATAAATGCAGGATTGAATGTCCCTGGTGCTCCTGCTTCGCCGACCTAGGAATACACATCGACCAGGTCACTCCATCTGCTAGCCAGGGATACGAGACCTTTCCAGTTGGGACGTTCGCATATTATATAAATGCAGGAATGAACGTCCCGGGAGCTTTCAGCGGATTATTCACGTAGGACCGCGGCTCCACAGGTCTCATAGAGTAACATGAACAAGGTGTTGTTACCGTGATGTCTTCGTTTAGTGTGCTTCAGTCGTCACAGGCAAATGAACAGCTAGCGTCAAAAGTGCTCATGCAGATACGTCAATTACCCGGGAGTTCGCTAGTTTGATTGAAGGGTTTGACGTCCGCTAGCTCGCTCGGTGTTGCGACCATTCACCGAATGGCTCAGCACCCGGGTTTGTCCGGTGCAGTCCAGGAAGGAAATTTGGGTGATGTAAGCACTATAAAATACAAGGTGCACACCCAGTGACGACGGATATGAGGATGGTATGCAGGAAGCCTATTAGTCCAGTTCCTAGCTCGTCCAGGTCCATCCGGGCTGCAAGCGAGAGAGGTCCCTCTCTCGTACTACAACATCTGGGCACAGAAGTTGTGGTACAAAACGTTCCTCAGTCGGGGCTTACGTCCACCGCTCGGGACGCTCTGTTATATAGACAGTCCAAACAGACTGCTCTTTCGGCTTCCTCATCCTCACGGCAGCACACGCGACCGCACCTTGGCTACGTGACCAGTCATATTCAACCAACATCGCCGACCAGGGATTCTACGACGACCAGGTCACGCCATCTGGTAGCCAAGGATATGAGGCCTTCATTCTCCGGACGTTCGCATATTAGAAATATGCAGGAATCAAAGTCCAAGGAGCTTCTAGAGGCTAATTCTGTAAGACTGCAGCTCCATAGACCTTTGTTACGGATGTGCTATCGCAGATAGCACAAATTATCGCTGCATCCCAGCACCCGGCAGTAACTCTGTCGGATTAAGAATTATCCGAGGAAGCTGGGTTGGTACGTCTTGCTGCAGCTTCAGGCACAGATGACCAAGAATTACAAGTGGTCCGACAGGATGGCGAAAGGGATACGGATGAGTTGTATTTTCCCTTTCGGAACAAGATAATTGCCATAGAGTGCATCCGGCATTATCTTCTGACGTTGTTCCTCTGGACCAAAAATTGCTGCGTTGCCGGATAAGAGACTGATAGCACCGCTGGACTCAGAATTCTTATCGGTTTAGGGACATCATCCCTCAGTTTCCGACATAGTCCAGACATGTCTCACAGACATTTGATCCGTTGAATGACGCTATACTTATATAACTTGCTACCTAAATGGGCAGGTCAGGTTTCTTATCGGCAAATGCTCTACATCTGCATTTCATCAATTTATGGAATATTTTGTAACGGCAGGACAGAGCATTCTGAGAGTTCTCTGCATCTGGACAACCAGGTCAGGACCTAGAATTGTTTATACCGTCGTCTATGTCAATTCCAACCACGATGTTGGAAACGACAATATCATCTAGCAGGGTCAGCTTAGACGCATCATCGTATGCAGAACACCTTACCAGAACGTTATCATTACATCTCAAAGGAAAAAGAATTCTAGGATGTACAACCTCCTTAAGAGTTCTTTCAAGGGCCTCACGTAAAACTCCGCCCTTTTAGTGGCAATATGGAGTTGGTTAGATTTGACGCTGCCCTGGCTACATCCACACGTGTGGATAGTAAGGTGAAAAACTCTCTCAGAGTCGCTCCGGTCTCCAGAGAGTTTCTTCGACGGCAAGCTTTCCGCAGTCTATGATCAGATAACTAAGAAAGCTTCAGACTCCCTGCTATTCAAATCCGCTTCCATATAGTCGGATTAAGCAGATAAGAGTAGGACAGGCACTTCTGGGACGAATACGTCCAAGGGAAGTTCCTATAGAGGTTCCTATGCGTCCTCTAGGTCTTACTCTAGAGACCGTCAGGGTAGCGACTCAGGTAGGGGCCGTAATTCTGGCCGAGACATCCGGTCAGGTCGACGGGGCGAGGTGCGGGCTGTGGAGGACATGGCTTCTCCTTCCGCAAGCCTCGCAGGACCAGGAGGTAATGGTATTAACCTCTATCGTGTACTAGAGAGCGGAAGACTGTCAAGTTCCTCAATTAATTGGGAGTAGATTATGGACGTCCCTTGGATTCGAGGGGTGATTTCGGAAGGACTAAATTGTCCTTCAAACAAAAACCTCCGTTAACTCGGAGTCCAAGATGGACTCAGCTTCCGTCAAGTCAGCAGGAAAGAGGCTCACTTCCATCAGAAGTCCAGTCTCTTCTGGAATGATCGTGATAGAGATCGTAGAAATCCAGGTATTTCCAGGTTTCTACAACCATCCTTTTCTGGTTCCAAATCCAGATGGTTCGTTCCGTCCACTCATAATTCTGAGCTGGATAAACAAGCTGATCGTGGCTCCAAGTTTATATATGGAGTACATCCGATCGGTTAGAGCAAGTATTCGGGTGTACGACTATGTTACATGCATAGATCTCAAGATGCATACTTTCACGTCATGGTACATCAGGCATTCAGAAAGTATCTTCGCTTCTGAATCATAGGTGTCGTGTATCAGTTCCGAGCAATTTGCTTTGGTCTGAATCTAGCCCCTAGGGTTTTCACTCGCATAACGAACTCGGTAATGACTCATTTCCGAGCTCATTCGTCTGCGATAACGTCGGCCTACCTGGACGACATTCTTTAGAGGTCCGGCAATGAGTTAATGCTTCAGAACAATGTGCAAAATCTGCTTCTATTGCTCCGATGTCTCGGTTTCATAAGTAAACTAGGAGAAGTCGGATCTGGTATCATCGAAGTCATTCACCCACTGTTCATCTGCCGTTACCCAGAGCAAAATTAATCAGTTGTTATGCTCACTATTGTCTTCGCTCAGACAAGGTCTCAGTGAGAGATCTCATGATACTGATACGTTTGTGCGGAGCTGCCGCGATTTTATTCCGATGGGGCGGTTACGCACTTGTCCTCTCCAATTTCTTCTGATCCAGAATTGGAGGGTGAAGATTTTTTCCCTCGATATGGACATCTTCTTGTCAATCAAGTGAATAAGAGATTCAGACTTGGGCAGGTTTTCAGTGGTTAACTCAGGGAGTTCCACTGCAATTGCCGGATCTGAGTTTTACAGTCTTGACGGATGCCAGTCAAACAGGTTGGGTCGTATCATTGAGCCCAATGGATTTGAAGGGCCAGGGTCTTTGGGATCCGTAGTTCCTAATTAAGCACATTAACATCCAGAATGATGTCATTTTGGCTTGCGCTACGTAATTGGATGAACGTTATTCAGAATGCTCATGTGCTAATTCTGTCTGACAATTCGACGGTATTAGCGTATTTTCGGAATTAGGGAGACAGTCATTCCATTCTGTTATTCATGTTAACGGAAGGAATCTTTCTGTTTGTACTAGAACATCAAGTTCTATCGGTCCGTCATATTCTGGGTCGTCTGAATGTATTAGCGGACTCCCTTCACGGAGGGGCCGCTTGTTGACGCCAGAATGGACTTTCAACAAACGAGTATTCAATCAGATTTGCTACCAAGGAGAGCGGCATATGATCGACTTATTCGTGACGCATCTCAACAGTCAGTTGCAGAAGTATGTGTCACAATGTTTGGATCTTCGAGCGTTTGCTGTAGACGCTCTATCGATCTCGTGAGACGGAATAATAGGATATGCATATCTTCCAGTGCCGTTGATTCAGCAGATATTGCTCAAGTTATATATCTCAATGCAAAATTCTGTTGGTAGCATTTCTATCTCCATAAAGACCGTGCATTAATCTACTCAGGTGTCTGTTGTGGGACATGCTGTGGAAGCTTCCTCCAATTTTCGGTCCATTCTATGGTCAGATGGATTCAATTTACTATCAGTACTGCTTATGATAATATCTTCAATCAGCAGTCTGTGCTTTAGTTTTAAGCTCATGAAGTAAGAGTTCTTTCTACATCATGGGCTTACGCTAATAATGTTGCTATTACAGATCTAGTGAGGGCTGCATATTGTTCTTAGCCCTCCACTTTCTCGAATTTGTATCTGAGAAATATTGAGTCCTTTTCTGCAGATCTGCATTGTTTAGGTCCGTTATTTTTCACTCAAAATGTCGTACACTAAACAGTGGCAACTATATATATGTAGGCTTTCAGTTCCGGCAGTGACTCTGTCCTGCTGCCCTCTTCGCTCTGGAGTATTTGATACAGGGCAAGGGGAGGGGGTGGGGGGGGGGGGGTGTTCCCTTAGGTCACCTGCTTTATAGTGTAAAGCAAGGGAATACCTCCAAAGGAGTCAGTAATTCCGAGTCGGTACCGGGATGGTTTTAAAATAAAGCTAATGTTTACTCATCTATGAAATATTTTTTTAAGTGTTGCTCGGTGTGAGACATTTGTATATATCACGTATTAATCGGGCGTTAATATACAATCCTTGGACACTTTTATACGAGTATATAGAGTCTCATTTTGTGGGACTTCCTTATTTATTGGCTTTCCTTTAAAAATATTAGTATAAAGGGTTATACTGAATGTTAATAGAGATCATTGATGTTATTGTGCTCAATTACAGAATGGTGTTGTGTCTTTCTTTTTGATACAAATAAGAAAGATACATGTAAAGCCAATCTCTCATTTTCTCCATCAGGGGATAGTTCTGTTATATGTAATTGACTCTATTGGATTTTCCTTTATGTCCTAGGCCCTCCAACCTTTTTACTATTCAGCTAAGTCTGGGTCATAGATACAGTATAAAAATGTTAAAAAATTTATAGTAATTTATATATTTTTTATACTTACCAATGACCCAGACGGGGATGGCCCTCCCATGAGTTGGGAACTCATACCTCCCCGCTGAGTACATAACGCTTACCAGGCACTGGTTGTAAGAATGAGAATTGCACCAATTTCGAGACCTCCTTGACACTGCGCATGCACAGTGGAGTAAAAGTATGGAGGACCATATAGGACATGTAATTTTCGGTTTTAGATGCAAATTTTGGGGATTGGGGGGTAAAATTTGCATTTGGCCTTAGTTATTTTAGAGTTAGCATCAGCTAAGTCTGGGTCATTGGTAAGTATAAAAAATATATAAATTACTATAAATTTTTTAACTTTTGTCCACACTTAGGCTTTTTTTGGCCTCATCGTTCCCTTTGGGAACTTGGGCTCTTATATTTGGAATATTTTTTCAAAAATTTTTATTTTATTTTTGAAAGAGTTTTTCTTTTGGATATATTTATTTCATTGATTATATTTTAATGTTATCTTATATTATATGTAGATTTGGTGGTGGAACAATGACATATATTAGTATTTAGGTAATTATTTTTATCTAATAGTATGGCAAATAGAGGAAACCTTTCCTTTATTTACTCGGTCATTGTAATGAGTTTACTTGATGTATTACCACTAATTCTACTCCATGTGTCAGATTTGATAATCTGAATGACAGGCGTCATGGTTTGTGTTAGGCGAGTGGACACTACCGGTCCTATCGTGGTGAGGGGACTCGGCTGGTCCTCTTGTCAAAATGTCACTTTAGTTTTTTAGTTTCTATTTACAGAGGAACAAGAACATGGTGTGGCTTCGTGACGCCATCAGTGTGCTGCCGTCGTCGCAAATCAATAAAGAGTTAGCGGCAAAAGTGCTCAAGGAATTAGACAAGTGCCTAGATCCTTAGTATGATTGATGACCTTGTCGCCAGCTAGCTCAACCGGCAGATCTCACTCATATGTGGGTGATGTGATCGAGAAGAGGAATAAGGGTGTAGCGAGCACTATAAACATACGAACATGCTCACCCTGTGACGACGGAAAGGAGGAAGCACGGGAAGGAGGAAGTAGACAAGTTCTGAGGTATGCTCGTCCAGGTCTTCCGTGATCATGAGCAAGAGAGAGGCCTCTCTCTCTTATAACAACATCTGGGGTCAGAGGTTGTTGGTAGGAACTTGTGTCAGTCAGACAAGTTCTGAGGTATCTTCGTCCAGGTCTTCCGTGATCGCGAACAAGAGAGAGAGGCCCCTCTCTCTTATAACAACATCTTGGGTCAGAGGTTGTTGGTAGGAACTTGTGTCAGTTGGAACTTACGTCCACGGGACGCTCCTTCCATAGACTGCTGGGGTTGGCCAGTCTTATAGCTTCCTCTATGTTCGAAAAGCACACACGACCGCACAAGTCCGTTGTCGCCAGTTAGCTCGACCGGTGAGGTAGTTACTCAGGCCTCTGAGAACTGTGACGCCAGGTGTATACAATCCGGGCTAGGAGATCATACAGGGTGGAGCGAACAATTTGATATGCAATTATGCTCACCCAGCGACGACAGAAGAAGGAAACCGCCAAGTTCTGAGGTACGCTCGTCCAGGTTATCCAGGACAGCGAGCAAGAGAGAGGCCTCTAGATGTTGTTGGTAGGAACTTGCATCAGTCGGAGTATATGTCCATGCCTCCTGTCCGGGACTTCCTGTCTACGTCTAATAGGCAGCCGGAGTCGGCTAGTCTTATGGTTTCCTCTATATAACGGACGATCTTTATATTGCACAGGGCTATAAAACCCGATGAGTGGTTTCAGTTCACTGTTGCCGGTGAAATGGTTAAGATTGGATACTAGGACCGTGACTCCGGATGTGTTGCATATGCATTGTATTTAGAGCTAGTGGAAAAGTGCTCAATGATTTTAGACAAGGTCTAGGCTTCAAAAGAGGTTTACGTCCCTTGTCTACAGCTAGCTCAACTGGCAGATCTCACTCGTATGTGGGTGATGTGATGCCGGGTATGTCCATGGCGGTCGAGAGAGAATAAGGGTGTAGCGAGCACTGTTTAATCGAATCATGCTCACCCAGTGTTGATGGAAGGAAGAAGACAGCAAGTTCTGAGGTACGCTCGTCCAGGTCTCTCCGGATCTCAAGCAAGAGGGAGACCCCTGTCTCTCTTTCAACAGAGCCGGGTGTTGTTGGTAGGAACTTGCATCAGTCAGAGCTTACGTACATAGCTATTGTCCGGAACGCTTAGTTCAGTTCTTTGCCAGGGACGGCTACAGTTTTGCTTTTTTAGCGTCTACCAAGCACTCCTGACCGCACCTTGGCTAAGTGACTCAGTATTTCCAGTCTGCATCGTCAAAAGGTCCATCTTTTGTGAAGAAAGTCACACCATCTAGTAGCCAAAGAGATGAGGCTTCATTCATCGAGTCGTTCACAGTAATAACTATATTGGGCTCCCTGTCCTAGGAGCAGCCAGCGAAGAGGCTATTCATGACCGTTGCTCCTCAGGCCTCTGTAACGGACTTGCTGTCGCAGTTGCGCAGCTAATTGCAGTTTTCCTGCTAAGGCAGAAGCACTCAATGCCAGTCTCAAATCTTGAGCTGTTGCATGGTGCTTATTTGGTCCAGTCACCTGCCTGTTTAGATGCTGGTGACTGTGTGATTCTAACTGATTTGAACGTATGATGGAAAGGATAACTTTTCCTTCCAGAACAACTCTTGGATGATATAGATACCATACATTATCATTTCCTTGAACTTGTTCCAGTGATTCAAAATGCTGCGAGCAATTATGAGAAACCGCTAGTGTAGTTGGACGCTGACTTCATCCGGGTAAAGAGCAGGGTAATAAGATCTCTTTCCGGTTAAGTCTACAGGGGTGTCACAGGTCTTCTATTGTGTAGACGACACCATATTTAACTTCCTGCGGGAAAAAGTAATTCGGTTTCTTATCTTCTTCCTCTGTATTTTTAATTGTTTGTGATTGTTCACATACTTTTAAAAACAACAGGGGAAGATGTGGAGAGTTCCTCTGCGTTGATTGAGCAGGCTAAGATCCTAGTTTTAGCCTTACCTTCATCATTTAGCTGTTCGCTCGGACGCAATTGAGAAGATAATTTCTTAGAGTGAATTTAGTCTCATGGTCTTATGTACTTCAATTTTAAGTATTGTGACGCATTGTCTATATGGAGGGAGGAATTTTGTGGTCGTTTGTACCTTTTAATATTCTTTCCAGACCTAGTATTTATATCTCGGTCTTAACTAATGTTAAGTGGGAGTTATTCTGATGCAACGAAGCCTTGTGTCTTCATCTTTGCATTTGACTAGGTGGAAAACTTGCCATAGGTCACTTTAGTCTTCCAACTCTAGTCTTTATGATAGAATCAATTAATCAACTCTTTAAGTTGGGGTCTAATGTACCAACACCAGCAGAAAGAGTATGAGAGGTTGTCCTAGACTCAGATCGTCTATGAGGACTCATAGCAAAGGTATAGGTATACCTAAGTCTTTGATGGTAAGCTTTCATTATTGTAGGATTAATCTACAAGAAAGCATCTATACTCGACTCTTTAAGTTGGGGTCTAATCGACCACAGCCAACAGAAGAGTAGGAGAGTTTGTCCTAGACTCAGTTCGCTTATAAGGGCTCATAGCGAAGGTATAGGTATCTCTCCTATATATATTTCTTTAGGATTGTCTATACAGCCACTTGGATAGGGGTTTCTCGTCAGAGTGAGTTACTGATCAGACTCCCCTGAACCTGTGGTTCGAGGCTCTTATAGAACTCGGTCTGGCCAATTTTGACTGGAAGTGGATAATTAGGTTATTTATGATTATCTTTCAGTTGAAAAGCGAACGTTCGGCAATTGTAGCGAGTATAGTTCTTTAGATCACTTGCTTTGTGAACTAGATAATGTCTCATGGGATTTATGATTGGATACACGTATCCCACTATTCATTTGGCTGGCTCATCTGTTGTTTCACAGAGCGAATTAACCAGCTTTTTGGCTCACTTTTATCTGACGCATTAACAGCATTAGTTTTATGCGCCAGATGGAGTTGTGTGGAGTGGCTTGGAATGTTATTTCGATGGGTCGCTTACACACATGTCTACTCCTGTTATTAACTGGAGTGGTAGACGTTTTTCCCTCTTGACCTGTTTTGTTTTAGAGAATTTTTTAACATAAGGTCAATTTTGGGCATATATTATGGTTTTCTCAATTATTTGGGACGTGAGTTCATATATTGCATTACAATCCTGAGTCTGAGGGTCTCTCTATGCAGGGATCTTGAGACCCTCGATTATTGAAAATCACATATTCAATGATGTCTCATTGTTTACGATTACATCATCAAATTTTTTTCCGTTCATGTATTTATAAACGCACATCAGAGTTTATCAGAAGAGAAGTAACGCTTCTTTTGTCATTATTTTTCAATAGAAGGGCCGTTTATGTTCATTCTATTGTTAAATAAGTCAGTTAGCTATTCGTACTGCTTGGGTTATTTATCTTCCAATTAGCAGCCAATGCTTAAGATTTCAGCGCATAAGTAAGCGCTGGCTATATCTTGCGCTTATGCTAACTGTTTGGCTATTACATGATCTTATGTGGGATCTCTTCAGGATAGTTAAGTTTTCGGCGCATGGGAATAATAGTTTCCATTATTTGTGTCGCTAGTATAAGGCTTTTGAGCGCATACATTGACGCTCAGCCGTTTTCATGGGAATGAATGATAGGATAAGTGTATCCTTCAATTCATTTGTTTCTATTGATTTCATTGAGGTTATGGGGTCTGCTATTGAGCATTTGCCAGAAGCTTCCCCATTAGAGGGGTTTCTTCTTTAAGGGAAGTTTTATTCTTCATGTCATTCTCCACTCTCAGTGGCATTACAGAGTATTTCAGACGTGAAAGAGCTTTATGGTCACTATATTATTGCTGTCTGCACCAGCAATGATTAAGTAATGTAGGTGAGGAGGTTTCGACATCTATTCGAATTCCCCTCCCACACACTCACGCTGTTGAGTATATATTTTTTAGTACATACATACTTTGCGTCTGGGTCGTGTTGGATGGCGCCATCATAGGCATATATGCAGTTCTGTTGCATTTGTTTCCGGTATTTATTTTCTGATTTTGGAGCCGGTTTATCATACCTACCTCCATTTCTAAATCCTGGTCTCTATTTTGTCGGTTCTCAAATCGCATATTCTCACATGTTTATAGTTGTAGATACCAGATAGTACATGTTGGAGAGTGTTTTTTACCGGATTTAATATTACAGAGGCCTCCTGTGTATGATCTTGAAGCGTGTTTTCTCTGCAGAGATTGTTCATCTTATTCCGCTTTTTAACTCACCTGACTTTCAGTCAGGAGAGCTATAGTGATCACTCACCGTCCGTCGTCCGGCATCCGTCGTCCGTCGTCCGTGAACATGGTGTTTGCATCTTCTCCTCCCAAACCGCTGAACCAATTTAATTGATATTTGAGATAATAGTTTGTTATGACATCGCAATTTGATTTTGTTCAAATCAAGTTGCCTCGCCCATGGGTAGGGCCACACCCAAAAAGTGTGCTGAAATCTTAAAAAATCTTCTTCTCGTGAACCAGCAGTAGCAGAGACTTGATATTTGGTGTGCAGCTTCCTTTTGAGGTGTAGACTCAGATTTGTTTGTGGGGCTATACTTGGCGTCGTTATGGGAGGGGCAAAATTTTTTGCCCCGCCCAAAATTTCTATATTTTTATACTGTACCAATGACCCAGACATAGCTGGTGCTAACTCTTAAAATATAGGGCCAAACACAAATTTTGCCCCCCAATCCCCAAAATTTGCATCTAAAACTAAAGAAAACATGTCCTGAAAGGCCCTCCACACTTCGCCCCTACTGCGCATGCGCAGTGTCAAGGACGTTCCGAAATTGGCGCCATTAATCATTCTAAGTTTGGCCCTTCATCAGTTAACATCTGACTGATCTTTGTGCTTATAAATCTCAGTTTAAATGATGCCAGACACATAAATATTAGTGAAATGGTGATTCTAAGGAGGATAGAGAAGGAGGAGAGGAAAAGAATGTGTGACAGAATTTTATCAGGGCTGTAACTTAAAATTTTTTAATGAAATTATGTTAAGTTACCTATTTTCAAGGCAGCAGCCATTTTGTTGTCATTCTGATTATTTAGTTACACTGTTTTTAAGTGTTTTCCTCTCTCCCTGTCCTTTAAGTTCCCCCTTGCTATTCTCCCATGTTTTTGGCATAGTTTTTAGCTCAACTTTGACGAAGTCAAATTTGAGCTATTGTCATGGCCCGTCATCCGTCGTCCGTCTGTCCGTCCGTCCGTCTGTCCGTCTGGCCATCTGTCCATCTGTCCGTCTGTCCGTACGTCAACAATTGGCTATGGCTTGGGCTAGAGGTCGTATTTATGAACCGATCTTTACGAAACTTCTTGTGTACCTTTGTTATGACCCTGGGATGGGAACGAGTGTTTTTAGGTGTGGTTCGAAATTCAAGATGGCTGCCAGTGGCCATTTTGTACCGATGATGCAAAAATCAGTTTTTTGTACAGAACTTCTGTATGAAAGTTCTGATTTGAATAAAGTTTTGTATAAATGTTTAGTACCATGGGATACATCACATATAATACGGGTTTTTTTCTCGTGCGTAAATTATGCAAATTAGACTGACTTTGATTTATTTAGTGTTACTTTCAGAGCTGTAAGTGCCAAGCTGCTATGGCTCGGGCTAGAGGCCGTATTTATGAACCGATCTTTACGAAACTTCTTGGGTACCTTTGTTATGACCGTGGGACGAGAACGAGTGTTTTTGGGTGCGGTCCGAAATTCAAGATGGCTGCCAGCCACCATTTTGTACCGACGATGCAGAAATCTGTTTTTTGTACAGAACTTCCATATGAAAGCTCTGATTTGAATAATTTTTTGTATGAATGTTTAGTACCATGGGATACATCACATATAATACAGGTTTTTTTCTCGTACGTAAATTGTGCAAATTAGACTAATTTTGATGTTTTTTGGGGTTACTTTCAGCACTGTAAGTGCAAATGCCAATACGGCTCGGGCTAGAGGCCGTATTTATGAACCGATCTTTACAAAACTTCTTGGGTACCTTTGGTATCACCGTGGGACGAGAACGAGTGTTTTGGGGTCCGGTCCGAAATTCAAGATGGCCGATGGCAGCCATTTTGTACAAAATTAGGTGCAATCAGATTTTTGCACAGAACTTCCATATGAAAGCCCTGATTTGAATAATTTTTTTGTGTGAATGTTTAGTACCATGGGATGCATCACATATAATACGGGTTTTTTTCTCGTGCAGAAATTATGCAAATTAGATGAACTTTGATTTTTTCAGTGCGACTTACGCACAGTAAGTACACATGTCAATACGGCTCAGACTAGAGTCTGTATTTATGAACTGATCTTCACGAAATGTCTTGGGTACCTTTGTTATCACCTTGGGATGAGAACGAGTGTTTCTGGGTGTGGTCTAAAATTCAAGATGGCTGCCAGTGGCCATTTTGTACCGAAATTAGGTCTAATCAGTTTTTTGTACACATCTTCTATACAGCTCAGACTAGAGGCCATATTTATGAACCAATCTTTACGAAACTTCTTGGGTACCTTTGTTATCACCGTGGGATGAGAGCGAGTGTTTTTGGGTGTGGTCTGAAATTCAAGATGGCCACCAGCAGCCATTTTGTACCAAAATTAGTGCAATCAGTCTTTTGTATAGAACTTCTGTATGAAAGTTCTGATTTGAATAAATTTTTGTATGAATGTTTAGTAACATGGAATACATCACATATTGTAAGGGGTTTTTTTTCGTGCAGAAATTATGCAAATTAGATGAACTTTGATTTATTCAGTGCTACTTACACAATGTAAGCACACATGTCAATACAGCTCAGGGTAGAGGCTGTATTTATGAACCAATCTTCACAAAACTTCTTGGGTACCTTTGTTATCTCCTTGGGATGAGAATGAGTGTTTCTGGGTACGGTCCAAAATTCAAGATGGCTGCCAGTGGCCATTTTGTACCGAAATTAGGTCCAATAAGTTTTTTGTCACAAGTTCTATACAGCTCGTATTTATGAACTGATCTTCACAAAACTTCTTGAGTACTTTTGTTTTCACCTTGGGACAGGAACGAGTGTGTTTTGGGGTGCCTTTGTTATCACTGTGCTATGAGAACAAATATTTTGGGGTTCAGTCAGACCCACTCTGGGACTCAAAGATTTTTTCTAGTTCAGCATCTGACTGTCACCCACCTTTACAGTACTTTACCTATACATTTGTTACAGGCAACGGTCAGTATTTATGTACAGACCGTTACAATACTTTATATGTACCTTTGTTATCAGGTCATTACCTAGATGTTTGTCATTGCTGTGTCACATACTATACATGTACATGTCTTTGTCTTGACAAGTTGAGCTACAGTGTCATTGCACTTTCATTGTAATTATTATTACTAAATTTTCTTGGGAGTTTTAGCTGAATAACAGAATGAATTCTGTTCTTTCCTCATGTTTACGTCTTCACCTACGGGTGGTTAGGCGTTGTGTTCTGCATCTACCATCTGATGTTCTGCAGTTTCTTCCCTGGAAGTCTCTGTTTTGCATCAGATAGTGTATTTTTGGTAACTGATTTCGGGCCTGGGTGCCTGGAGTCTTATTTTAGTGTTTTTACACTCATTGTTTACATTTACAACAGCCCTCTGTGTGAGGGGGGGATTTCTAAAAAATAATATCTTGATGTTATTTTAATCATAACTAGATACATTGTTATTGTTCGTAAGTGTTGAATAAATTGTTTAAAATATTTTTAAAATTTTTGTCCACACTTAGGCTTGGGATCCATTGGGGCTCAACGTTACTTTTCAGAAACTTGGGCTGTTCTGAAAAAATATTTTTTCAAAATATTTTGATTTCAATTATTTTTTCTATATTAATGGATCATATGATTATTATGTATTTTGATTGCCAGGGGTTAGTGCGAGTACCAGGACTTGTTTTCTTTTCACATTGAAAGGATATTGATCAATTGTTTTAAGAGGAAGTCTTCCTCTGACTTTATTATCATTCTATATGTGGTCAGTGTACTCGCATTAACTCCTGTTCTGTATCGTATGATTTCGATGACAATATGGGAAGCGTATGTTGTTGGGGATTTGGACACTCCGGTCCTTTCCCCGCAGGGTCACTCTACTTTATCAATTTCTATTTCAGACGATCAAGATTAGGGTGATGTATCTGTGATGTCTTCCAACAGTGTGCCTCCGTCGTCACAATTAATGAAGGGCTAGCGGAAAAGTGCTCATGTAAATACGCCAATTGCCTAAGAGGACCCTAGTAGGTTCGACGGCCTTTGACGTCCGCTAGCTCGCCCGGTGTAGCGTCCATTCACCGAATGGTTCGGCAGCCGGGTTCGTCCGTTGCGGTCTAGAAGGAATTTTGGGGTGATGCGAGCACTATAAATTAACCTAATGCACACCCAGTGACGGCGGATCGGAGGGAGAACGCAGGAAGCCTTTTAGTCCGGTTCATAGCTCGTTCCGGTCCATCCGGACGGCAAGCGAGAGAGGCCCCTCTCTCGTTCAACAACATCTGGCCCCAGATGTTGTGGTACAAAATGTGTTGCAAGCGGAGCATACGTCCGTCGCTCGGGACGCTCCGTTGTATAGGCAGTCCGCTGAGACTGCTAAGGCTTCCTCTTCTCGTCAGCGCACACGACCGCACCTTGGCTGCGTGACCGCCGATATATTACCAGCTTCGCCGATCAAGGATTCTTCGGCGACCAGGTCACACCATCCGGTAGCCAGGGACACGAGGCCTGCAGACTCCGGACGTTCGCATAGGAAGTGTGCAGGAGTCAACGTACATGGAGCTTCCGGTGGCAATGCATCGTAAGACCGCTACTGCACAGGCCTCGGGAACGGACGTGCTTTCCTTAATAGCACAGTTTATCGCAGCATCCCAGCATCAACTGAATCTGTCGCATATATTTTATCCGACGATGCTGGGTCGGGACGCTCCGCGGAAGCGGGTACGGACATCCGAAAGTTTCATCCGGTCCGACGGGATACCGAAAGGGATTCAGAGGATTTCGAGCTTTCCCTTTCGGAACAACATGTGCTGTTGTGTATGTCATCTGACTTGGTCTTTTACAGCTTCTTTCGTCGGACCAGAATGCTGCGATGCCGGATAAGAAACTGATAGCGTCGGTGGACTTAGAAATTTTTGGTTCGGTACAGGGACATCGTCCCTCAGTTCCGACATAGTCCAATAATGTCACACAAACTTTCGAATTATTGAACGACGCTATATATATTATTATTTTATGCTTGCTAACCAAGCATTTCTGGTTTCTTGTTCGAAGAGTTATGGAGATGTCTTTCAAAAGTGTGCCTCTGTCGTCATAGTTAATGAAGAGTTAGCGGCAATAAGTGCTCATGGAATATGTCTATCGCCTACGGAGTGACATTCGCTAGCTCACCCGGTGTAGCGTACATTCATCGAATGGTTCGGCTGCCGGGTTCGTCTGTTGCGGTCTAGGAAGGAGATTTGGGTGATGCGAGCACTTTAATTACTTTAGTACTCACCCAGTGACGGCAGATTGAGGACAGATCGGAGGAAGCCTGTTAGTCCGGTTCCTGGCTTGTCCAGGTCCGTCCGGGCTGTGAGCGAGAGAGGTCCCTCTCTCGCCCAACAACATAGGGGATCGCATGTTGTGGTTCAGATATTTTACATTCGGAGCATATGTCCGTTGGTCGGGACGCTCCGTTATATTGACAGTCCGAGAGACTGTCTTTAATGCTTCCTCATCCTCACAGCAGGGCACACGACCGCACATTGGCTACGTGACCTCGAGTATCCGATCAGTTTCGGCATTCAGTGATTCCACGGCGAATAGGTCGCGCCATCCAGTAGCCAAGGGACACGAGGCCTATACACTCCGTTCGCTCGCATATTGGTAGTATGCACGGGGTAACGATCACGGAGCTTCCAGCGGCAATGCATCGTAAGACCGCTTCTCCTCAGGCCTCAGTGACGGACGTGCTATCCGAGTTAGCACAGTTGTTTCGCAGCATCCCAGCAATTGACAGTTTCTCGGTCGAATCAGGAATTATCCGACGGCGCTGGGTCGGTGCGGTCCGCGGTTGCATCAGGTACGGACGACCGAACGCTTTATAGGGTCCGACAGGATGGCGAAAGGGATTCGAAAGATTTCGAGTTTTCCTTTAGTAGTATCGGAAGATGCCTTTCATATCTTCTGGCATTATCTTCCAGTGATTATCATTTCGGACTTCATTGCTGCGATCTTGGATAAGAGACTTATAGCGTCATTGGACTCGGATTTTTCGATCGGTTCAGGGACATTGTCCCTGACTTACCGACGCAGTCCAATATTGTCATTACAACATGTGTTTTATTTTTCGACGCTATATATATATATATATACAAGCCTGCTACTAAGCATGATAGTTTAGTTTCTTGTCCGCGTTGCTCATTTCTGCCATTTTATCATTTATACAAATAGTTTATTTTGGCAGAGCAGGGCATATCGAGAGTTCATATGCGTCTAGACGGTGTGATTAAAGACTGCATATATTCTTTTTCGCCGTTTATGTCTTTTCCAATTTCAATGTTGGGAACGACATTATGTATAGTAGACTTAACTTAGACGCTTTATTATACGTAATCCGCCTTACTGAGGCGTTATCATTACGTCTTCAAGAAAAGATTTACGGGATATTATTCTCAATGTAATTTCTTTTGAGGGCAGTAGTTTGTTCACGTATAACTCCGCCCTTCAGTGGCTGATTGGAGTTAGTTAAACGTGACGCAGCCCTAGCTACATCCACACGCGTGGATAGTAAGGTTAAGAACTCTCTCAGAGTCGCTTCGTTCTCGGAGGAGCTTCTCTTCGACGGCAACTTTTCGGCAATCCATGAATTGCTCGATTTACACGTTCTCTTGTCTATCTAGTGTTACAAGAGATTCAGACTGGGGCAAACATTCGGTGGTTGACTCAGAGAGTGCCGCCGCAGTTGCCGGACCCGAGTGTGGCTGTTATGACGGTTGCCAGTCAAACAGATTGGGATATAATACTGATCCCTACGGATCCGAAGTGCCAGGGTCTTTGGGTTCCGCAGTCTTTTAGCAATCAGTTTTCTTCCGCGGAATAATGTTTTTTAGGCTTGCTTTATGTCATTGCATGAACATTATTCAGAAACGCATGCCCAAATTCCTGTCCTTTAATTCGACAGTAGTGGCGTATCTCCGGAACCAGGGAGGCACTCTTTCGTTTCCGTTATTCAATTTAATGGAAAGAATCCGTCTGTTGGTTATAGTACACCAAGTTCAGTTTTGGTCCGTCATATTCCGGGTCGTCTGATTGTTTTATCGGACTCCCGTTCTCTTACGGGTCGCTTGTTGCTGTCAGAATGGACTCTCAACAAACAAGTATTCAATCAGATTTGCTATCTATGGGAGCGCCCAATGATGATTTATTTATGACACAGCTTGCTAATCAATTGCAGACGTATGTGTTGGCTTGTCCAGATCTCTGAGCTAATATTGTTAACGCTCTATTGATCTATAGGACGGAATGATAGGATACGCGTATCCTCCGGCGCTGTTGTTTTAGCAGGTATTGCTAAGATAAACAACCACAATACATTTCTGTTGATAGCATCTCTATCTTCACAGAGATCATGAGTAATTTACTCTCTTGTCTACTGTGGGTCTTAACGTGAAATCTTCCTCTAGGTGAGGATCTTTTTCACTGGGTAAATCGTGTCATCTTTATCACAACCAGCAAGGTCGCAACCTTCATGTATTCCGTTGTGTGGTCCGTATTGCATTGTAAGCACTGTACTGGACGAGCTTTGGATGCGATTTCTTACTATAGGAGATCCTCTTCTTCGCTATTCTATGCGGCTAAAGTGGAGGCTCTTCCGTCGTGGTGTAGGGATCATTATGTTCATATTGTTGATCCCTCCATACTACTCATTGCTATTTTTTAGTATACTTGTTTCACAAGATCTACTGCAGCCTGTTATTATTTAGGTTATAGGTTTATGTTACCTCATACCTATGCACTCTACGATAGTTTACAATTGAGTCTTTTGTCTCTTTATCTAAGTCAGTTAGTAACTTTTTGATAAATAGACTTAGAATCTTTAGATTAAATTCCTATACGGATTTTAACTTCGGTTCTTATTTAGCTAAGTAATCATTTGAGCCTCTGGAAACAGTAGTTTTCAAATTCTGACCTTTTAGACAGTAATTCTGTTGGTTTTTCTTTTACTGTAGAGTCAGTGAGTTTCATGCACTATCGATGGATGATTTTCACTTTCATAGTTTCGGAATCAATACTTCCGTTACTATTTAGGTTGGATTGTTGCATAAGAGTTAGGCTCCTATTATCCGGAACCTATTATTTTAAGGTCCTTCCGTCTTCGTATGGGCATAGGCCTTTACTCTTTCCGGGTACAGTTTATGTATTTATAAACAGATATCTGTTTATTACAAAGGGCGTAAGCTTCTTCTGTCTTTGATGTCTAGTAGAAGGACGTTACGCTCCATTTTATTGTTAATGGATTCTATTAACTATCGGTACTGCTTATGGTATATCATTGACTTAGCAGTTGTGCTTAAGATTTCGGCTCATGAAGTAAGAGTTCTTCTACTTCTTGGGCTTACATTAATAGTGTCGCTATTATAGATTTTTGAAGGCCGCTCATTGCGCTCAGCCATCCACATTCATGAATTTTATCTCAGAAATATCGAGTCCATTTCTGGAGGCCTCTATTGTTAGGTCTATTATCTACTGCTCAGAATGTCATTCACTTAACAGTTGCTACTATAGCTAGGTAGGCTGTCTGTTTCGGCAGTGTCTCCGTTCGGCTGCCCTCTTCGCTCTGGGCTATTTGACCCAGGGCAAGAAAAGGGGGGGGGGGGGGAGGGTGTTCCCTTGGGTCACCTGTTTTACTATGAAAACAAGGGGATACCTCCTCCGGAGTTAGTAATTCTGAGCTGTTATTGGGATGGTTGTTTAGTGAGAAGTTTAGGTTTTTAAAATTCATTCAAGTCTTAGTTTTTAAAGTATAGCTTTTGAATATTGCATATGTCAACGGACATGATTATGCAATCCTCAGACACTTTTAGGAGTATAAGAGTCTCTATTCTCTAGACTTACTTTATTTATTGGCTTACTTTAAAAATTATTAGTATAAGGATTATATTGGATATTAATATAGTACATGGATGTATGAAGCTCAATTTTGGAAGGTGTTGTATCTTTCTAATTTATCATAAATAAGAAAGATACATGTAAGGCCTATTACTTCTTTTTCCCTACAGGGGATGACTCTATTTTATTTTATTGAGCGTATTCCATTTTGCTCTATGTCCTTGGCCCTCCAGCCTTTTTACTATTCAGCTAAGTCTGGGTCATTGGTACAGTATAAAAATGTTAAAAAATTTATAGTAATTTATATATTTTTTATACTTACCAATGTCCCAGACGGGGATGGCCCTCCCAGGAGTTGGGAACTCTTGCCTCCCTGCTGAGTACATAGCGCTTACCAGGCACTGGTTATTAGAATGATTAATGGCGCCAATTTCGGAACGTCCTTGACACTGCGCATGCGCAGTAGGGGCGAAGTGTGGAGGGCCTTTCAGGACATGTTTTCTTTAGTTTTAGATGCAAATTTTGGGGATTGGGGGGCAAAATTTGTGTTTGGCCCTATATTTTAAGAGTTAGCACCAGCTATGTCTGGGTCATTGGTAAGTATAAAAAATATATAAATTACTATAAATTTTTTAACTTTCCAAACCAAGAGGCTGATTTGCACCAAATTTTATGTGAGGGCTTATTGGGTCATAAGTACCTAATTTATGCTGATTTTTTTTTTCCTGTAGCCCCATGGGAACCGCAGGAGCTAAAAATAGAAAAAAATTAAAACGCCCATATCTCCAAAACTGCATGGCACCGAGAATTTTTATTTGGTGTGAAGCTTCCTTAGGACCAACAGAAAGAATTGGTAAAAAAAAATTGCCATCGGTTTTATCATAGGGTACAGTTTCGGGACTTTTGAAAAAGTGCTGAGTCAGCACTTTTTAACACTGTAGGCAATGGGAAAAACATTAAAAAATCTTCTTCTCCAGATCCAGCAGGCAGAATCTTTTGATATTTGGTATGCAACATTGTAGGGTGGATCTGATTCAAGTTTGTTCAAATCGGCCCCCTGGATTCATATTTGGGCTCAGTATAGGAGCCCGATTTCGAACTTAGTGCATTTCAGGCAAATTTCTTAGAAAATCTTCTTCTCCAGATCCAGCAGGCAGAATCTTTTGATATTTGGTATGCAACATTGTGGGGTGGATCTGATTCAAGTTTGTTCAAATCGGCCCCCTGGGTTTATATTTGGGCTCAGTATAGGAGCCCAAATTTGAACTTACTGCATTTCAGGCAAATTTCTTTGAAAATCTTCTTCTCCAGATCCAGCAGGCAGAATCTTTTGATATTTGGTATGCAACATTGTGGGGTGGATCTGATTCAAGTTTGTTCAAATCGGCCCCTTGGGATTATATTTGGGCTTAGTATAGGAGCCCAAATTTGAACTTAGTGTATTTCAGGCAAATTTCTTTGAAAATCTTCTTCTCAAGATCCAGCAGGCAGACTCTTTTGATATTGGGTATGCAACATTGTGGGGTGGATCTGATTCAAGTTTGTTCAAATCGGCTCCCTGGGTTTATATTTGGGCTCAGTATAGGAGCCCAAATTTGAACTTAGTGCTTTTCAGGCAAATTTCTTAAAAAATCTTCTTCTCCAGATCCAGCAAGCAGAATCTTTTGATATTTGGTATGCAACATTGTGGGGTGGATCTGATTCTATTTTGTTCAAATCGGCTCCCTAGATTCATATTTGGGCTCACTATAGAAGCTCGAATTCGAACTTAGAGCATTTCAGGCAAATTTCTTCAAAAATCTTCTTCTCCAGATCCTGCAGGCAGAATCTTTTGATATTTGGTATGCAACATTGAGGGGTGGATCTGATTCCAATTTGTTCAAATCGGCCACCTGGATTCATATTTGGGCTCACTATAGAAGCCTAAATTCAAACTTAGTGCATTTCAGGCAAATTTCTTAAAAAATCTTCTCCAGATCCAGCAGGCAGAATCTTGTGATATTTGGTATGCAACATTGTGGGGTGGATCTGATTCAAGTTTGTTCAAATCGGCCCCCTGGGTTTATATTTGGGCTCAGTATTGGAGACCAAATTTGAACTTAGTGCATTTCAGGCAAATTTCTTTGAAAATCTTCTTCTCAAGATCCAGCAGGCAGAATCTTGTGATATTTGGTATGCAGCATCCTTAGGGGGGTGAGATGCAAGTTTGTTCAAGCCATGTCCCTAGGTCCATATTTGGGCTCACTGTGGGAGCTTGAATTGTAACTTTGTTCAAAATGAGGAATTTTCTTAAAAAATCTTCTTCAGATCCAGCAGTCGGAATGGTTTGATATGTGGTGAGTAGCATCCTTGGGAAGGGGGGGGGGGGGGAGGGAGGGATTCAAGTGTGTTAAAGCCAAGTCCATGGGTCCACATTTGGGCTCGGGAGCCCAAATTATAACTTAGTCAATATGAGGAATTTTTCTTTAAAAATCTTCTTCTTCAGATTCAGCAGTTGGTATGTTTTGATATTTGGCATGGAGCAACCTTAGGGGGCTGAGATTCAAGTTTGTTCAAGCCAAGTCCCTTGGTTCAAATCTGGGCTCACTATGGGAGTCTGAATGACAACTTAGTTCAAAATGAGGAATTTTCTTTAAAAATCTTCAGATCCAGCAGATGAATGCTTTTAATATTTTTTATGCAGCATCCTTAGGGGGGTAAGATTCAAGTTTGTTCAAGCCATGTCCCTAGGTCCATGTTTGGGCTGATTGTGGGAGCTCGAATTGTAACTTGGTTCAAAATGAGGAATTTTCTTTAAAAATCTTCTTCTTCAGATCCAGCAGTCGGAATGTTTTGATAATTGGTGTGCAGAATCCTTAGGGGTGTGAGTTTCAGGTTTGTTAAAGCCAAGTCCCTGGGTTCATATATGGGCTCCCTGTGGGAGCCCGAATTATGACTTAGTTCAATATGGGGAATATTCTTTAAAAATCTTTTTTTAGATCCACTGGTCAGAATATTTTGGATATTTGGTTTCAGCTTTTATTAGGAGGAGCAGATGCAACTTGTGGAAATCAATTCTCTGGGTTGATATTTAGGCTACCATGTCAGGTGAGCGCCCTCAGGCCCCCTGGGGCCTCTTGTGTATGTATATGTTATAATTGATTTCTCACTGATTTCGTCTTATTTGTATACGGCGTCTGCAGTGCATATTTTGTAGTGGATAATGTTATTTACCAAAATCATCGCTATAGCCTTGGCTTGTGAAGTATGAATTAATTTTTTGAGTGCCTGGTCGATATTTATTTATATCGTTTCATAATATGTTCGGCGATCAGCTGCAGTATTATTGTGTGGCATAGGTTTATGGGAAATTTTCTCTCATTCTCAGTATGCCATAATAATTTTTAGGGCCTAGTCCATACTAATCTCAAAAATGATTTATTTCTTACATCCTAATTAACATTATTTTATGCTTAGGCCAAAAAAAAAAAAAGGAATTGATTCTCAGGCACCGCCGCGTTGAAAAAAATGGCCCGCGTTGCACGAAAATAGGAAACAGGGAAATTGAAAAGGGACTATTGGTTTTAAGGCCCAAAACCAACGAATAAACAGGTAAATATACACAGACGTGTGTTAAGTGTGAGAGGGGAAAGGTTTTCGCCATATTTTCAGGAGATTGGGCGCACATGGCAGGGGAATTCAAACGCAAACTTGACTCGGTCGATGTTGGGCGAGTTGTCCAACACAGGCATAACCCACCTTGTCGAATACTAAACGTTAAATTTGCCAGGTACTGGCGTCAAGTAAACCTTTTTTGCTGTGAAAACACGAATGAGAAATAGTGAGAATAATCGGTACAGGTAAATATATTTTCGGGGTGGGGAATTATCACTTACTAAAGAAATACGAAAGTCCAAATTCTGCTGACGTGTCATGAACATAACGGGAAAGAATGGGCAAACACTGAATGGAATCTGAAATTCAGATTTTTCCAGAGCAGTTGTGCATCAAGGGAGATTACTCAAAACACATGTGCGTTTCCCAATACGAATGACGTCTTCATTCAAAGGAAACAAACAAAGTCTTTACGGTCCGACACGTCCAGCTTATTTTGTGTATTGAGTTGGGCCTATCCATTTATTAATTTCACCCACGGGAGATCGGATAGTGATATGAATGAAAGGGCTTTGCCACAGTGGAAAAATAAAGTGATGTTTCCCTTTTTTAAATATCAAACTTGATCGCTTGGATGTATATGGGTTCAAACTATTTTTAATAGGCGTGGTCTTTGGGAGGGGCTCTTTGACAGATGGAGGGGAGAGAGATGGGTCACATCTTTGTACATGTAGACTGATTTCTTTTTAATCACCCAACCTTTCAAATCCTTCTACTTTAATAACTGTTGAGTGCTGGAAACCCTCATCTGGACTCTAGTCTGAAGTACTGGTACTACTACGAAAGGGTACTGGTCAAAACGTCCCCAAACCAAAACGTCCCCAAAAATAAATTGGTCAAAACGTCCCCAAGCATTGGTCAAAACGTCCCCAAGCATGGTCAAAACGTCCCCAAGTGTTGGTCAAAACGTCCCCAAAGGTTGGTCAAAACGTCCCCAAGCATTGGTCAAAACGTCCCCAATGTAATTTCCTCTTAAACCATCAACTATTTTGACTATTCCACCAGATTTTACAAAGAGAAGCTGGTGGAAAGGTGGGAGAGTGGGGGAACTGTCCATCGGACAACCTAACACTCACAGGGGTTAGGAGGAGCATGAGAAAGCGAGACCTGTGACATTGGTCAAATCGTCCCCAACTCTTGGTCAAAACGTCCCCAATACAATATCCCCTCAAACCATCAACTATTTTATGAAAACAGCCAAGAGCCAAGCCCCATCTTGTAAATCAGCCAAGCCCCATCCTGTGACAATGAATAATGGATTGGATTGATCCTCCCTCTCCTTCGACTTTTATTTTGATCTCAGATAAATAGAAAAGCATCCAAAAATATGGGCAGATCTTGGAAATTTTGAGGGGGTGCTAATGGTTCACAACATCATTCGAGTTGTGTTTTAACATAACTTAGGCAAAAATGGTGCCCCCCCCCCCCCACCCCCACCCTCTCCCATTAAGCTTGAAATGGTGAATTGAAACCATTCTCCCTGAAAAAAAGTCATCTCAATGCCGCTCAGTCGTGGGCCTACCCCCTTCTTAGCAATCCTATGATCGCCCATGTCCTTGTTATACAGATAGCGGGATTTTTTTTCTGATCATCCTTAATTACCTCTCAAATGCATTCTTGTCCATATTTTATTTATTACAATGGGTAACTCACAATAAAGGAACATTTTGAAAAAAAATCTTTTTGTGTTAATGCTTTATTCCCCTTGAAAAAGACAGGCAGTCATGTGGCCTGTTTTTGTGACCAAGATTTGGGGACGTTTTGACCAAGAGTTGGGGACGTTTTGACCAAGAGTTGGGGACGTTTTGACCAAGTGTTGGGGACGTTTTGGCCAAAAAGTGTCCTAATTTTCTGCGGGTTTTATCAAGTTAGGGACAGGGTTTTACTTATGTAACTGACGAAAAATTACGAAAATATGACAACAATTGAAACACTTGAGAGTTTGGGGATAAATATAGTTAAAATAGGTAATAGATTGGGGAAAAATATCTGGGGACGTTTTGACCAATGGTTGGTAACGTTTTGACCAAAAGTTGGGGCCATTTTGACCATAATTTGGGGACGTTTTGGTGGGGACGTTTTGGTTTGGGGACGTTTTGACCAGCACCCCTACGTAAGGGCTCCATATTCTGTGGATATGCTGTATTATCTTTGAATTGATATTGGTCTGTAACACTTTGCCTTGTTACAATTTATTGGAGAGTATCTACATGTATAGACACTCTCCAATAAAATGTAACAAGGCAAAGACATGTGGACAAATGTTGATAACCCAAAATAACTTGGCCTTCTACCAGTTAATTAAGAAAGACCCACCCACCAGAGGGGTTGAGAATTTGTGTTATCTGACCTTGTATACACAATTGTAACCTATCTCTCATCCAATTTGGATGATCCTGTCACTAGAACATGCATGTGAACGGGACTGTTCTGTGCATCCAAACCTTGTCAGTTCATGGGAGATACCCTTATTTTGAGTATTCATAAAATAGTTCTGCTTTGTAAAAGTTTAAAAGTGAAGTCAGAGTTCTGTTTCTAAATACAAAAAGTGGTGATATCAGAAAATAAAGAAAAACAGTTTTAGTTTTCAATAAAATGAGTTTTATTTGTATATCATTTTACAATATGCACTTTCCATGCTTTTCAGGTGAAAACAAACATCATAAAGTGACTTTTGCCTCTCAATCCTTTCTCACCATCTGGAAGAAATAAAAATAAAAAATAAAAATAAAATCCTCCCTCCCTCCCTCATTGATTTGAAAAAAAAATTGCCTGAGAATCAATTGATTTTTTTTTTTTGGCCTTAGATGTAGGATTTACATAATTGGGATCCATATTAGGATATGTCTCTTCTATTATGGTATTAAGAGACATACATGTAAATTCTAATTTCTTCATCATGGATTGAAGGATTTGATCTTTGTTGATCTACTGTTTCGGAAGTTCTAGGCCCTCCGCCTTTTTATGATTCAGCTAAGTCTGGGTCATTGGTTACAGTATAAAAATATGAAAAAATTTATAGGAATTTATATATTTTTTATACTTACCAATGACCCAGGTGAGAATGGCCCTCCCATGCGTGGGCAGTACTAGGCACTCATACCTCCCCGCTGAATTATTATAATCTTTTTTTCTACAAAGAATGATTTATTGGCGCGAGATTCGGTGACTTCCTGGCTTCTACGCATACGCGGAGGGTAAAATGTATGGAGGGCCAGATAGGACTTCTAATTTTCGGTTTTGCATGCAAATTTTGGGGATTGGGGGGCAAAATTTGTGTTTGGCCCTAGATATTTTGGGGTTAGTACCAGCTGAGTCTGGGTCATTGGTAAGTATAAAAAATATATAAATTACTATCAATATTTTCATTTTCATTGAAAGGCTCCTAGGGTATTTAATTCGAAATGTTTAAACTATGCTAAGGTGTTCAGGTACCATCTCTAGATGTGCATGAAGGTTTCGGAATTTTTATTTGGCCCCCAGGTGGTTCCAGTGGAACCATTTTTATCATTAGAAAAGCACTTTTCATCGAAAGGCTCCTAGGGTATTTAATTCAAAACGTTTAAACTATGCTAAGGTGTTCAGGTACCATCTCTAGGTATACATGAAGGTTTCAGATTTTTTATTTGGCCCCTGGTGGTACCAGTGAAACCACTTTTATTGTTTGAAAATCTGTTTTCTTCGAAAGGCTCCTAGGGTATTTAATTCAAAACTTAAGTTAATGTTATTGTTTGCCTGTGGTTCAGAATAAAATTGCAAGGTTGAAATCTGGTGTTTGTTTATTAAATGTATTACCAGAATTCTGGAAATGAACTTTTATCTTGTAAGATCAAGATAATCTAAAGTGAACTATATATTATGGCATGTACAAAAATTTATTTCGCAATTCCATTGACAAGCGTCCTTCGAAACGAATGTATGAATACAACTGAACACGGAGGGAAATTTTGACTGTGAAAATATATGTAACCCACTAAAATTAGTTCTGGATTTTAAATGGCAGATTATTAAAATCGTGGAAAATGGATGCGTAAGTTCCAAATCAGGCACATTAATTTGTGTCACTGGTGAATTGGAGCGACAGGTGTCACGTGTAAATGAAAATAAGGAATGGGGCAACATTCTACATGTCTTTGATAAAAAAAATTATGGAAGTATTAAAACGTTTCTCAGATCTCAGAATGACCACCGTTTTTTTTTATATCTGAATATGCGTGTTCGTTTTCTGGCAGGAGTACGGTCTGGGCAAGTTGTCAATGTACAACCCTCTTACTGTTAGCATGTTGTGTGTGGATAAATAAGAGAACTGCTGTGTGTCATGTTCATAATGATGAAAAGTAAATTGTTTGGAATTGTACTTTAAACGCTTCAAATTGTGAGTGATTAAAAATTTCCCAACATCAAAAATTAATTGAATGTTTCTGTTGACGCAACTCAAATGGATAAAAAACACCCAAGAACAGAGGCGAGCAATTATTTGCGCACCTTGAACAATTTTTGCGTGAGTGATGGTGTGCGAGAGTGATCGCACACCTTTCCCATGTGTCACTGAGACATATGTGACCTTAAACACCAATAAATAAATACCTATCTGCATTAGGGCAGTTCTGACAGAAGATCAGTCTAATAGTTGGCTTACCCTGTGTCTTGTTAGAGGATGTATGTCAGAAGAAATAGTTTTTATTAGGAAAGGCAGATGGGGATACTTTCACTCATTACAAACAGAACAGATATTTTGCGAGACTCTTGTTTGATTCCGGCAGTTGTCAGCATTTGGTGTGAAAGGCTAATGCCTGGGGATAGAAATTCCAGCAATATCACAGCTCATGAAGCCTGGCTACTCCATGGGCTTATGCTAATTCATTGTCTATTTCTGACTTGATGAAAGGAGTCAGTTGGACAAGTTATTCTACTTTCTCTACTTTCTGTCTGCATGAACAACCTGTAGACCTGTATTCATGTGGATCTTTGACCACTGCACAATCAGTTCTTTACAGACATTCTGTCTTGAATTTTTAGTCCCCTATGGGAACCATAAGGGGACTATAGGATTGCATTCTGTCTGTCTGTCTGTCCGTCTGTCTGTCTGTCGGTCCATCCGTCTGTCCGTCCGTCCATCTGTCCATCCATCTGTCCATCCATCCGTCCGTCCAAGATGGTGGAATGGCGGCCATTTTTGTTGTGTTTTTTAAGCTTTTTTTCTGTATATTCATGTTACCACCCCTCCCTCCAACATGGTTCAAGCTACACTTTGCATATTTTGCACATGGATAGAGGGTTGGGAGGGGATGATGCACGTTCATTATTTTTTTCTCAAAATCCAAGATGGTGGCATGGTGGCCATTTTTGTTGTGTTTTTTAAGCTTTTTTCTCTATTTTATGTTGCCACCCCTCACTCCAACATGGTTCAAGCTACACTTTTCATATTTGGCACATGGATAGAGGGTTGTGATGGGATGATGCACGTTCACTTTTTTTCTTCAAAATTCAAGATGGCGCCATGGCAGCCATTTTTGTTGTGTTTTTTAAGCTTTTTTCTCTATTTTATGTTACCACCCCTCCCTCTAACATGGTTCAAGCAACACCTTTCATATATGGTACATGGATAAAGGGTTGTGAGGGGATTATACACGCTCAACATTTTTTTTCAAAATCTAAGATATGCACCAGCAAGTCAAAGTCACAAGTTGTAAGCGTTTATTTGTTCTCTAACTTCTCTACAATGATGGACATAAGAAAATAGTTAAAAATTCACTAAACATTTCCACAATGTGCATACAATGTATTATATAACATGCCCCGAGTTACCAAGCTTCCCCAGCAGACGTCAGTAACCTGATGCTTTCTGTAACACAAATGTGTATACCAAATCAATCATTATAAAATACCTTAAATGAAGGAAAATATTTTAATATCTTCCTTTTTTGGTATTACCAAAAATAAGATTTCATCACCTTTCCCTTCATTTAAGGTTATTATAATGATTGGACCGGTCCAGGCAAAAGTACTGCACCACCAGAGCTGGACTCGACCTTCTTTTCGCTGGACCGGACCATTACTAGCAGTCTTTTTACTTCTTAAACTACCAACCTGAAATGCAGAGATGCTTATATACTCTAGTGTCTTATGTGACAAAAACACCTTATGTCACTTCTCTATTTTATGTTACCACCCCTCCCTCCAACATGGTTCAAGCTACACCTTTCATATATGGTACATGGATAAAGGGTTGTGAGGGGATTATGCATGCTCAATATTTTTTTTCAAAATCTAAGATCTGTCTGTCTGTCCATCTGTTCATCTGTCTGTCTGTTTTTATGTTACCACCTCTCCCTCCAACATACATGTGGAGGATAGTGCAAATGTGAACTTCATATGCACCTGTAAGTCAAGGTCACAAGTTGTAAGCATTTATTTGTTCTCTAACTTCTCTACAATGTTGGACATAAGAAAATAGTTCAAAATTCATTAAACATTTTCACAATGTGCATACAATGTATTATATAACATGCCCCGAGTTACCAAGCTTCCCCAGCAGACATTTGTAACTTGATGCTTTCTGTAACACAAATATGTATACCAAATCAGTCATTATAAAATACCTTAAATGAAGGAAAATGTTTTAGTATTTTCCTTTTTTGGTATTACCAAAAGTAAGATTTCATCACCTTTCCCTTCATTTAAGGTTATTATAATGATTGGACTGGTCCAGGCAAAAATACTGCACCACTGAGAGCTGGACACGATCTTCTTTTCACAGGACCGGACCATTACTGGCAGTCTTTGTACTTCTTAAACTACTAACCTGAAATGCAGAGATGCTTATATACTCTAGTGTCTTATGTGACAAAAACACCTTTTGTCACAAAAGCGCCGTCGGGGACTAATACCACCTCGGTGGTCAAACACTTGTTTTTTGTCTTTTTCCTTGTTTGTCACTAGCTAGTATTAACTTGGTATACGTAGACAGGTTTGCTCACAGCTAATCCTAGAATATTGATGCGTGTGTAGCATATTACATCAAGAGAAGTTCAATAAGCTGCTATATAGTATCTGAAAGTAACCTAGGCCTCCAATGTTTTAGGCCCACTAGATTCTTAGATTACTGAGCTGTGGATTGGACCAACACTTTATGTTGGTTTGGTAGGTGTGAAAAGAAAACAGATTTATGGAAAATACTTGACTTTTTTTCAGGGAAACAGGAAATCTTACTGCATGTGCTACTACCACACTTGATGTGCTGTCTGACATTAATGACAAGGGACCTTCTCCGCAGAAAAATAAATTTATAGAAGTCATTGGCTCTTTCTACTTTCATTTGAAGGAGAAAGATGTCAAGGTTAGTCTCTAAGTTTTATATGTCTGATAATATATTGTACGCAGATGTGAGCCTCATAGATTTCAAATGTTTCTGTGATGTATTTAACAACATGGCCTCTCGCTAAAGTGTAGAGTGAGATACTACAATCAAAAGAGAAAAAATAATATTTTTTGACAGTTACCAGTGTCTAAGCTTTTTTGATAACCTATTATTGCAGAAACACTGAGAAGAGGTGTTGAGTCCTATTGTTATACTTTCGGTGTTAAAACAGGGCCACCTTAGTCAAAATCTGAAAAAAAATTATTCAAATTTGAACAGCTCTCTTTATTTCAGTGCTAAAATGAGTATTCAAGTTACTTTGTCCCTTTATCAGCATAGGGCACATCTTTTAATTGGCTAAAGTGGCCAAAACATAGAGCAATGATGCTGGGAATTCTAAAACTTGCAAAGGATAAGTGCTTGTGCTGTTGTTACTGATTGTTACATGAGTCACATCCAACAATAACCTTTCACTTCGACTACCTCACTTCAGCTGGGGAAACTCCCATTAGAATTATCCAGCTAATATTTGTATTGTAGCTAATACTAATAAAAACTTACAAACACTTGAAATGTAAGTACTCATTAATAGCTTGTGCAGAAATTAAGTGAAAATTTAAATGCTATTCCATAATTTCCACCACATTGTAACAGACATCTTCAACATAACACATTAACAGGGCATAAAAACTTGTCATCAGTGATAACTATTCTGTGTTTTCTGATGGTTAACAGAAAAAGTGTTGATGGTTATTGAGTGCACTACCCCTTCTAAATTCCACAAGCATGGTTCAATCCACTAACTGCTTCAAATTTGAGCCGAGACAGCAAAATCACTTGAGTGATAATGTCTGCTTCAGTCTACCCTGCAGCACAGGTTTTGAGTTTGACAGTACAGCGGAACCCTGTCAATTAAATAGCTACTTTGCCAATGAAAATTATTCAATTAACAGGAGTATTCAGTTAACAGGGATTGTATCAGTTTCCTTTCTTCTAGTGATAAACAGCATTTATTCTGTTATATCTTGTTTGAGAGAGCTGAAGATATAATAGATTAAATGCCTGTATTGGATGTACTGAGATCAAATAGGTCTATAAACAAAGGAAAACTGCAGAGAGTCAGGGTAATTTATCAACAGGTTACAAGATTTTTTATTCAATTAACAGGAGTTTACTCTATAACCTATATTCAATTAATAGGTCAAATTTGTACTGGATGTCAGGGGTCAGCCTGGCAGCTGATTTTAGGGAGAAGTGACTTCTCCCTCCAGAGACTTTAAGGAGAAGTCAGGGGCCAGGAGGGAAAAGTCAGTGGACATGAGGGAGAAATCATAAAAAAACAAAAAGTATATGACATTGTGACAAAATAAATGTACATAGAGGACACAATTGTGGAGAAAAAAATAAATAAAAGTTATACAAACATACATACACACACAAAACTAAGTCAGATGGTATATAACAAGAATGTAGGTTAAAATCCCTCCACCCCCCCCCCCCCCTACAAAAATACTGTGTCGTTCATGGTTTCTGAATACCCTGACTCTTTCCATAACAGTGATGACAAGGGTTACCATGCAGTTGGTTTTGTATTTGCCTTAATGGAGTGGATTTGAAATTTAGTATTACCCATGGTGAGTGTGTTCTTCTCTGTAACAGAAGGTATATTCTTTTTAAAAAAATATTTAAAGTATTTAAAATAAATTTCAAGTTGACAATAAGAAGCTGGGTCATTCATGGTTTCTGAATGCCCTAATTGAATTGAAAAGCGTAGTTAAAAAAGTTTTCGATATCCTTTGTAAATTAAGCGTTATTAACAATTTGAGTTAATTTATTTCTAAGGTAAATGATAAAATATTTCAGTTGTCTCCCTTCCCTGCTGCGATGGGTAATAATACACTGTTCAGAAAAATGACAATTTCTGCCAACCATATTACATTGACATGTGTGGTTGATGCTATGAAGGCCTGCCATTCTTATTCATCCTAATATGAGTGATTTCTATTGTAGCCTTATTACATTTAACCCCCTTCCAACACAAGTTTTCAAAGAAAAACATTCAATGGAAATTGTGGGGCAAATTTCAGTGCAACCAATTTATCAGTGGAACAGAGATTAACTGTAAGCAATTTCAACATTTTTATGGATGAACTGCCTCCTACACATTTTTTTTTGTTTTGAAACGGTAGTTAACTTTAATAAATTATAATTAACGTGATGCGTGTCTTGTGTGATTCATTGTTTATGCTGGCATTTTGTTTTTAAATAGCCATTTTGTGCTGGTTGCTATCTGTTGGGGTGTATTGTTCGAACGTCTACACCATTACAATTCTTTTCAGAAATATAAAATTGGGATAGTTTGGGCTATTTTCAGAGTCATGTGACAGATTTTAACAGCATCCGTGTTTACCTTTTTTGTGAATGCGAAAGCATTTTTTTTTGGAAATAAAACATAAAATACAGTAAACTGCCATGTCTCCCAAGGAAGTTTTGGATAGCGACTTGAATTTCACCCCCAATGTAAGCCAAGGCGACTTGAGAAATGACAAGGCAACATCTTTGCCCTAGTCGCCCACTTGGCTGACCCCTGCTGGAGGTATGGTAAATGGTTTTGTGGTGGGAATTTGTATACAGTTAACAGGGTTATTCAATTTAGAGATATCCAATTGAGTGGGCTCCACTGTATTGTTTTTAACTCTTTACCTAACTTGAAAGGCAGACGACACTTGCAAACAAAATTCTTGAATAACTAATATTTTTTTCATTTTTTTGTGTCAAAAACTTATTTTATGACTCCTCATTGGAACAAGATCATCAGCCTATTTGTTTTGTAGCTGTTGGTACATTTATGCTTTGTTCACATTCGCATCAATCGATAGATTTCATATCAAGATTTCATATCACGATGCTTAAGGGACTTAGTGATGAACTTGAGCTTTATTTCCTCAGGCTAGTTTATCATATTTTGAAACACGCATACATCTCCACATTATTAGCTCACCTGACTGAAAGTCAGGGTGAGCTTTTCGGATCACTTTTCGTCTGCCGTCCATCGTCCTTTGTCCATCGTAAGTCGTGTAAAGGTGGTGTTTGGGCCCTTTTCTCCCTTACCACTGGCCGCATATTAATGAAATTTCATGTGAGTAGGGGTCATATAAGGGCATTTTGATTTTTATCCAAATTAGGTTTCAGCTCATATTGAGCAGAGGTGTGGGAAAAAAATGGCCAAATATTTTGAAAATCTTCTTCTAAAGAACCACCAGTAGCAGAGACTTGATATGTGGTATACAGAGTCCTTTTGAGGTTTAGAATCAAGTTTGTTCAAGAGAAGTTTGTCGGGCATTAATTGCCTTCGTTATGGGAGGGTCAAAAATTTTGGCCACGCCTAAAATTTCTATTTTCAGAACCGTGAGGTCGATTTGAACTAAATTTGATATGAGATGATAATGGGTCATAAGTAGTTGATTGATGCAAAAAAAAATTTTCTCATTGCCCCGTGGAAACCTCGGGAGCTAAAAATAGGGAAAACCTTAAAACTGCCATATCTCCAAAACTACACGGCACAGAGAATTCTTATTTTGTGTAAAGCTTGAAGTTTTATCCAGTAGAATAGAGTGGTTAAAAAAATCCCTATCGGTTTGATCACAAGGTACTTTTTTCAGGACTTTGAAAAAGTGCTGAGTCAGCACTTTTTAACACTGTAGGCAATGGAAAAAAGATTAAAAAATCTTCTCCAGATCCAGCAGGCAGAATCTTTTGATATTTGGTATGCAACATTGTGGGGTGGATCTGATTCAAATTTGTTCAAATCGGCTCCCTAGATTCATATTTGGGCTCACTATAGAAGCCCGAATTCGAACTTAGTGCATTTCAGGCAAATTTCTTAAAAAATCTTCTTCTCCAGATCCAGCAGGCAGAATCTTTTGATATTTGGTATGCAACATTGTGGGGTAGATCTGATTCAAGGTACTTTTTTCAGGACTTTGAAAAAGTGCTGAGTCAGCACTTTTTAACACTGTAGGCAATGGGAAAAAGATCAAAAAATGTTCTTCTCCAGATCCAGCCAGCAGAAACTTTTGATATTTGGTATGCAACATTGTGGGGTAGATCTGATTCAAGTTTGTTCAAATCGGCCCCCTGGATTCATATTTGGGCTCACTATAGATGCCAGAATTCGAACTTAGTGCATTTCAGGCAAATTTCTTTAAAAATCTTCTTCTCCAGATCCAGCAGGCAGAATCTTTTGATATTTGGTATGCAACATTGTGGGGTGGATCTGATTCAAGTTTGTTCTAAATCGGCCCCCTGGATTCATATTTGGGCTCACTATAGAAGCCTGAATTCGAACTTAGTGCATTTCAGGCAAATTTCTTAAAAAACCTTCTTCTCCAGATCCTGCAGGCAGAATCTTTTGATATTTGGTATGCAACATCGTGGGGTGGATCTGATTCAAGTTTGTTCAAATCGGCTCCCTAGATTCATATTTGGGCTCACTATAGAAGCTTGAATTCGAACTTAGTGCATTTCAGGCAAATGTCTTTGAAAATCTTCTTCTCAAGATCCAGCAGGCAGAATCTTTTGATATTGGGTATGCACCATGCTTAGGGGGGTGAGATTCAAGTTTGTTCAAGCCATGTCCCTAGGTCCATATTTGGGCTCACTGTGGTAGCCCGAATTATAACTTAGTTCAAAGTGAGGAATTTTCTTTAAAAATCTTCTTCAGATCCAGCAGTCGGAATGTTTTGATATTTGGTATGCAGCATCGTTAGGGGGGAGGGTGGGGGGGGGGGGGGGGGGGGAGATTCAAGTTTGTTCAAGCCATGTCCTTAGGTCCATATTTGGACTCACTGTGGGAGCTTGAATTGTAACTTAGTTCAAAATGAGGAATTTTCTTTAAAAATCTTCTTCTTCATATCCAGCTGTCAGAATGTTTTGATATTTGATGTGCAGCATCCTTAGAGGGGTGAGATTCAGATTTGTTAAAGCCAAGTCCCTGGTTTCATATATGGGCTCCCTGTGGGAGCCTGAATCATAACTTAGTTCAATATGAGGAATATTCTTTAAAAATCTTCTTTTTTTTTTAGATCCTCTGGTCAGAATCTTTGGATATTTGGTATAAGTTTTTCTTAGGAGGAGCAGATGCAGCTTGTTGAAATCGATTCTCTGGGTGATATTTAGGCTACCATGTCAGGTGAGCACCCTCAGGCCCCTTGGGGCCTCTTGTTTCTGTGGTAGGGAGCAGAACAAAATTGTTATCTTGTGCAACATCTAGTACCTGGAGATTTAATCCCTGGATGTCTCTTTTTAAACCTTTTGTCTTAAATCTCCATGTACTCTGAATGTTGCCTGAGATAATTTATCTTCTTTGGAATCCCTCAAACAATGAATACTGGATTGATTAATTACATTGGATTTTAAACGAAAAAAAATGTCTGTAAAGCAGATGAAATTATGTTTTTTAACAATTTTTTGTGTTCTATTATAATCGACAGCAAATAAAATAAAGGCTTCCAATACTTGAAATGTTCTTCATGTTCAATTAGAAGTGAAGAATATTTTGGCATGTATATTGACTGCATAACTGATCAGTTCATGCAAAAGTTATTTAAACCTTTTTCTAAAGTTATGGCCTAATATTCAAATAAACACATTTAATAAAAATTACCTTTCAACTTTTTTTTCTTAAGTTTTTCCGCAGAAAAAAACTTGTTTAGCTTATTCCAAATAGAGGTCATGAGCTGCGTTTTGGCATCAGGAAATGAAATTTTGCAGTTAATCAAACATTTTTAGACCAGAAAAAATCACAAATTGAGCCTGCCATTCTGACTCAACATAAAGTTAATCATGTATGGTAATGTAACTCATTACGTGAAGAAATTACTCCAAAATATGGACTGACAGAAAATTGGTCTTAAATATGACCCAAGTTTAACACCTGATGTGTTATACAACAGCGCAGGGTTTAAGCTCTGAATACTGATACTATCATAGATGAATTACAAGTGTGATAATATTTTATCAGGGTCCCCGCATGTCTTTAGATTCAAGAAATGGCCTTGAATTTGACTAGGGTCATTCAAGGCATGAAATCCTGAAAAATGTGTCAGGAGGTCTTGAAAAGCCTTGAACATTCAGGAAATAAAAATGCTAATTAACCCTTTACCTAACACGAAAGGCAGACAACACTTGCAAATATGATTCTTGAATAACTAATTTTGTGCATCAAAAACATTGCTTAAGACCTGTCATTGGAAGGAGCATGTTCCACTGAGGGGTCATAAGCTATGTTTTTGAGAGAAAAAGTGAAAAAATAATGAAAATTGGATGGTGATTTTTGTGAATAGCGCTGACTGGTTTTGGGCGTTACATTGGGTAAAGGGTTAAGCACATAATAATCATAACTGAATAGTGTTACATGACAGAGTTCATGAAAGCATAGTCCTAACTGGGACCTTCTGGCCATTACCCTCTCCTCCCACTTTCCTCCCAGGGACGTGGGAGGATGGGGTATTGACCGGAGGCCCTAGTTAGGACTAGTGAAGGCAGGACTTTGAAAAGCCTTGAATTTGACTATCATAGGGCATTGCAAAATGATGGAATATATCAAGAAATGGTCTTGAATAGCCTTGAAATTTATCAGGCATTTCCTTCAGGAATCCTGTTTATGCTATAGTAACCTACTGACCATCATTTTGATAACTTAGTTATATGTTCGGTGTCACTGAGTATATTTGAAAAATGGTAATCTGTTATAAACATGTTGGTTTTTAAATTTACTCAGAAGGAATATTGTTTGTGTGAAATACAATCTGCTCAATTGCTGAGAGATCAAAATGATCATTTTCCAAATTTACAGACTTGTAATTGAATCAGTTTGACTTCAAATTAAATTAGTAATGTTTGTCTTCTTAAAACACTTTTTCTGTCAAATTTTCAGAATAACACCAAGTTATTTGACATAATTGCTCCCAAATTTGCCAAACAGCTACAGAATATCAAAGAACCTGAATTATTTGAAAGATTTGCTAGAGGCATTATTATAGACACTCTTAAACACTGTACTGGAACGTAAGTATATAAATTCCTTCTCATGGGAGGGTGAGAAACAGACTTCCTTTTTCAAGTCATTTTGGTGATAGTTATTGCAGGATGCATACTGTCACGATTGGCCATTGTGCATAAGTATATGACCTTAAACATCAATAAATAAATAAATAGTATGCATACTGAACAAGGTGACACTTTCTTTTTATCACCTTCCTGATTCCTTAACACTAACACTCTTATTTCTCTCATGACTCCACCCTCTAACCCACTTTAATTTCCTTCTAGGCAACTTGAACCAGGTTACGTTCTCATTGACTGTCAGTCAGTTCGAATGCTTCCCTGGATTCTCCGTGAGCACCACTAACCACAGCAAAAATGACCTTTCCACAGAAACTATTGGACATGTTAATGTGTCTGAATGTGGATAACACCAGAAACTGGACCATCCATGTTTCTGGTAATACTTGCCAGGTGATGTTGGACTTTCCAATACCACCTGGAATGGCTCCAACAAAGAAACCAAAGAAGCCAGTAGCCAGACAAGACCAGCTGAGCAGCCACCAGTCCACGACAAGCAATAAAAGACCAACATTCTTCCACATGTTGCATCCCCAAGTCCAGATTCTTTTGGTGTGTAATCCAGGTTAGTGAATTACGATCACTTGAGCCTCAAGTTGTAATTGTCTTATAGTTGGAGAATCTGGCAGTTTTTTGCTTATTTCCAAGCTTGAATTCCATCAACAATGAAAAAGTTTTGATTTGTTTCAAATGTTGAAAATTCCATGTGGAGAAATGAAAACACCGGTTCACTTCCAATTGTAGTAAGTACCCTTACAATGAAGAAACCTACAACAATATTAAAGGATAGGGCAGCTTCACAAAATTTCAGTAAAAAGTACAAAATTATTAAGTGAGCACTACTGTACCAATAAAACAGAACTTGTTTACAAGAGTATTCAAGCACTCTACCACTTTCTTGGGTCCCCATTGTGAGAGTAGTTCAGAGGAATAACCATCAAACACAACAACTTACAGTATTTCAAGCCAAAATCAAAATGAATTAAGGGAGGCAACCCAAACTTGCCATTCATATAATGTTCAAAAGTCAGTTTGTTATGAAACACTGCACCAAATTTCCCTGGATATGGAAAGCAATTCCACATGAATATTATGTAATAACATGACAGTTGTTAGGAGTTTGTGTTCCATATATGAGGTGGGGTTCCTCTAAAATGGGACATTTTGTGCGTTAACATCTCTCTCTCTCTCTCTCTCCCTCTCTCTCTCTCTCTCTCTCTCTCTCTCTCTCTCATTACTGTATATTTTTTTTTTATTTGACGAACATCTTTAGCTAATGCACAAATTTTATGAAAAATGCTCTTTTTCTTCAGTCAAAATATTCAGATTTTTCTGGACATTGTCAGGTTCAGGTCGTAAAAGTTTGTGTTAAGGCAAATTTTGTTTTTATGCGTCTTTCCAAGAGCTTAATATTGTAGACTTGGGTTAGTGAAGAACATTGCAGTAATATTTAACCCTTTATAACCTGGTGGTATCTTCCATCCTTTTCAACAACAGCAATTGGAAGAGTCCATATTCATTATTTGGGTGTCGACCACTTAATATTTTCAACATGCAGCCTTGTGGCTGTATGTTAAAAATATTGATTGGTCTACCCCATACATTCACTTAGCAGCCATCCTAGTAGGAAATTATGAACCTCATGTTCCTGGGCTGGAAAAACAGCCTCTCATGTTCAGAGGGTTAAGCCTTATCTTCTGTATATATTCAGTAAATTTAAGGAGATTTTTACCCAAAACCTAATCGTTTTCTGGTTGCAAATATTACAGTGTAGGTAACCTTTTATGCACATTGTGGTACCTTAACTTCTCATTACAGTATATTTATTTATTGGAATGACATCTTTACATATTTACTCAACTACATGCACAAATTTCATGAAAAAAGGGTTTTTTATGACCCCAGAATATTTTTTTTCGGAGGCATATAATGTTTGTCATTTCCGTCCATCCATCCATCCATTTGTCCATCCATCCATCCATCCATCCATCCATCCATCCATCCATCCATCCATCCGTCCATCTGTCTGTCCATCCATCCGTCCGTCTGTCTGTCTGTCCATATGTCCATCCATCCATCCATCCATCCATCCATCCATCCATCCGTCTGTCTGTCTGTCTGTCTCTGTCTGTCTGTCTGTCTGCCTGCCTGCCTGCCTGCCTGCCTGCCTGCCTGCCTGCCTGCCTGCCTGCCTGTCTGTCTGTCTGTCTGTCTGTCTGTCTGTCTGTCTGTCTGTCTGTCTGTCTGACTGACTGACTGTCTGTCTGTCTGTCTGTCTGTCTTTGTGTGAAACTTGGCATACATGTTGCTTATGGGGAGACGATGTGTCACACACAAAATTTCAGTTTGTTAGATGAAGATCAAGGTTACAGATCAAGGTCAACTGTTTGACAGGATGATTTTCGTGTCTGCTCCATAACTCTGAGATGCTTTGTTGAATTTTGTTAGCTCACCTGACTGAAAGTCAGGGTCAGCTATTCTGATCACTTTTTCCTGTTGTTCGTCGTGAAGGTGGTGTTTGGGTCTTTTTCTCCCAAACCACTGGCCACATTTTAATGAAATTTCACACGAATAGTGGCTGTATAGGGGCATTTGGGTTTATTATGTCTCCCCTTCCCAGAAGGGAGACATATTGTTTTAGTGTATATTCTTCTTCTTCTTCTTCTTTCTTCTTCTCCTTCTTTCTTCTTCTTCTTCTTCTTCTTCTTCTTCTTCTTCTTCTTCTTCTTCTTCTTCACAAATTTTGTCCGGGCCATAACTTTTTTGTCTTTTGACCTACACCTTAGATACTTGGCATGTGGATGTATCACCATGAGCCAGTGTGCAGTACACCATAGTGACCTTCATGTGACCTTGACCTTTGACCTGAAGGTCAGATTTATGTGTTTTTTTTAAGGGAAACATCACACAAACTTTGTCCGGGCCATAACATTTTTTGTCTTTTGACCTACACCTTAGATACTTGGCATGTGGATGTATCACCATGAACCGGTGTGCAGTGTACCATAGTGACCTTTATTTGACCTTTGACCTGAAGGTCAGATTTATGCACTTTTTTAAGGGAAACTGTCTGGGCCAGAACTTTTTTGTATTTCGAGTCAGGCTTTAGATATTTGGCATGTGGATGTATCACCATGAGACGGTGTGTAGCGTACCATTGTGACCTTCATGTGACCTTGACCTTTGATCTGAAGGTCAGATTTGTGCTTTTTTTCAAGGAAACTTTGTCCAGACCAAAACTTGTTTGTCTTTTGAGCCAGGCCTTAGATATTTGGCACGTGGATGTATCACCATGAGCCGGTGTGTCGCATACCTTTGTGACCTTTATGTGACCTTGACCTCAAGGCCAAATTTATGTACTTCAAAAAGGGAATAATTATCCAGACCAGAACTTTTTTGTTTTTTGACCTAGGTCTTAGATATTTGACATGTGGATGTATCGCAATTAGACCGTATGTCACATGTAATCACGACCTTCATGTGACCTTGACCTCAAGGTCAATTTATGTACTTTAAATAGGGAGTAATTGTCCAGACCAGATTTTTTTTTTTTGGACATGTGGATGTGTCACCATGAAACCGCATGTCCGCTACCTTGATGAACTGCATGTGACCTTGATCTCTGACCTCAAGGTCAAATTTATGTACTTCAAATAGGGAATTATTGTCCAGATTAGAACTTTTTTGTTTTTTGACCTAGGACTTAGATGATTGACATGTGGATGTATCACAATGAGACCACATGTCATCATGACCTTCATGTGACCTTGACCTCAAGGTCAAATTTATGTACTTTAAATAGGGAGTAACTGTCCAGACCAGAATTTTTTTTTTTGACATGTGGATGTGTCACCATGAAACCGCATGTCCGCTACCTTGATGAACTGCCTGTGACCTTGACCTCTGACCTCAAGGTCAAATTTATGTACTTCAAATAGGGAATAATTGTCCAGATCAGAACTTTTTTGTTTTTTGACCAGGACTTAGATGATTGACATGTGGATGTATCACAATGAGACCACGTCATCATGACCTTCATGTGACCTTGATCTCAAGGCCAAATTTATGTACTTTAAATAGGGAGTAATTGTCCAGACCAGAATTTGGGTTTTTTTTGACATGTGGATGTTGAGCTAGATCATAGATATTTATAACCCCGCTTCCCCAAAGGGGAAGTTGGGACATACTTGTTATTCATGTATATATAATATGCAGTGCATTAAATAGAAAGGAAGGGGAGACATATGTTTTAGTGTGCTAAAACAGTTTCTAGTCTTCAAATTGGATTTCTGCTCATATTGAGGAGGGGGTGGGGCCAAAATGCCCCAATTTTTTTAGCTCACCGAAGGGAGCTTAACTTATCACCAGCCATCCGTTGTCGTCCGTCGTCGAGAACATTTTTCAAACGACTTCTCCTCTGAAACCACTGGTTCAATTTTCACGAAACTTCATGTGGATGTTCATTACTATATGGCAATTCATGTTTGTTCAAATGAAATGGCCACTTCCCATGGGGGCTCTGTATGGGGCATAACTCTGATAGCACCATATGAATTATAGAAAAATTCTTAAAAAATCTTCTTCTCCAGAACCGGTGGGCAGAATCTTTTGATACTTGGTATGCAGCATCTTGGTATGAGTCTGATTCACGTGTGTTCAAATCGGCCCTCTGGATTCATATTTGGGCTCACTATAGAAGCGCAAATTCGAACTTGGTGCATTTCGGGCAAATTTCTTAAAAAAAAATTTTCTCCAGATCCAGCAGGCAGAATCTTCTGATATTTGGTATGCAACATTGTGGGGTGGATCTGATTCAAGTTTGTTCAAATCGGCCCCCTGGATTCACATTTGGGCTCAGTATAGAAGCCCGAATTCGAACTTAGTGCATTTCAGGCAAATTTCTTAAAAAATCTTTTTCTCAAGATCCAGCAGGCAGAATCTTTTGATAGTTGGTATGCAACATTATAGGGTGGATCTGATTCAAGTTTGTTCAAATCGGCCCCCTGGATTCATATTTGGGCTCACTATAAAAGCTTGAATTCGAACTTAGTGCATTTCAGGCAAATTTCTTCAAAAATCTTCTTCCCCAGATCCAGTAGGCAGAATCTTTTGATATTTGGTATGCAACATTGTGGGGTGGATCTGATTCAAATTTGTTCAAATGGGCCCCCTGGGTTCATATTTGGGCTCAGTATAGACGCGGCGTCGTCCGTCAGGCGTCGTGAACTTTTTCAAATGACTTCTCCTCTGAAACCACTGGTCCGATTTTCATGGAACGTCATGTGGATGTTCATTACTATATGGCAATTCATGTTTGTTCAAATGAAATGGCTTCGTCCCTTGGGGCTCTGTATGGGGCATAACTCTGATAGCACTGTATGAATTACAGAAAAATTATTAAAAAATCTTCTCCAGAACCAGTGGGCAGAATCTTTTGATACTTGGTATGCAGCATCTTGGTATGGGTCTGATTCAAGTTTGTTCAAATCGGCCCCCTGGATTCACATTTGGGCTCAGTATAGAAGCCCGAATTCGAACTTGGTGCATTTCAGGCAAATTTCTTAAAAAAAATTTTTCTCCAGATCCAGCAGGCAGAATCTTCTGATATTTGGTATGCAACATTGTGGGGTGGATCTGATTCAAGTTTGTTCAAATCGGCTCCCTGGATTCATATTTGGGCTCACTATAAAAGCTTGAATTCGAACTTAGTGCATTTCAGGCAAATTTCTTCAAAAATCTTCTTCTCCAGATCCAGTAGGCAGAATCTTTTGATATTTGGTATGCAACATTTTGGGGTGGATCTGATTCAAGTTTGTTCAATGGGCCCCCTGGGTTCATATTTGGGCTCAGTATAGACGCGGCGTCGTCCATCAGGCGTCGTGAACATTTTTCAAATGACTTCTCCTCTGAAACCACTGGTCCGATTTTCATGGAACGTCATGTGGATGTTCATTACTATATGGCAATTCATGTTTGTTCAAATAAAATGGCTTCGTCCCTTGGGGCTTTGTATGGGGCATAACTCTGATAGCACTGTATGAATTACAGAAAAATTATTAAAAAATCTTCTCCAGAACCAGTGGGCAGAATCTTTTGATACTTGGTATGAAGCATCTTGGTATGGGGCTGATTCAAGTTTGTTCAAATCGGCCCCCTGGATTCATATTTGGGCTCAGTATAGAAGCCCAAATTCGAACTTAGTGCATTTCAGGCAAATTTATTAAAAAATCTTCTCAAGATCCAGCAAGCAGAATCTTTTGATATTATGCAGCATGCTTAGGGGGTGAGATTCAAGTTTGTTCAAGCCAAGTCCCTGGGTTCATATTTGGGCTCACTGTGGTAGCCCAAATTATAACTTAGTTCAAAATGAGAAATTTTCTTTAAAAATATTCTTCTTCAGATCCAGCAGTCAGAATATTTTGATATTTGGTATGCAGCATCTTTAGGGGGGGGGGGGGGGGGGGGGGGGGGGGGGGGAGATTCAAGTTTGTTCAAACCATGTCCTTGGGTCCATATTTGGGCTCACTGTGGGAGCCTGAATGATAACTTAGTTCACAATGAGGAATTTTCTTTAAAAATCTTCTTCTTCAGATCCAGCAGTCGGAATGTTTTGATATTTTGTATGTAGGATCCTTAAGAGTGTGGGGGGGGGGGGGGGGGGGGGGGGGTAGATTCAAGTTTGTTCAAGCCATATCCCTAGGTCCATATTTGGTCTCATTCTGGGAGCTTGAATTGTAACTTAGTTCGAAATGAGGAATTTTCTTCAAAAATCTTCTTCTTCAGATCCAGCAGTCGGAATGTTTTGATATGTGGTATGTAGCATCCTTGGGGGGGGGGGGGGGGGGGGGGGGGGGGAGATTCAAGTTTGATAAAGCCAAGTTCCTGGGTCCATATTTGGGCTCCCTGTGGGAGCCTGAATTATAACTTAGTCAATATGAGGAATTTTTCTTTAAAAGTCTTCTTCAGATTCAGCAGTCAGAATGTTTTGATATTTGGCATGCAGCATCCTTAGGGGGTGAGATTCAAGTTTGTTCAAGCCAAGTCCCTGGGTTCATATTTGGACTCACTGTGGGAGCCCGGATGATAACTTAGTTCAAAATGAGGAATTTTTTTTTTAAAAATCTTCTTCTTCAGATCCAGCAGATGAATGCTTTTGATATTTGGTCTGCAGCATCCTTATGGGGGTAAGATTCAAGTTTGTTCAAGCCATGTCCCTAGTTCCATAAAATTTGTCTCCCATGACTTCATTCCTTTGTAGTGTTGATGAACCATGTCTAACTGAATGTGACCTCAAATACTTTTTTGAACCACTTTGTTTGAATCACTTTTCCCAGTGAGCGATTAAGGCCCCTCGTCTTCTCATGAACCAGCAGTAGCAGAGACTTCATATTTGGTATCCAGCGTCCTTTTGAGGTGTAGACTCAAGTTTGTTCAAGAGAAGTTTGAGGGGCAATATTTGTCGTTACGGGAGGGGGCAAGAAGTTTTGCTCCGCCCAAAATTTCTATTTTCCAAACCGAGAGGTCGATTTGAACCAACTTTGATATGAAATATTAATGGGTCATAAGTACTTAATTTATGCAAAAAATGTTTTCAAAATGCCCCGTGGGATCCACAGAAGCTAAAAAGTAGAAAAAAATTAAAATGCCCATATCTCCAAAACTACACAGCACTGAGAATTCTTATTTGGTGTGAAGCTTCCTTTGGACCAACAGAATGGAATGGTAAAAAAAAATTGCTATCGGGTTTTATCATAGGGTACTTTTTTAGGGACTTTTGAAAAAATGCTTGGTCAACATTTTTTAACACTGTGGGTTATGGGGAAAACATTTAAGAATCTTCTTCACCAAAACCACTGCGCTCCAAAAGCTCTCAAATTTCACAAAGAACATCTTTGGAAGATAGTTTTTCATGTTTGTTGAAATCAAATCCCTGGGTCCATATTTGGGCTCTCTATGGGAGCCCAAATGTTTAAATTAGTGCAGCATGAGGAATCTTCTTTAAAAATCTTCTTCTTCAGCTCCACCAGCACCAGAATCTTTTGATATTTGGTATGCAGCATCCTTAGGGGGTGAGATTCATGTTTGTTCAAGCCAAGTCTCTGCGTTCATATTTGGGCTCCCTGTGGGAGACCGAATTGTAACTTATTTCAATATGAGGAACATTCTTTAAATATCTACATCTCCCCTATACTAAATAACACCAGATCACAATCTACATAATGACAGCGACTCTGCTTGCATGAGCCGGTAATTTTATTCACAAAATTCCCCCTTTTAGTAGCGTCCATACTACAAAATATTACATATTACAAAATGCTATCTGTATTTTACAAAAAAAAAGCCATCAGCCTCTTTACACCAAAAAACTGAGATCATCACCGATGACATAGCCACCCAGGAAAAACCAGAGTTTTAATATTTACTGTATTTGATAACTGATGACTCTGGAAACCTGTGTCCATTGGTAATGCTAATGCCACCTCTGATCCCGATGTTAGACCTACATCCGCATGTGATTATGTACTGAACCGATATGCACTATGATGAGAAAGATCTGCAGTGCAGCAGGTAACCAGCTAGTGAAAAAAAAACATGTAACCCAATTAAGCATAATAAGAGACAAAAGCAAAACTGAACTGTTTCTTGTAAATGTAAAAGATATGGCCAGGAGTAAAATCTCCACCCCCCCCCCCCCCCTCCCAGAAAAAACAACTCTCTTCCTGATGGAAAAAGTTGACCGCTCAGCACGAGAAAATCACTAGAACTGCCCAAGCGATAACATCAATCATATCACATGATACGCAAATACTTCACACATTACTATCCCCTTTAACCCTGTTAAAACCGAAGCGGCAAGGCAAATATTTCTAGTTCCACTGCATGCCGGTAGAAATATAAAGTCTCCCCTATACTAAATAACACCAGAACACAATCTACATGATGACAGCGACTCTGCTGCTAGATGCCATAAAGCATGAGTGAAATATCCGACATGAAAGTCGACAAAAGTATTACAATCCAAGATGTTTAGCTCTATACGTTTATCCACTGAGTCTGCTATATACCCGTCTTTACTAATATCACACTTCCATATGCCATGAACCTTCAACGATCGACTGTCTTCCTGCATTAGCAGCCACTGATGCACCCCCCGACCGCAGAGAATGAAGTCCAATATTAAGCTCAGGCTCTACTGACTTCAACCGTGCTACCACACATTCGCTTGCCCGAGAATAACTTAACTGCTTGTTTACTGAAATTTACCCACATGACTTTCCCAAGTGATAAGCCGGCCGAAAAAGATAACTATCAGTATGCACATTTAATTCAGCTTTTACCATATACCTCTTTAACATGGAATAGGGGCATGCTACCGTTTCGCCCTTAGCGATGAAAACTTTATTCCCCGTCCTATATTGGTCAGTTTTGCTTTTAGAAAGAAAAATGGTAAAATAGTTTTCAAAAAATACTGTGTCATTACACTTGATTGCACTAAGCTTGTCAAATCTAAGAAATCCTGAAAAACCCTCTAGAATCAGACACAAATCGCGAATGTGTATCAAATCAGAACTATCATCTATTTGCTCACACAGTTCAATTAATAATTCTGTTGTGTTTTTTAACAAGTTTATTACACTTGAAGTCTCTTTGAAGATTCACAGAGATTTTGCACAAATGAGTTCGCAGTGGGATCCTGAAATCCATTTAAACTGTGCGCCCACTTAATTGCATAATCTGCCCCAGAAATTACATTAGCTGAAAAGTTATTGTTCATCAGTTGCACGATATAGACAGCCCTGTGAATTGGGTCTGCTGGTACACTATCTTAATTGTTACTCACACAAAACTGTTGCCACTTTTTGAAATACCCGGAATACTTTTTAATTGTACTGTCAGCTTTGGAACAAAACAGATAACTCCACATGTCGTCAACTAAGGAGTCATCCTGAATACCGGCACTCTCCAAATGCTGTCTAACATTGCTCCTCAAGCTGATACCTGTCGCAAAAACAAGTAAAAAAACAAAATAAGCATTTTGAAACCAAACAGTTTGTATTTTTATTATTTTTTTTTTTCTTGTATACCCCTTCAGCTATCCCTTCCAATCAAAAGGAACCATCCATATCGATGAATTCTATTTCAATTAATATTTCATAAGAACTGACTCTTCAATGCAGTTTGTATTAACCCCTAAACTGCACCCTTAGAGCAATTAAACTAAATCTAAGTGGGTTATAGGCAAATATTCCCTTGTGATTTGGCTCGGAACAAATCACATTAAACCGTGGCAATTCATAAGAAGAAACAATCCAGGGTAAAAATTTTCCCTTTGAAAAAACGGCCGGCCAAAATGGAGCAGATATCCATAACGGGATAACCATTATTGCCTTGGCCTCATCTTTTAAAAGCGTTTCAACATATTGTAAAATCAGCCTCGGGGGAGGAACTACCCAGTTGTCTTCATCTGCCCAACCTTGATCAAAAGTGTTTACTCCTTCCGTTCCAATACACCATGTCTTAGAATTGAATCTTCGACATTTTGCATCCGAAGCGGACACAAACCGATCGATCGTATGAGGACCCCATCTTAGATTAAAATCTTTGTACACTGCACTTACTAAGCTCCATTCATCTGCATCAGAACATCTGCTCAACTCATCTGCCAGAGAGTTGCACTGCCTACGTATCCATTCAGATAATAACGACACCTTCGCAGTGTCACATAATTCTGCTAAATTTAAAGCTACTGAATGCAAACATTGTTTACTACTACCCGTCTTAATGACAGTTTTTACATTCTTGTTGTCAACAAAAAGTTTAACCTTTTTATTTGAAACTATATCACTGTGAGTATTTAAAACCCTCAAAATCGCCTCCACCTCTCTCCAGGTGGAACTCATTTCGGCCTCAGCATCTGTCCAAGAACCATAAACCTTGGTACCTTCAGCCAAGGCACCTGTATCAGAAGCAATATAACCCCCTCCGAGGTGTTTGTGAAAACCTGAACTTCTGGTTCAGAATTGGCAACCCATTCTTTGCCCTTGCTGTTCAAAATACGAACATTATCTCCCCAAAATTCCAGTTCACCAATTGCTTCATCATTTATCACCACCGGGACATTCCAGCTTGCCCTCGATTCAGTACACCTATATAAACAGCGTAACCGCAATCTGACAATATCACCTAATACGAGGTGTAAAGATATCACCTGTCCTACCACCGAGGCAACGAACCGAGCCGAGAAAAGGCGATTCGTCTTCTGCACCAGCTGAAATAAAAAGGATTTAACAGCCAATTCTACTCTATTAACCCTGTCTTCAGTAACATACAACCTGCCATCACACATACCCAAACAGAGCCCAGCCATGTCTGTCTACCACTGGGCTCCCAAACGCATTTTTCCTCAGCCAAAGCCCAATGCAACCAAAGAATTGTGTATAATATTGCTACTCTTTCTAGCCTCTCGTAAATCACTGGTGCCTCCCATCCCATCATCCAGAAATAATACAACTTTCAACCCCCGGCTTCTCCTGTGTTCAACCAATTCCCTTGACACTTTAGTGAAAATGTATCCTGCTGTTGATAATCTAAACGGTAAAACATTAAACACATAAAATTTTGTATTTTGTGAATCACATTGCCAAGAAAAACCTAAATACTGTCTATGCCTTTCAAATATTTCAATATGATGATATGCGCTCTTAAGATCAAATGTAAACTCAAAATCTCCCTTTTTAAAAATCGGCTCATCAGTACCAGCGTCTCTATACTTAAATTTGAATTTTGCCAAACAAGGGTTAAGAGCTCTTCAATTGAGAACCATTGTTGACTTTCTGTTTTTGCTAAACTCCACCGTAAGTGAATTAACTAAAAATGGAATATTATCAACTTCCGTGATGCATTTTAAATGGAGAAGCCTTTCTATTTCATTAGATACAAAAGAGCCATTCTCTCTTGCATAACGATTATTTTGTAAAACTCCCCTCTGGGGTATTTTAGCTAGTGGTAATTTGTACTCCTCAATAAGCAAATTTAAAATAAAGTCACTCAAGCCCAGGCCTGCCCATTCCTGAAAAACTCCCTTTAACCTCCCCACAGGCGAGCTTGTAATGTATTCGTCCACCTCACAGGTTGTCAATTTCTGCCCAATTTCTTCAACCTCGGTACCAAAGCTATGAACTGAATCAGACAAACATTGATCCAAAATACTTATCCTCTCTGTGCCAGCCCTCCTTGGACACTCATTCTTCCAGTGGCCTGCCACCCCACAACTGAAGCATAAACCTGGCTCCCTGGAATCCGCGACAGAAGTCTTATCCTGAGAGATCTGTGCATATGGTTGAAATCTGGACTGTCTGAATTTTTCTCGTTTCTTGCATTTCTCAGAATTTGATTTTCTAGTGGCCCACATTTCCGCTCTGTAGATTTTCTTCTCATCATCTGAACCCTCGGCCAAGGGGTTCGCTTCGTACTCTTGCACAACTGACCATCCCATTTCTGACATATCAGCCATTTTAACTAACTTTTGTCAGTGCTTCATCAAACCAATACCTGCAGCTATATTGTTTGTAACATCCTCGTGCTCACACGTAACGGAATCCAACTTCGATTCTACATCAGCCATTTTTATTAACATTCTGTTATTAAATTTGCATTGATCTTCGCAGCTTTTTAGCTCACCGAAGGGAGCTAAACTTATCACTTGACGCCCGTTGTCCAGCGTCGTCTGTCAGGCGTTGTGAACATTTTTCAAACGACTTCTCCTCTGAAACCACTGGTCCAATTTTCAAGGAACTTCATGTGGATGTTCATTACTATATGGCAATTCATGTTTGTTCAAATGAAATGGCTTCGTCCCTTGGGGCTCTGTATGGGGCATAACTCTGATAGCACTGTATGAATTACAGAAAAATTATTAAAAAATCTTCTCCAGAACCAGTGGGCAGAATCTTTTGATACTTGGTATGCAGCATCTTGGTATAGGGCTGATTCAGGTTTGTTCAAATCGGCCCCCTGGATTCATATTTGGGCTCAGTATAGAAGCCCAAATTTGAACTTAGTGCATTTCAGGCAAATTTCTTAAAAAATCTTCTTCTCCAGATCCAGTAGGCAGAATCTTTTGATATTTGATATTTGATATTTGGTATGCAACATTGTGGGGTGGATCTGATTCAAGTTTGTTCAAATCGGCCCCCTGGGTTCATATTTGGGCTCAGTATAGGAGCCCAATTTGAACTTAGTGCATTTCAGGCAAATTTCTTGAAAAATCTTTTTCTCAAGATCCAGCAGGCAGAATCTTTTGATATTGGGTTTTCAGCATGCTTAGGGGGTAAGATTCAAATTTGTTCAAGCCATGACCCTAGTTCCATAAAATTTGTCTCTCATGACTTCATTCCTTTGTAGTGTTGATAAACCATGTCTAACTGAATGTGACCCCCAAATACTTCACTGAACCACTTTGGCCGGTGAGCGATTAAGGCTCCTTGGGGCCTCTTGTCTTCTTGAAAACATAATTGTCAGTACTTGAAACTGCTGCGTTAATTCTAGAAATTTGCTTCTCCCAAATACTTTGTTGACTTTCCTGAATTTTAGCTTCAAATGCTTCTAACTTCTTTAAAATCAAAATATCCAGTCCATCCAACAATTTATGTTGACTTGCAGACATTGCATTATTGACCTTATCGTCGATCAGTGACTCCATTATTTCGTCCATCGTTACTGAAAAAGTTGACCGCTCAGCTCGAGAGAATCGCTAGAACTGCCCAAGCGATAACATCAATCATATCACGTGATACGCAAATACGTCACACATTACTAGCCCCTTTAACCCTGTTAAAACCGAAGCGGCGAGACAAATATTTCTGTACTGTATGGTTAGGGAGATGAGATTCAAATTTGTTAAAGTCAAGTCCCTGGGTTCTTATTTGGGTTCCCTGTGGGAGCCTGGATTATAACTTAGTTCAGCATGAAGAATATTTTTAAAAAATATTTTTCTAAAGTTCCAGTAGTCAGAATCTTTTAATATTTGGAATACAGCATTCTTAGGGAGGTGAGATTCAAGTTTTTTCAAGCCAAGTCCCTGGGGTCATATTTGGGCTCCCTATTGGAGCCCGAATTATAACTTATTTCAGTATGGTGAATATCTTTAAAAAGAAAATTTTCAGATCCACCGGACAGAATGTTTTGATATTTGGTATATGGTTTTGTTAGCGGGGCAGATGCAAGTTTTTCAAATCAGGACCCTCAGTTGATAGTTGTCAGTGCCAGGTGAGTGCACTCAGGCCCCTTGGGGCCTCTTGTTGAAACTGGCATACATGTTGCTTATGGGGAGATGACGTGTCCCACATAAAAGCTTTTTTTTTGTTTGATGGAGTTCAAGGTCACAGATCAAGGTCAACTGGCCATCAGAAAGATCATCGGGTCTGCTCCATAACTCTGAAATGCTTTGTTGAATTTTGTGGAAACTTGGCATACATGTTGCTTATGGGGAGATGATGTGTCGTGTACAATTTCTTTTTTTGTTCGATGGAGGTCAGGGTCAAAGATCAGGGTCAGCTGTCTGTCAGGAAGATTTTCGTGTCCGCTCCATAACTCTGATATGCTTCATTGGATTTTGTTGAAACCGAGTTTCGGCATACATATTGCTTATGGGGAGACGATGTGTCACTTACAAAATCTTTTTTTTTGTTTGGTGGAGGTCAAGGACTGAAGGTCACAGATCAAGGTCATAGTTCAGGGGCATCTGTGGCCATGCAGTCACTGTCAGTATTATTTATTTATTTATTGGTGTTTAATGTCACGTACTTATGCACAATAGCTAATCATGACCATGACAGTTTTACAGGTGGAGGTAGCCGGAGTACCCGGAGAGAACCACTGAGCAACGATGAGCAGCTGCCAGCTCCCCAACATCGTAACTCCGCACTGCAGCACAGGCAGGGTTAGAGTGGTTGAAGACATGCGCCTTAGTACTCGGCATCATCGTACCCCCATGTGGACAATCAGGGTTAAGTGCCTTGCATAAGCACACAACGTGGGAGTCCGAATTGATCGCTCAGATGGTCACCCATCTAAGGACTAACCGAGCTCGATGTTGCTTAACCCTTTACCCAACGCAGACAATATCAAAATTTATTATTTTAAATATAATTTTTTTAAATTTTTCAAAAAATTTCAACAAAACCATATCATGTGACCCCTCGTTGGAACGAGCTCGACGAGCTCGTTCCAACGAGGGGTCACATGATATGGTTTTGTTGAAATTTTTTGAAAAATAATATTTTTTCAACTGCTGAATTTGCATATTACGCGGGCGGATGCGGGCGATTCGTTGGGTAAAGGGTTAACTTCGGTGATCTGACGAGAACCGGTTACTGCAATGCCACTGCGCCCCCGGTCTTGTCAGTAAAAATATTCATATTTTTCCAGACCCAGATAATTTTAAGTTGTCAAAGTTTGTTTTAAGACCAGGTTTGTTTCTGAAGGTCTCTCCAGGTGATTGATATGGTAGACATAGGTTACTGAATACCATTGCTGTAATATTTAAACTTATTTATTGATTAGTTACCTATTATTTATTACACATAGATTTTTGATGGATAATTTTTGTTTTTCAGAAACTTTGTGATAATTACAGTATATTGCATTAAAAATTGAATATATATCCATTATTTGGGTGATATAAGCAATCAAAATGCAGCTTCAAGGAGCTTTCTTGACATTGGATCAACTGTATCAAGCACAGTTATAGGTAAGCAGACGGGATTTGACATTCATCTTGTTTTTTTTTTATTTCAGTACCCCAGTGTATGGAGAGCCATGGATAAAAATTATAATTGGTTTGGTCAAACAGTCACACCCAGGATTCATGTATTGTGCTATAGAACCACTCCGATATATGCCGAAAATATTCAAATGGAAGGTAAAACATCTACATAAAATCTTAAAATGTTCTTTTCAGCCTAAATATAGCCTTAACCCTTTACCAAACATAATGGCAAAAACCGGCCAGCGCTATTCATAAAAATTGACAATCACTTTTCATTTTTTGCCCCTAAACATTGCTTTATTAAGGGGTCATAAGCTATGTTTTTGATGCAAAAAAGGAAAAAAATTAGTTATTCAATAATTTTGTTGGCAAGTATCATCTGCTTTTCATGTTAGATAAAGGGTTAAAAGTTGAATTTAAGTAAATTGTATATTTTGTATACTTACCAATGGCCTAGATGGGTATGGCCCTCCCGTGAATGGGCACTCATACCTCCCCACTGAGTTATGATGTAGTACTCTTTTCTACAAAGAATGATGTTGGCGCCAATTCCGGTCATTTCCAGACGGCTGCACATGCGCGGAGAGTAAAAGTATGGAGGACCAGATAGAACTTTTAATTTTCGGTTTTGCAAGCAAATTTTGGGGATTGAGGGGGTTCAAAATTTATGTTTGGCCCTTGATAACTTTGAGTTTGCACCAGCCAAGTCTGGGCCATCGGTAAGCATAAAAAATATACAAATTACTATAAGTTTATAATTTTCCTTTAGCAGAGGCTACAGCCTGTAAGTCTTGTTTGATCATCACAAAATTTCATATGTAGGTTTGATGTCATGTCTAAATGAGAATGTCTCCTATTGGTTGCGATTGGCCAACTGTGATGGCTGCCCAAACTCAAAACCCAACAACCTTTAGCACAGTCTACAGACTGTATTTATGAAGGGATTTCATTGTAACTTGGTAGGATGACTCCCCTATAATGTCTACATGATATTGTCCAATTTTGGTCATGATCTGTCGACTGTGATGGCTGCCCAAGCCTGAAACCCGAAAACTTTTAGCACAATGTACAGGTTATATATAATATGGAGAGCTTTCATTGTAACTTGGTAGGATGACTCCGTGTAATGTCTAGATGAGAACTTCCCCATTTGAGCCCCAAACCTAAAAACCTTTAGTACAGTTTACAGTTTGTATTTATGGAAGGATTTCATTGTAGCTTGGTAGGATGACTCCAGATAATGTCTAGATGAGACCATCCCCTTTTGGTCACAGTCGTTCAACCATACCGCCGCTCGAGCCCAAAACCCCAAAACCTTTATCACAGACTACAGGTCATATTTATGAAGGGATTTCATTGTAACTTGGTAGGATGACTTAGTATAGTGTCTAGATGAGGATGTCCCTTTTTGGTTGCGATCAGTCACCTTTTGGTTGCGATCAGTCAATCCTGACTGGCCCAAAGCCCAAAAACCTTTTGCACAGCCTGCAGGCTGTATTTATGAATGGAGATCATTGTAACTCGGCACGATGACTCGGTGTGATGTCTAGATGAAAACATCCCCTTACGGTTATGATTGGTGGACGGCGATGGCAATGGGGGCTTGAAGCCTTAAAACCTTTAACACAGTATACAAGTCATATTTATTAAGGGATTTCAGTATAACTTGGTACGATGACTCTGTACAATGTCTAGATGAAAACTTCCCCTTTTGGTCACAATCTGTCAACCATGATGGTTGCCCTAGCCTAAAACTTGAAAACCTTTAGCACAGTCTGAAGGTTGTATTTATGAAGGAATTTAATTGTAACTTGGTACGATGACTCAGTATAATGTCTAGATGAGAACATCCTATTTTGGCTGTGATCGGTCAACCGTAGGCCTGTGGCCTAGATTTGTTTTGCACAGTCTACAATTCATATTTATGAAGTGATTTCATTGTAACTTGGAAGGATAACTAGATATGATGTCTAGATGAGACTTTCCTATTTTGGTCATGATCAGACAGCCATTACCACCATCTGGTCACACAATGTGAATTCATTATACCCCCACTTTGGAAGAAAATGGGGGTGTACTGGATTACATGCATCCGTGCATGCATCCGTCTGTCTGTCCATCCATCTGTACATCCATGTGTGAGTCCGTCCGAGACTATTCATAACTTAAGTAAATTGTTATTTTTTATAATATTTGTTGGTGAAAGGTATGCCCACACTAGTTATTTTTTTTATTATTTTTTTTTTATTACTTGTTCACTCAGAAATTGTGTCCGTCCGAGCCAAATTTTGTCTGTTCAGCCTGTATCTCGGGTATCGAATATTCTATTGCAATGAAATTTGCCATGAACACTGCTTATGGAAAAGGCTTTAAAAAAAGGATTCAACAATATTTCTCACATTCTCCTTTTTAGAGTTATTCCCCTTTTTTGACTTAGAAATTGTAGGAAAAAGATATTATTTGTCTGTTCAGCCTGTATCTCAGGTATGGGTTATCGGATTTCAGACAAATATGGCATGCAGTTTGCCTATGACAAAGGCTTCTGCCTCATTGCATAAAACTTCCAAACAACAAACAATTTACCATATCTTTTGACTTAGAAATTGTTGGAAATTGTTGAAAACTTTCGAAGAAAATGGGAAGGGGGGGGGCATACTGGATTGGGGTTATTGGAATATTCATAAATAATATTATTTGTTGGTCATAGGTATGCCCACACTAGGCGATACACCACGTGGGGGTATGCACCGGACGAAAGTCCAGCTCTTGTTTAGTACTGTATACAGGTTCTTATTATAGAGGGATTTAATTGTAACTTGGTAGGATAAATTGGTATGATATCTGGATGAGACTGTCCTATTTTTGTCATGATCAGTCAACTGTGACTGCCAAGCCATCATGTTACCAAGATTCCTTTGCAAAGTCTATGAGTTATATTTATGAAGGAATTTCATTGTAACTTGATAGGATGACTCGTTTTGGAATAATTTCACTGTAACTTGGTAACTTTGGTTGACATACATTAACTGTGAGAGCCACATTGACCCACCCCTCAATTCATTAGTACGTCTACACCTCTAAACATTTTTATTGAAAACATAGCGTACAGGGAACAGGAAATTAACATATTCTAAATTATCACAGTTCTTGTCGTATTTCATAATCCTTTCACAAACATTGAACATTATCTTTTTCCTCAAACACAGCTCACAGTCAAGTTAAGCTACAGTGTCATTGACACTTTCATTTTGTTATTCCTGAAAGTGTTTTCATGTATTATCTTCTATTCATGTCAGGTAGATGGTTAGTGTATATATATATAGCTGCTAAGACTTGCCAAGAAACAACTGCAAAGTCATAGGATGTGGATGGTCAAAATAAAGCAAAAATGTATAAAAAAAATCTCCAGGCCCTTAAGGGTTAACCCTGTGCATTTTAAAAATATTTTTCATCAAATCTAGTCATGACTGCTCATAGCAGCCATGGCTAGATTTGATGAACATACATTTAAATTGAATATGTAGAAATCATTGGTCAATTCAATTTGAGGGGGAAATTTTTTTAAAATATGACCAAAGTATACTTATTTTAGTGCAAGAATGCTTCCTGTTTTGGGCAAGAATATCCTCCAGCAGTATGCGAAGAATTAATCCCGGTGGTGCACTTCCCTTCAACTGCTGCTAATACTGCTCATAGCAGCCATGACTAGATTTGATGAATAAGGCCACACAAAGTAGATCTTCTGTTTCTCAGGCCATTATTTGTGAAATTGCATGCGTGTGAGCGGTTTTTTATTTTATTTTTTATTTCAGTAATTACTTTTTTGCTACCAAAAGTTCATGTTCTTGGTTCAAGTTTTAGGCCTCATAATCTACAGAATAGCATGGGTGGTGGTGTATTTCATCCCTTGAGTGCAAGAAGGCTTTGCAATGCTTTAGCATTGCAAAGCCTTCTTGCACTCAAGGGACAAATTCATCAATTTTTTTAACTTTGGTAAAATATCAGACATAAACCATTTAATTTTTATTTGTTTTAACTTTAAATTGGTTATAAAAAGAGAGCATGCGGCAGCCAAAAGGACCATGCGGGAGGGCCTGAGAAACAGATTTTTTATTTTTTTAGGCCTAATATATCTAAATTTAATATCTAGAAATCATTGATGGAAAAGTCAATTCAATTTGAAGGGGGAAAATTTGGTTAAATATGCCCAAATTATACTTATTTTAGAGCAAGTAGGCTTCCTGTCTGGGCAGGAATATCTTCCAGCAGCATGCAAAGAGTAAATCCTGGTCGTGCAATTGCCTTCAATTGCTGCTAACACTGCTTGTTATGAGTTAGTAAATTAGAGGGTCTAACAGTTGCTCGGTGTTTCTCTACCTGTTCTCCAGCTTCCTCTACCCATTAAACTGTCTGACACGATGATGTGAGCCTGGCCTTTGCAAGTGGTGTTAAACCCCAATAAACAAACAATTAATAACTTGGGCCACACAAAATTAATTGATTCTCATGACTTGTATGTCCTATTTAAACTTCGGTCAAATTGATTTGCTACCAGTGAGTCTAAAAATAGTACAACCAGCTTCGATTTCAATGCTGAAACTTTTTTGCAGTTGCCAAGGGTGATTATGCAAATAGACAGTGGTCACATTAATTACAAACGTATTCACTATCAGTGACTGAATAGCTGACCGGAGATAGTTAACCCTATATTGAAAACTTTATTGACTCAAATAAACATAGATTGCAAAGCCACCAAAGTTCATGTTATCCAATAACATCTATGGTCACTCATAATTTCTGCAGTATGTATTGATACTAGCTCGCTAGTGGAATGGATTTTCCACCCCCCAAAAAACCAAATTTTGAGGAAGCATTAGGATCTGACTGGCAACTTTCAGTTCCATGGTTGTTCGTTCAATGAAAGTGTGCTTGTCATGGTTGTGCATTGTGTTGTAATTTTTCCACCCCATGAATGTTTCAATAACAACAATATCAATAACACTTTGGCCAGCCACTGATTTGTCGCAGTTCTTGGGTGAGAAGGTCTTGGTTACCCCTGCGCTCCCAACTGCCTTCCTATTCCCACGCTTCTTCTCTCCTCCCAACACTCTGAGATGAACTGCTTGATGACATCCCTTGCCCCATGCTTCCCAATCTCTCCGATTAGCATTTTTACCCTCTCCTTTGAGTCACTTACTAAGCACATGTCTTTCATTCTCTCATCCCACTTCCCCATTATACTGCCACTGAATCTTATTCTTTTTAGACTGCTATTTTGGGCATTCTAGAAGAAAGTGTTCCAGGGTCTCCACCATGCCTAAATTTTCACATCTGGCGCTCCTTTTCACTGTTTTTCTCATCAGCTCCAGGTACCGCGACCTCAACTTGAAAAACAGTGACCCCCCAAAGGTGCCATCAAGGTACTCTTCAAAACCAGGCTTCTCTTCATCACGCAGGCCACCCAAAGACCTCTTTGATTTGACCCCCCCTCTCGCCAATTAAGGTTACCATCTTCCATGATTCTTTCTCTAACAATTTTTTTACCCTGGGTTGCCCCTACGTCTAGGTCCAAGATCTCCAATGAGTAGTTCTCTATTAGCACCCTCACTAGGAACATCCACCCTGTCTTGGTATTTGAATTGAAAATACTCTGGAATATTAGGTCCAGGGAATTCAGCTATAATCATAGTATAGCTGAATTAGATTAAGTATACTCATGTCCTGTTACATGTATGTTGTAGAAAAGTCACTTTCTCGATGATGTGCGCGTTCATTGTCGCGAGGGTGGGTGGGACTCCACAGAAGGTAGCCCCCCCCCCCCCCCCCCCCATAAAAAAAAAATCAACGCCTAGAAATTTCAAATTTGAATCACTATTTGACTAAAGGCAGGAAACTTCACACCCTATGGTCGATTTCTTGAAATACTTCTTGGAATGCAACGCAGACTGTCAACATTACATCATGTGCTGGTGGTCAGGTCTATTTGGGTAATCAGATTTATTCCTGTTCAATCGAACATACCCTCCGAACATATCCCTGTCTAGTTGTAGGCTATTCAGGCTCATAGCATCCACATATTATCATAGAAACAAATATGGCAGCCTCCAGTAGACAAAATAGCCGGCAGAAATACATATCACCCTAACAACACACGCTGCGCATGTGCTCTAAGACCACATATCTTTATGGTGATCCTGCCACAAGATGCCCACTCATGCGGGCTACCATAACAACCAGACATGATGTAATTGGGTCACATGACTATGACGTAACTTTGTAGGTTTGCCACTAGGTCCCTCCCCCCACCCTGCCCCTAATGTGGCACAATCTCCACATCTTCTACTAACATCATTGAATAAGGCCAAATGACCGAGAGCCCCAGTCACTGATTAATTTTATTATATAATATCTCATACTATCTACCTTCCCACTGAATGTGAAAATATAGTTTATTAAGTGACATAAAAGCCCCCGGGGATTGATTTTTTTTACATATTTCCCGGGGATGCTCCCCACCTTCCACCAACAGGAGGGTGACACTCCCTCCTATAAATCTATTAGCATCCCATCTTAAGCCTTTGGATATGCCTTTGGCATATATGGAGCCCCTTGCTTAAGTATATCCTGAGGAAGACAGCCATGAGCCGGCACTGGACCCAGTAGAAGTAATGCAGGCATGTTGACATATTAGACAGTCAAGATGATAATTCATAGCTTAGGGCTTTTAAAAATTTCCTTGTAATTAACTGCCGTGTAGGTAGAAGTTTGTAACAAACTATCCAAACGATATGTTGAACTAAGAAGCAGAGAAAAAAAAGTCAGAGAAAGAGTCATGGGGATAGTAACCAAAATTGGCAAGAATACGTCAAAAGAAAGAGATCTTTGTGTGGCCTGCGTGACAAAGAGAAGACAGGTTTTGAAGAGTACCTTGATGATGGCACCTTTGTGAGGAGAGGGCGTGGTCACTGTTGTTCAAGGTGAATTCGCAATCACTGGAGATTAGGGTGGAGTTGGGAAAGACAGTGGAAAAGGAGAGCCAAATGTGCAACTTGGGCGTAGTGGTGACCTTGGAATACGTTTTATTAGGACGTCAAAATCCCAATCTACCAAAACAAAATTCACTGGGCGTAGTATAATGAGGACGTGGTATGGGAGAATGAAGGGCATGTGGTTAGTGGTTGACACAAAGGCAATGGTTAGTATGCTTATCGGAGGGGTTGTGAAGAATGGGGATACAGAGTGTCTTCAAGCAATTCGTCATTGGGAGGAAAGAGGCATGGGAATCAGGAGGCAGTTGGAAGCACATGAGTAACCAAGACATTCTCAACTGAGAACCATAGCAAACCAGTGGCCAGCCAAACTGTTATTAATAGTATATCGACCCATGTATATAGTGTCAAAGCCTCAACCATCTGTAGGGTTCGATCCTCTAATGCCATGGACACACAGGTCTAACATGACATGAATTTACTCCAACTGAATCCTGAGAATCATATAATGTTTTATTGCAGTTGACTGATACCAGACTGATACCAGACGAGATTGTTCAAACACATTCAGCCAGGCACCTCTACAAAAGCGACCGTCTTTTCTTTCAATTACAAGGTTCAATAGTAGGGCCCTGCGAATCGGGAAATTTATGTTCGAATCGAATCTCGAATCGAATCGGGACTGATGTCGACATCGAATCGAATCTCGAATCGAATCAGGATAAACTCGGGAAATATCTATAACTGGCATTATCTTGTGCAGTAAGGTCCGGAAAGCACTGCGAGAAGAGATCGTTGACATAAGCTGACAACTTGGAGTTGTTTTAATTTTCTTTCTCGTTGAATGGCCATTCAGATATTCACTTGGCCGACAATAAATTCAAGACATAAATATGGACAGAAATTAAGTTGTTACTGCCCAGAGTCATTTGAGACAAACCACTAAATTGAAACATGAGAATTAAAAGCACAAATGTAATACAAGTGGCACATTAATTCCAAATTCCATTCCCATGGGTTGAAGTCTGCTACAGCCGCTAACTTCACGTACATTAGCGTGGCTACATACATGTACATCTTATAGGAACCTCATTATTGTAATGTTTGGTTGTTTTTGTATTATCAGGATTCGTGTCTTGTAGATTTCGGTCCGTTCTTAACTCAATAACTCTTAACTCCGTATACATAAAAAGCAGCGAAGGCGTTAAACTGTGTTAGTTTCTGCATTAGTTAACTCGAATATTGACGCAGTGCTCATTCACACAAATTGCTTTTACTTCTTTCCAACTTCCAAGTACCAACGCCGAACAATGCAAAGAAACTACAGAGGTTTTCCTCCCACAGTTTTCTAACATAATAATGGGAGCGCTCCAGGCGACATGCCCCCATTATTGAAGATTCTGGGACTTTGAACGGGCCTTAGGCCCATAACTGGATATTTCAGTTGTATAGATGAGGCATGAACAGGTTACAAGTTAAAACAGCTCCAATTTGCAAAAGTAAAAAAAACGAACATTTAATTTCCCGTTCTAAAGACTCAAAATATACACTGTCGAACACCAATTCGTTTTCCTCGAAGCTTCGTTTGACTAACGAATCGGCAAACTATTCGAGATCGATATACGAATACCAAAGTGATGTCGACATCGAATCGAATTCTCGAAGCTTCGCAGGGCCCTATTCAATAGGTAGCCTGGGTACTCTAAAAACCCTCCAGCTGATCAGATTTTTAAAAAAATTTCCTGGGGAGGGTTCCCCTTCACCTCACCAGTAGGAGAAGACACGCTCACAAACACCCACCCCTGGGCTACATATCTAGCTACTTTTCGGCCCAAATCTTCCAGCTACCCCCCCCCCCCCTCCCCTCCCCATGGGAAAAAGTTGGTCTGTTGGTCTTCGTATGCCTATGTTGGGAAAAATCAGAGAAGTCGAACTATAATTAATATTATTATAAATTCTCTGATCAACTTTGCCAAGTGATTTCTCCTTCAGAAGATTTATCGGGTGCTTGCTAAGAGAGGGTGGGGCCGTGTGATCACATAGTGACATATTTTTATACTGTACCAATGACCCAGACTTAGCTGGTGCTAACTCCAACAAAACCAGTGCCAAACACAAATTTTGCCCCCCAATCCCCAAAATTTGCATCCAAAACAAAAAGAAATCATGTCCTAAAGGACCTCCATACTATGCCTCTACTGCGCATGCGCAGTGACGCAGTCGTCCCGAAATTGGCGCCAATTATCATTCTCTGTTTGGCCCTTCATCAGTCAACATCTCACTGATCTTTGTGCTTGTAAATCTCAGTTTAAAGGATGCCAGACACGTAATTTTTGGAGAAAATGTGATTCTAAGGAGGATAGAAGGAGGAGAGGAAAAAGAAGTGGCAAAAAATAATCAGGGCTGTACTTAAAATTTTTTGATGAAATTATGTTAAGTTGCCTATTTTCGAGGCATGGGCCTCTTGTTGTCATTCTTGCTAATTGTTGCACTGCTTATTCAGTGTTTCCTCTCCCCTAGCCTTCTAAAGTCCCCCCTGGCAATTCTCCCATGCTTTTGGCATATTTTTGAGAAATTTCATTTCTAAAATTTCCTGGGAGAGTTGCTTGGTTACAGAATGTTTTCTGTTATTTTCCCCATAGTTACGTTTTCACCCATGGGTGTATAACGTTTGTGTTCTGCATCTTCCATCTGATGTTCTACAGATTCTCCCCTGGGAGTCTCTGTTTTGCATCAGATAGAGTGTAATTGATGACTGATTCCGGGCCAGTTTTTTCAGTGCCTGGAGTCATGTTTTCTAGTGTGTTTACACTGTTTGTTTTCATTGGCAACAGCCTTTTTTGAGGGGGGCTGTTTGCCTTTGTGGTAGTTTATCTCATTATAAGATACATTTATATTATCCGAAAGTGTCTCATTAATTATTTTATATAAATTTAAAATTTTTGACCACACTTTGCCATCGGATCCATCGGGGCTCAACGTTACTTTTCAGCAACTTGGGCTTCTCTGAAAAAATATTTTTTCAAAATTATTTTGTTTTGCAATTGTTTTTTCATTTATTAATGGATCATGTTATTATGTATCTTTGTGTCAGGGGTTTTTGCGAGTAACTAGGACTTATTGTTGTTCTTTCACAATGAAGGGACGTTGTTCAAATTGTAATAGGAAGAAATCTTCCTCTGACTTTCATGATCATTGTATTAATTGTAGTCAGTGTTCTCGCATTAATCCCTGTCCTATATGTGAACATTGGGATGAGAAACATTGGAAACGTGTGTCACGATATGTTGTTTCTGGAGAAAGAGCGATGCCGGCTCTTTCTCCACAAGGTCACTCTACTCTCTCAGTTTCTATTTCAGAGGAACCAGAACAGGGTGATGTTTCCATGTTATCTTCTTCAAGTGTGCGTCCGTCCGTCGTCACAAATGAATTCAGAGCTAGCGGCAAAAGTGCTCATGGAGATTAGACAAATGTCGTCCGCTAGCTCGCCCGGTGTAGCGTCCATTCACCGAATGGTTCGGCAGCCGGGTTCGTCCGATGCGGTCCAAGAGGAAATTTTGGGTGATGCGAGCACTATAAACATAATAGATGCACACCCAGTGACGGCGGATAGTAAGCGAGAACGGAGGAAGCCTTTTAGTCCAGTTCCTAGCTCGTCCAGGTCCAGCCGGGCCGCGAGCGAGAGAGGTCCCTCTCTCGTACAACAACATCTGGGACCAGATGTTGTGGTACAAAATGTGTCTTTAGCGGAGCATACGTCCGTCGCTCGGGACGCTCCGTTGTATAAGCAGTCCCCAGAGACTGTTAAGGCTTCCTCTTCTCGTCAGCGCACACGACCGCACCTTGGCTGCGTGACCGCCGATATATTGCCAGCATCGCCGATGAAGGATTCTTCGGCGACCAGGTCACACCATCCGGCAGCCAGGGATTCGAGACCGATGGACTCCAGACGTTCGCATAGGAAAAGTATGCGGGAGCCATCTGATGCGGAGCTGCCCTCGGCGAAGCAGCGAAAGACTGCGCCTCCGCAGGTCTCGACGTCGGACATTCTTGTGCAGATAGCACAGCTTATCGCAGCATCCCAGCAGCCGACAGAAACGGTGTCGGATCGAGAATTATCCGACGGCGCTGGGTCGGTACGCTCCGCCGAAGCATCGGGGGCGGACGACCGGGAACATCGTGAGGTCCGACCGGATGGTGAAAGGGATACGGATGACTTGGAGCTATCCCTTTCGGAACAACATAAAGCTGCCATGGACTTCATCCGGCACTTTCTCCCTCAAGTTGTTCCGTCGGGCCAGACTGCTGCGCTTCCGGACAAGAGAATTATAGCGTCATTGGACTCTGAATTTTTTGAGCGGTTCAGGGACATCGCTCCCGAGTTTCCGTCGCAGTCCAATAATGTTGCTAGAACATTTGAATTATTGAACGACGCTATATTTAAACTTGCTTCCAGGACGGGGAAAGCAGGTTTCTTGTCCGCTAATACTCTCAACCTGCCTTTCATTAATGCAAGGAATAAATTTGATACGGCAGGACAGGGTATACCGAGAGTTCCTCTGCGTATGGACGACGAGGCGGAAGACTTAGAGCTATCATTACCGTCGTCAGCTTCTATTCCAACCGCGGTGTTGGAAACAGCTATTGCGTCTAACAGAGCCAATTTAGATGCCTTATCTTACGCAGATCACCTTACTAAGGCGTTATCACTGCGCCTTCAAGGGGAAGAGTTTCAGGATATACAATCCTCTTTAAGACTTCTTTCAAGGGCAGTAGCTTATTCCACGTGTAACTCCGCCCTTTCAGTGGCAAATCTGGAGTTGGTTAGACGTGACGCAGCCCTAGCTACATCCACACTAGTGGATTCTAAGGTGAAGAACTCTCTTAGAGTCGCTTCGGTCTCAGGAGAACTTCTCTTTGACGGCAAGCTTTCCGCTATTTATGATAAAATTAAAAAGAAAGCTAATGATTCTCTGTTGTTCAGATCGGCTCCTAAAAAGTCGGATACAGCAGACACGAATAAGACAGGCACTTCTGGGTCTAATGCGCCCAAGAGAGGTTCCTATGGAGGTTCCGGTGCGTCCTCTTGGTCTTATTCGAGAGACCGTCAGGATAGCGACTCTCGTTCGGGACGTTCTTCAGGCCGGGACAATCGGTCGGACGCCCCGAGGTCGACGAGGCGAGGTGTGGGTCGTGGAAGACGTGGTTTCTCCTACCGCAGGCCTCGCAGGTCCAGGAGGTGATGGCTTAAACCTCTATCGCGTTCCGGTTGGCGGAAGGTTGTCGAGTTTTTCACAAGAGTGGGCGTCGATTACGGACGACCCTTGGGTGAGAGGAGTGACTTCGGAAGGTCTAAAGATATCATTCAAACGAAAGCCTCCATTAACTCGAAGTCCAAAGTGGACTCATCTTCCGTCAAATCCACAGAAAAGAGACGCTCTGTTATCAGAGGTGCAGTCTCTTTTAATGAAGAACGCGGTAGAGGTCGTAGAAAACCAGGAATCTCTGGGATTCTACAGCCATCTGTTTCTGGTTCCGAAACCAGACGGCTCGTTCCGTCCAGTCATAGATTTGAGCTGGATAAACAAGCTGATCGTCGCTCTGAAGTTTTATATGGAGACGATTCGATCGGTCAGAGCGAGTATTCGGGTGAACGATTATGCAACGAGCATAGATCTCAAAGATGCGTACTTTCACGTCATGGTACATCCGACATTCCGAAAGTATCTATGCTTCGCAGTCCTAGGAGTGGTGTATCAATTCCGGGCGATGTGCTTCGGATTGAATCTAGCACCCTGGGCTTTCACTCGGGTAATGAACTCGGTAATGATCTACTTCCGAGCTCATTCGTCTGCGGTAACGTCGGCCTACTTGGACGACATTCTTCAGAGGTACGGCAACGAGTTAACGCTTCAGAACGATGTTCAGAATCTTCTTCTATTGCTCCGACGTCTCGGTTTTATAGTAAACGAGGAGAAGTCAGATCTGGTGCCGTCCAAGTCATTCACTCATCTGGGAATGAGCTTCGAGACGCACAACAATCTCGTTCGTCTGCCGTTAACCAGAGCGAAATTAGTCAGTTGTTACGCTCGCTATTGTCTACACGCAGACAAAGTCACGGCGAGAGAATTTATGAGACTGATAGGTCTGTGCGGAGCCGCCGCGGATCTCATTCCGATGGGGCAGCTACGCACACGTCCTCTTCAAATTTTCCTGACTCAGAATTGGAGTGTGAAAATTCATTCGCTCGATGTAGACGTTCTCTTGTCAGATCAAGTGAAACAAGAGATTCAGACTTGGGCAAACATTCAGTGGTTAACTCAAGGAGTTCCCGCTGCAGTTGCCCGGATCCGAGTTTTTACCGTTATGACGGATGCCAGTCAAACAGGTTGGGGTGCATCATTAATCCCAACGGATTTGATATGCCAGGGTCTTTGGGATCCGCAATTCCTGTGCAAGCACATAAACATCAAGGAAATGATGTCAATTTGGCTTGCGTTACGTCACTGGATGGACATTATTCACGATGCTCATGTCCAAATCCTATCCGACAATACGACAGTAGTGGCGTATATACGGAATCAGGGAGGCACTCACATCAGTTCCGTTGTTCAATCTAACGGAAAGAATCCTTCTGTTTGCGTTAGAACATCACGTTCTTCTTTTGGTCCGTCACATACCGGGTCGTCTGAATGTGCTAGCAGACTCCCTTTCACGAAAGGGTCGCTTGTTGCCGTCGGAGTGGACTCTCAACAAACAAGTATTCAATCAGATTTGCTACCAATGGGAACGGCCAATGATAGACTTATTTGCGACACATCCTCAACAATCAGTTGCAGACGTATGTGTCTCCGTGTCCGGATCCAAGAGCATTTGCAGTAGACGCTCTGTCGATCCCTTGGGACGGAATGATAGGATATGCGTATCCTCCAGCGCTGTTAATTCAACAAGTATTGCTAAAGATAAAACAATCTCAATGCAAGATTCTGTTGGTAGCATCTCTGTCGCCACAGAGACCGTGGATAAATCTACTCAGGTGTCTGTTGTGGGACCTACCGCGGAAGCTTCCTCCACGAGAGGATCTTCTTTCGCAGGGGGAAATCGCGCCAACTCCATCACAACCCCGCAAGGTCTCAACCTTCACGTTTTTCTGTTGTGCGGTCCTTCTTGCATGGCAAGCACTTTACAGGACGAGCAGTGGACGCGATTTCTAACTGTAGGAGGACCTCCTCTTCGCTAAACTATGGGGCTAAGTGGAAGGTTTTTCGTCGTTGGTGTAGGGATCATTCTGTAGATATATTTGATCCCTCTATACCAGACATTGCAAACTTTCTAGTATACTTATTTGACGAAATCAAACTGCAGCCTGTTACTATAAAGGGTTATAGATCTATGTTATCTGATACCTATGCACATCATGATAGTTTACAAATTGGATCTAATGTCTCTTTATCGAAGTTGGTTAGAAACTTTTCGATAAATAGACCCAGAACTCTTAGATTAATTCCTAACGTGGAATTTAGCTTGGGTTCTCCTTAAATTGAAGGAAAAGCCATTTGAACCTCTTGGGACAGTAGATTTCAAATTCTTATCTTATAAGACAGCTTTTCTCTTAGCTTTCTCTTCTGCCAGAAGAGTCAGTGAGCTTCATGCACTATCGGTGGATGATTCTCATTATCGTAGTGTTGGGAACACTATCACCTTCACTACTGATGTGGGGTTTTTAGCTAAGAATCAGGCTCCTAATAAATATCCGGAACCTATTGTTATTAAGGCTCTTCCGTCTTCAGACGGGCGTAGGCCTTTACTCTGTCCTGTTAGAGCACTACGTATCTATAAACAGAGATCTCAGTTTATCAGAAAGGGACGGAAACGTTTCTTTCTGTCTTTGATGCCTAATAGAAAGGACATTTCAGTCCATTCTATTGCTAGATGGATTCAGTTAACTATCCGTACTGCTTATGAAGATTTATCTTCTTCTCAGCAGTCTGTGCTTAAGATTTCTGCTCATGAAGTAAGAGCTCTTTCTACTTCCTGGGCTTATGCTAATAGTGTTGCTATTACAGATTTAATGAAGGCTGCTTATTGGTCTCAGCCATCCACATTTACGAATTTTTATCTCAGAAATATTGAGTCCATTTCTGGAGACCTGCATTGTTTAGGTCCGTTATCTGTTGCTCAGAATGTCGTCCACTAAACAGTTGCAACTATAGTTATGCAGGCTTTCTGTTCCGGCAGTGACTCCGTCCGGCTGCCCTCTTCGCTCTGGGCTATTTGACCCAGGGCAAGGGGAAGGGGGGGGGGGGGGGGGGGGGGGGCGGGTGTTCCCTTAGGTCACCTGCTTTATAGTGGAAAGCAAGGGAATGCCTCCTCCAAGTCAGTATTTCTGAGTCGCTCCCGGGATGGTTTTTAAAGTGTAATATTAATGTTTTAAATTCATTCATGTCTTATTTTTAAAAAGTGTAGCTCGGTGTGAAGCATTTGTATATGTCAAGTGTCAAACGGGCTTTAATATACAATACTCGGACACTTTTAAATGATTATAAAGAGTCTCAATTCTCTGGACTACTTTATTTATTGGCTTGCTTTAAAATAATTAGTATAAGGGTTATACTGGATGTTAATAGAGAACATGAATGTTATTGTGCTCAATTATTAAGGGTAGTGTATCTTTCTAATTTAATATTAAATAAGAAAGATACATGTAAAGCCTAATACTCCTTTTCTCCTTAAGGGGTTACCTCTTTACTATATAGTTGAGCTTATTGGATTTTCCTCTATGTCCTAGGCCCTCCAGCCTGTTTACTATTCAGCTAAGTCTGGGTCATTGGTACAGTATAAAAATGTTAAAAAATTTATAGTAATTTATATATTTTTTATACTTACCAATGACCCAGACGGGGATGGCCCTCCCTGGAGTTGGGAACTCTTGCCTCCCCGCTGAGTACATAGCGCTGACCAGGCACTGCCAGTAAGAATGATAATTGGCGCCAATTTCGGGACGACTGCGTCACTGCGCATGCGCAGTAGAGGCGTAGTATGGAGGTCCTTTAGGACATGATTTCTTTTTGTTTTGGATGCAAATTTTGGGGATTGGGGGGCAAAATTTGTGTTTGGCCCTGGTTTTGTTGGAGTTAGCACCAGCTAAGTCTGGGTCATTGGTAAGTATAAAAAATATATAAATTACTATAAATTTTTTAACATTCGTGACAGACCCCCCCCCCCCCCCCCCCCCCCCCCCTACAATTTTTCAATAAACGCTCTAGTGATTATACGTATTTGTCAGAATTGGATTTGAAGATATCGATTCTCTCCTGCTATTTAGAGTTATATACTTTCTTAAAAGTAGATTTATACTTTGACTTGTTGTGTCAGGTTATAGCAAAAACGGCACTGTGCAAAAACAGCATCTGGAGTAAACAGCACCAAGTGAGCGAAAATGGCACCAATTGATTGTGGCAAAATTAATTAATTTCATTCTGCCTTTTCTGTGTTTTGTTTTAAAACTGGGTATTTAGCCTAAGTTTGCGGATGCATTTCAGGCTCTCTAATAAATTTGTTGAAAATTGAGCAGTTAAAAATGAGAGGATATATATCTCCTCTCCCAACTCTCTTTAAATGGATTTCTTGTTGTTTAGCAGTGACTTCTAAACATTAAAAGCAAGAACACCCCTCCCCCAACCCAGGCCCCACCCTCTCCTTGGCCCTGGAATCTATCCAGTTTGGATTCATGATACCCCCCCCCCCCCTTCTTTATTATTGCTGCAGAAATCAGAATCTTGTGTGTGTGTGTGTTGAGGGGAGTCCGAATTCCAAGGACGTGCCAAGGCAATTAAAACATGGTCTTTTAGGCCATATTTGGACAGGGGCAGTCTAAACCCAAGAAATCTGGACTCCTGTGTCAAAGCCTATATAGAGGTGTGTAGCACCCGATTACCGAGGGCTGTTGTCATTGTTGGCAAGACATGACAAATATGGAATACTGGTATGGCATGTATTAATTAAATAATTTATGAAAACAACTGCAATACATGTATATTTTATTTATTCACTAATTCACTAATGCATTTTGAACAAGACTTGAGTTTTATTTTGAACCATCATCATAACAAACTGATACTCCAACTTCGTCAAAACACACCTTCTGCAAAGGCAAGCCAAGAAAATTCGAATTTTACCTGTTCTCAAATGGTCCATCCCAGTTACGTCAATTGTGCATTGTTGCAAAATGGACTCTCTTCCGAAAATACACACAAATTCCCATAAAGAATTAAAAAATCTGTTCATATAATTTTAGATTGAGCTAAAATCGCAGAAACATAATGACGGTGAAGTTAAATATATTACAGGTTATTGGGATCTGAAAACTAAAAGATATTTTCTTGATTTTGTATTATTCCTATGTTTATTTACCCCTGAGGGTTGTGGAAAAGACAGTAGGTATTTTGACAGGGCGATTTGGAAAAGCTTATTCACACCTACTATTGTCTAACACACTAAAGGTAAGTGACAACATTATTGGTTAGCCACATAACAAAACTGCCGCAAATAGAAAAACATCCTGTGCTCCCTGTACTTCAAAGAAGAGAGAAAATACATGGACAACATTATAAATCTCCAAAATGTGCGGTGTATAAACAGAGGCTGTCTGTAAGTTGCCAGTGTGCAATTGGTGATAAAAACTGTTGATCTGGCCTGCGAAAAGTAATATTAGACGTGTTTTCTGGCGCATGATTCATTTCATGACCAAGATAACCTATCAATATAATACAGGTCGCCATTACACTACAAACCTGTGTTAAAACCCATAATTGTGTGAAAGTCCACCCCCATGTTTTAGTATTTAAGAATCATGGAACCCTCCTCGTGCCAAAGCCCATTCCCCTATTTTTAAGTTGGCCTAGATGTCAACGAAAACAGGTGACTTATTGCAACATTTTAGTTACCAAATCAGGACCATATATTGAAGTTTTTATTTATTGAGGGACCCTTTTTTTAGCTTTTATTTGAAAAACTTTGTAAATAAAAAATATATTCTGGTGTTTACTTCACTCATTTATTCCCCTTTGTTAATGAATGATGCCACAAGCAGGTCAAGAGATGCAATACAGGTGTAAGAACTTGTGCAAGGCAGTGAATAAGCTCATCATATTTGGCTGAGGTTGACACATGAACAAGTCCAACAATAAATAACTGTTCATTTCTTGACCAAGAAAAACTGTCATCAATACAAAATAAGGCTCAGTATGAGTGAATCCCAATCAAGACATTGACAGAAATTCCAAGAAACAGAGTACTCCAGTTTGAAATACAGGGGAAGGGAAATAACTGTATATTTCTTCTCTGAAAAGGAGATTCCCACAGACTAAGGGTATGTTTCAGTGAACTATTCCGGTTTACTTAGTTTACAATTCCATGTAAACCTAAACTAGGTTTAGAAATCACAACAGAACGACATGTTTAATGCGAATACTATTCCACATAAACCCCTGTTTGATGTTGCTAGGAAACGCGACGCGTGAAAGTATTGTTAGGAGGGGGACACCAAAAGCATGGGAAACATATCCCTGCTTTCATTTTTAAACAATCTCAGAAACCCATCGTTAAAAAGGCCCTCATCAGAAACTTTCCAGTGATGGTGTCAAAAATTGCGTGACTGCTATCATGGAAATAAAATGGCCAAAAAGGATCTTCTGAAAGTTGTAACAATTTTTCTGAGAGAAAAACACCCGTTCAGTTGAGAATCGAATATTTTTGAAATGCCGCTTTTATGGGCTAAATAAATGTTATTAACTTTTTTTTTAATAGTTTCTCTCTCTTGAGTTCTAGCATTTTTCATGAACCTTGCACTGTTTGTTTCTGTTTTGACACTCGAAATTTGAATGTTTTATTATTGTCGTTGTGCGAGGCGTAGAACTTTTATGTGCGTTCCACTGCGCATGTCAAGAATAGAATGATAAACCAGATAACTCTGCTCTCAAGGAGGTTTAGTTGGTTTAATCCAGAATGATAAACCAGAATATAAACTGCTCAATGAATCAACCTGGTTTTTATTCCGTGCGTCTATGCATGCTCACAATAAACCAAGTAAACCGGAATAGCTCACTGAAACATACCCTATATAAATAATGATGTTTATAGTCTGCCACTCTGGGCTACCCCATTGAACAGTGTTTCAGTTTCCAAGTACATGTGTTGTCTTGTGCAGATTCTATTTTCTTGAGTGTGAAAAAATATCAGCAGGAATGATTGGTGGGTTCATAAATAGAATACACGGATAGGGATTATTACTGAAGAAGAAAGAAACCACAGCAGTTTTTTTTTTCAGGATTTTAACATATTTAGTGTAATTTTGATTAATTGAACCTATTGTGCACCTCATGATCTCCACTTTACCTACAGTTTGCATCACATCACAGTGACTGTTGGGGAAAACCAGCTAGTAAATAATGGAATATAATCAAAATTTATTTTTTTATTCAATTCAAATGTATTAATCAACTATTTGAAAGTAAGGTTTATATTTTTTTTAAATATTTTTATCAACTTTTTCACTCTAATACAAAATAATAACAATCAAAACATGTGATAACTGGAAATAATATGGTTTGACAGCACTGTCTCCAGTTGTCAAAACATCGAGATGATGTTCAGTTTGTTCAGCAGTTTAAACTGCAAATATGTGTGAGATGATTGGGTGGATATTTTTTTTTGGGAGTTTATTCTATCTTTCTTGGGTGGCTTTCTACAAAAACATTTAATGCCCACAGGAATGAATTTTACTTATCTCCCATTCTCATGCACACTGACTTGACTTGCAGACTTGATTTCATTACGTGTACGCTCCCTGTAAAACACTGCCAATCGACTCCCCACTAACTGCTCTATGAGGTGGGGTATCAAAACCCAACCATGTGACTTCAATAAGACGTACTATCGGCTATAATTAGCAGGAAGTGTTTCCCAGTGTTGTGACAAGGTTATGCTTCCGACACAAAATAGGACCTCCATACATCATTTCTCTGCAAAACAGCCGTTGATAATTAGGGAATAAAGCGCACCACTCCCAAACTATACAAATAAAAATAAAATCGGTAAAATTTATTTCAAAATATCGTACAAAATGACTTTTGAGGGCAGTTTCGATCTCGCAGGAATATTTGTGAAGACCTTGTCGTTACTTTTTGTCGATGTCAGTGTTTCTTTGATCCCGTTTTTTTTATTATTAGCAAAGTTACGCCAAAAATGGAAATGATAAAAAATCTCATTTGTAACAGGTTGAAGAACCTTTCGAAAAGAGTCATTCAAATACACACCTTTTTTGTTCTGCAGTGGTAGACGTATTCCGGGCAATGAAAAAGAACTTTACACAATTTGGTTGTGTTTCCAGGTATTCACATGATGGACAGCAGACGTCGACTTAACAGGTTGAGAACAACGTAGTTTCGTTACGCACTAAATGGGCCAAATTGCCAGAGTTATTAGACCACAGACGTCTGGAAATCTGATCTAAATCACCCCTACCTCAAAACACCTCATTCTTATATGCACCCCACCCCCCTCGAAATATATAATACACAGATCTGTGTGTTATTTATTTTGGAAGTGTGTGTGTGTGGGGGAATATAAGAGGGAGGTGTGACATTGGGAGTGATGTGATATTGATCAGGTCTCCAGACGTCTGTGGTTAGACTAAGCAGTTGGACCTGGAGGCGGGATGCACAGCAACTCCGAATTGCGACATCATCTTTAATCCGAGGACGATATACAACATTTCTCAATAAAAAAAAGAAGCGTTCAACATGTAATGTTGGATTTCAAGGTGTGCAGAAAACGAGCCGGTTCATTGCGAACTCGCCCCAGTGACGCGGCAAAGCTTCCATGTTTTACAAGGCAATGTTCCCACTCAACTTGGCGAGGCAAAAATATCAAAAGAATACCCAAAAGACAGGTGCTGAATGTTAATCTGCTCCCCCCCCCCCCCCCAAAAAAAAATTGTTCTTGGTAAAAAAAAAAATGCAGTGGAAGACCAGTCGGGTATAGATATCATCTGACTGATTGGTTGGTTGGGGGCAGGGGTGGGGGGTGGGGGGGGGGGGGGCTAAGTACAAATTCAATGGAGGCAGAGAGCCGACTGTTATGGGCCTACCATCTTGCCATCAGAGGGTGCAGTTGCATAGGCCAACCCCACAAACATTTAATGTCTGTGTTTCTGGCTCCTAATGTTCAGTGTTGCTGTAAGCCTACTACTTGTGGGCCTAGGCCTATTAAAAAAATCCCGGTAAACTTCGGTGGGGTGGGAATCTTATGCAGCATCAAGTGGGATATGCAAGTGCGATATGGGTATTGCTCCTCATCGTATGGGGCGGAACAAAATTTACTGACAGACCAAAATAATTTCCAGACTGATTTCAGATGTGGAACCAAATTGGATTAACAAACCACGCGTGCACCTACATATCGGTTCCCGGATGTAAGATGGAGCTGTGCTGAAATCGTCTATTATGACCATACCATAACACATGGGATGAGAAATCTGAGTCAATTCCTCTCCAACACAGTTTCATCTAGCATGCGGTTCGACCTATTGTTCAGGTGAACAGAATATTCTTTTACATTGAGCCATGCAGGGCCTTTGAAACACTGTGGATGACCAAGACTGTAATTGTGGATATCCTGGAACCCATCAACGGTACATGGAGAGAAATTCTAAACAGAAACACTAACAGAGTGGAATTTTCACACATGTATCATTTTAACCCATGTGAAAGAAGCATTTCATTGAACTGAGGGTCCTTTGAACGACAACCTACGGCCCATCTGTATAAATATGTTGTGCTCGGTGTCCCTTTTTCACCGAAGCGGAGAGCATATTTTGTGAGTGGAAACCTTACTCCACGAGTGTTTTAGCAGAGACCCTTCTTTATATAGCGAGATGGGACGCGATGTGTCTGAATGTATCTGAGATCAGTTAAAAATTATAAATTGGCAGAATTTGGGAGAGTTTTCAGTTTCTCGTCTGAACTCAGCAAAATTAGAAGAAACATATACATATATTTTATATTTCGTTAAAAAACGATGCGTATAGCTTGAGGTTTGTTGCTTTGGACCACTGAGAAAAGTAGATACAGGCTGTTGTAATATAACTGAATATAACACAACACTCAACATGATCAATTATTGAGTTCTCGCGGCAGCAATAAAATTTGGTAGCAATAACATTTCCTAATCCAAACCAATCCTTTAATTACCCTTCCAAAGATGTAAAACAAGAACCGACAATAGCTACTGATTGTTTCAGAAACCGCCTCTGATCGCAATGAAAACATTGACTGGTGACAATAGATAAAGCATAAATTACTCCTATGAAGTTTATTCTTTTGAGATTTCCAACATCAGAAACGGGTTAAATTGAATTACAATTATGTTTTTCTATATACTTTTATATTTGCACAGCATCTTGTAAAGAAAATTTTGTTTCTAACATTCGACCTACCATTTAACAATTTTATTAGCACTATGACAAATGATGAAATTATTTTGAATCTATTTATAGGAAAAGACAGCGCTCGTGTGGTGTTTTCCAACAAATAGTTGCAACACAATGAGAAAAAATTCAATTTCTAACATTCGGCCTGTCTCTTAAGTTAACCGTGCACATGTATATTAGCACTACGAAAAAGCCCTGGGCCGATTTAATCCGTGGTCCGACTTAGGGGCATACCTCACTTGCTGACTTTATTTTTGGCCGACTTCTCCCATGGGCGCCTTCCCAACATTTAACTCTTTGTAGACTTTATACCACAACAACACAGCTTACTTTTTTTTTGCGACAATTTATTGGAAAACATCCAGTGGTGTTTTGAATAGATAGTTGCAAAAAATGAGAAAAAAAAACAAAACAATTTCTACAGCCCCATGTCTTGGCGCACACTCAGAGACCATGTGTTCGAGTGTTGTTTTCTTAATACTGGATACCTGTCTTTTCCACCTAAGATCGCCGTATGTACATGTGCCGAGTCGACGTCCAGTAAGAGTAGGCTTCGACACCCTTATAGTTTAAAGTCCCCTTCCCCATAAATAACAGATGTATGCCCCCCCCCCCCCCCCCCCACCACAACAGTTGTCAAAATATTTTTTGCTTCCAAAACAAAGCTTATGACCCCTGATTGAAACAACGCTACACGCTCGTTTCAGTCAAAAGTCATAAAATATACTTTGGAAGCAAAAAATTAAGATAAAAACCTTTAAAAATGGGAATGACGAATTTCGTGTATAGCGCTGGCCGATTTTTACAGTTATGTCACGTAAAGCGTTAAATGCAAATGTGAATATTACACAGCAATTAGACTTGAATATTTCTCCACTTGAACTTTATATGCCAAGATTATTTTAAAGTTAATTGAATATATTGATATATATGCATTCCCAGTAAATTATAGCAAAATACAGAATGAATTTCAAAAAGATATTTAACAACATTTGATAAATAAAAGTTCTCAAAAAGGTTATAAACGACATCTCAAAAGTGTTAGGCTTTATCAGACCAGTGCCGGAAAACCCCATTAATTACACTACTGTGCAAGCGACCGTTAACATGAATATCCTAGGTCCGAGGTGAGACAAAAGTATTAAACCCACCCGATATTACGCGAACAATGATATTAAATTGGATAAGACATTTGAAGTGAAAGGGATTAAGTCCAGAGAGCGTAATCTCGGCATCAATTGTGAAATAGATTAGATCAAATAAACTACTGCATGTTTATGTCACAGAATGTCACAATGATAACCAGTCATCATTAATTTTCTGCATCAAATTTATGTATGTTTGTGTCGGAATGTTGCATTTCGTCGAGTTGAGTTTGTTGAGTTATACATGTATTTCGACCACAAAATTGCGAGAGTCGTGCAAAATACGACAATAAGTACATCGTTTTCGCTCAGGTGCCCCAGAAATTAATTACAGCTGTAACATATGACCGTGAAGCATGACGATTTTAATTATGTGTCAGACATTGACTTGAGAAACAATCACCAATATTAGTCGGCGACTTTTCTTAGATCTTGAGTGAAGATATCGTGGACCTGGGATATTCATGTAATGGTCGCTTGCGCAGTAGTGTAGCTCCGCCCACTCATAAAAAGTTCCTCTATAAATAGACACAGAGATCTTGATTGAATCAGATTAACAGAGACTGTATTATGTAATCATATGTAACAACTGGGGTAATTTGAAAGACAACTTTTACAGGGACTGTACACGTAATGTGTCGTCCTGAAGCCCATCCCCCATTTTTTAGCTCACCTGAAAGGCCATGTGAGCTTTTGCTATCACTTGGCATCCGTCATCGTCTGGCGTCCATAAACTTTTCACATTTTCATCTTCTTCTCTGAAACCGCTGAGCTCGTGTGAACCAACTTGGCAGGAATGGTCTATGGGTGATCCTCTACAAATAATCCACATTTTGTTCCTGTCGGATGAAAAACATGGCCACCAGAGGCATTGTGTGATTTTGATTAGTGGATTTTCAAAAATCTTCTCTGAAACCACAAGGCCAAATGTTTTGGAACTTCACATGCTTGATGCTTGTGACACCCTCTACCAACGATCCTCATTTAATGTTGATCAGGTTGTAAACATGGCAGCAATTGCAGCTTATAGTTACCATAGAAACCCAATGTGAAATCACATTTTCATCTTCTTCTCTGGAACTACTGAGCCAATGTGAACCAAACTTGGCAGGAATGGTCTATGGGAGGTCCTCTACAAACAATCCTCATTTTATTCCCGTGGGTTGAAAAGTATGGCCGCCAGACGCATTCTTTGATTCTGATTGGTGGATTTTTAAAAATCTTCTCCTCTGAAACCACAGGGCCAAATGTATTGAAATTTTACATGGTTGATGACTGGGACATCCTCTACCAACTATCCTCTTTTAATGTTGATTGGGGTGCAAACATGGCTGCAATTGCAGCTTATAGTTACTATAGAAACCCTATGGGAAATAACATTTTCATCTTCTTCTCTGGAGCTATTGAGCTGATGTGAACCAAACTTGGCAGGAATGGTCTATGGGAGCTGATGTGAACCAAACTTGGCAGGAATGGTCTATGGGAGGTCCTCTACAAATGATCTTCATTTTATTCCTGTGGGTTGAAAAACATGGCCGTCAGAGGCATTCTCCGATTCTGATTGGTGGATTTTTAAAAGTCTTCTCTTAAACCACTGGGCCAAATGCATTGAAACTTTGCGTGGTTGATGACTGGGACACCTCTCTCAATGATCCTCATTTAATGCTGATCGGGTTGCAAACATGGCTGCAATTGCGGCTTATAGTTACTATAGAAATCATATGGGAAATAACATTTTCATCTTCTTCTCTGGAACAACTGAGCCAACATGAACCAAACTTGACAGAAATGGTCTATGGGAAGTCCTCTACAAATGATCATCATTTTGTTCCAGTGAGTTGAAAAAAATGGCTGCCAGAGGCATTCATTCATTGATTCTGAATCGTGGATTTTTAAAAATCTTCTCTGAAACCACAAATCCAAATGTTTTGAAGCTTTGCATGGTTGACGACTGGGACACCCTCTACCAACGATCCTCACTTAATGTTGATTGGGTTGCAAACATGGTCTCAATTGCGGCTTATAATTACTATAGAAACCCTATGGGAAATAACATTTTCATCTTCTTCTCTGGAACTACTGAGCTGATGTGAACCAAACTTGGCAGGAATGGTCTATGGGAGGTCCTCTGCAAACGATCTTCATTTTGTTCCCATGGGTTGAAAAATATAGCTGCCAGAGGCATTCTCTGATTCTGATTGGTGGATTTTTTAAAATCATCTCCTCTGAAAGCACAGGGCCAAATGCATTGAAACTTTGCTTGGTTGATGGCTGGGACACCGTCTACCAACGATCCTCATTTAATGTTGATTGGGTTGCAAGTATGGCTGCAATTGCAGCTTATAGTTACTATAGGAACCCTCTGGGAAATCACATTTTCATCTTCTCTTGAACTACTGAGCCAAAGTTGGCAGGAATGGTCTATGGGAGGTCCCCTACAAACAACCCTCTTTTTGTTCCTGTCGTTTGAAAAACATGGCCGCCAGAGGTATTCTCTGATTCTGATTGGTCAATTCTGAAAAATGTTTTCTGAAACTTCAAGCTTGGCCAAATGTTTTGAAACTTCGCAATGTAAGAGGAACAACTTTGCTGTTATATGTTATTATGAAAATATGAACCCTATGTCAGCAGGGTAGCTTGAGTAGTACAGTAAGTGGAGAGTGTATTGTAACTAAATCACCAGTGTAGTGGAATCATCACCCAAAGTATCAGTTTCAAATTCTGTACATGAGAACAAAAAAACCACAAGCAATGTGCCAGCCAATGGACCTCTGGGTTTAATATGAAATCCATTGGCTGGAACTTTGCTTGTGACTGTTATGCTTTGCAACAGATTTTCTTGGGGGGGGGGGAATTTCCACTCTGTGGGTGGTTTTAGTGATAATGCACTCCCCACATACTGTAGCAGTTTTCTTCACTGAAAACTGGGACAATGATAAAATAGTGTGTTATGTTGGGATGTAACTGGAAACAACTTTCCTGCTACATGTTATCAGAAAAACTGTCAAGTTGTGATTGTTACAGGTGTTTGGAAAACTTTGCTGTAATTTTATACTGGTCAGCTCTAAATGATGGTATACAAATATTCTCCACATTATTATTCTTTTGATTTAATCATTCATTCAAGATAGACATAATGACAAATTCTCTGAATAAAATGTTGTTCTTTGTGAAACCCTTTACCTGTCCAAAGTCCTTTGAAAGAGAGTACTGTCTGAAAAACTGTAATTTTCAAAATTTCTTTAACCTTCTTTTACTGATTTTTATTGAAACAGAATTCCTAAATGTGTACTGGCACTATTTGGTAAACAGTATTTCTATGATACTGTTGATTTCTAACTTAACCCTGCACATGTGTTTTCAGAGAAGTAGGTATGGATTTCCAGCAATTATGGCTGGAATATTATGAAACATTATGAAATGCAGTCTGTCCCCATCCGTCCATCCATCTGTCAGTCCATCTGCCATCCATCCATCTGTCAGTCCATCTGTTCATTCGTCTGTCAGTCCATCTGTTCATTCATCTGCCTGCCTGCCTGCCTGCCTGCCTGAAAGATTGCCCCCAGTGCTTTGAGATGGGTCAGTACAGTAAGTAGCTGATACGATATGTCTAAAACATCTCCATTTTTACGTATTATACTTGTCATAACAATAGATACCTTCTGAGGCAAAAATTTAAATAGCTGTCTCAGATTCCCCCCCCCCCCCCCACACACACCCCCCCCCCCCCCCCCCTCACCCCTAACCCCCTAAATGGCTTCGAAAAAATGGCTACCGAATTTTAAATCTGGCTCCTAGTTTTCAAATTCTGGATTGTAGACTGGCTAGTAGTTTTTTTAGGCAAGGGCAGTCCTTGTATAAGTCTCTATTGGCTAGAAAATTTATGGAAAAACAGTATGGTAAATAATTCATCTGCATATTACACTCATCAAAAATTGTACAAATTCACTCTTAGACATATTCTAGATGGGCACCACTCACATTCTAACATCAGTTCATTAATGTTACAAAAATTAATTTTCCAATTCAGTCTTTCTAGCTCAGATTTTGGTTCTGTAAATGTAATTTAATTGCATCAGGACTAGATAATGAAAGTGCAAGTGAGTTGAATTTCAATTTTCCTTTGTTGTGGGGAATTTCATCTTTTCTATAACACAGGTGTAGATTGAAACCCTGTCTTTTATTTACTCCCACCTCTAAGGTACTGCAACATATATAAAGTCGTGTGAGAGACGGCTGGGAGAGATATGCCTGTCTCAACCCAACCACGTGACAGCTATCTCACTCCACCCATGTGACCAACCTATATTGGCTTATTAGCATATTTAATGAGCACACGACTATGTAATCATCGCATGTTCTTCTGTAAACAAACAACATTTTTCTGAAGAAAATTGAAATAAAAAGACAGACCGCAAAACCAAAGGACACTTTACTCTTTTATCTGAACTTTTGGATGAACACCATTATGAGTGGAGCGAGTTGCATGAAATTTCTGTCGAAAAGTTATTGCGAATACATTACAGAATTCATAATATGGCATCATCGGAATGTGCCAGTTCCATTTCACAACAGATCTTTAACCCCTGTCTAGCCGGCATTCAGATTTAATTTTGTGGTATATACCTGTGGTATATACAGAACTTTTGTACGCTCTTTCCGATAAGCAAATTAGTTTTTTTCAGAAATGGACAACAACATTGTTCGATATAGCTGCACACAGCCGTGAATTACTTTTGATGATGTCAGGCTGTTTTGCTGGGGGAGAAAAATTATCCCTGATGGGGGCAGAGGCCAGGTGTGAGATGGGGAAATCTCACCCTTGGGACAAGATATTTGGTCCAGACACTCGACAAGCCTCATGTCTGGCCCAAATATCTTGCCCTTGGGTGAGATTTCTCCATCTCACATCCTCTCCCACCAGGGATAATAATAATCTGGCAAATTGTCTGAATTTGTCCTACAAAAAAAAATCACAGATATCTCTCTTTACCACCATTACACTCTCTGTCTCGACAGTTCAAAACTCAGACCATAAGTTTAACACCATGGACAAGAGATTATCAAAGTGTCCAAGAATTCACCCTAGAACCCTAATTTCCTTTCATTTGCTCTGGCAGTTTCTGCTGATTAAGTTTTGTTTTTTATCTTTCATATCAAATCTTTGCCATAACAAAGTGCAGTTTCAAATGGAAGTACATGTTAGACATTTTTTTTCAAATTTTTGAGATTGGGAGGGTTTTATTTTTTATTTTTTTTCTTGCATGTAGTGAGCCTGAACTGAGAGGCTTTTCACTGTCTTTTCACACACAGAACATGTGGAAAGTGAATACTTACACAAATAAACATTAAATTCTAAGAATAAAACCTTTTGCATCTTTGGTAGTATGCTTTGGGGATTTTAGTTTCCGAGTCCCTTCCTTGTAAATTTTAAAGCCTAGTCTATGAATTGCCTGATTTTGTAGTAATATTGGAAGGAATAGACTGCATTGTAGACTGCAAAGCTATAAAAACATCCAATGAGAGATTCAGTTTCAAGGAGGGATTGCTTAAAATAAAAAAAAAAAGCATAATTTTCAAAATTTTGTTTGTTGGATTTTAGCAAATTTAGTTGCAAACCACTCTTATCCCTACTTCATACAGCATTTAAATTAACCTAGCAGCTATTTTCACTTCAGTCTTGTCTTCCTATACAGAGGGCTAAGACTTGACTAGAAATAAATACTAAGCCTTTAACCCTTTACCTAAAATAGCGGCCAAAAATGGCCAGGAAATTAACAGGATAAGCTGACCACAGCCTAAGTTTCTCAATCAACCCACACAAATACAGTGGAACCCTGTTAATTGAATAGTCACTTTGCCAATGGAAATTATTCAATTAGGAGAATTCAGTTAGCATGGATTGTGTCACTTTCCTGTATTCCAGAGATAAACTTACCATTTATTCTATTATTTCTTGTTTGACAGAGCTCCAGGAGCTCTGTCAAACAAGATATAATAGATTAAATGCTTGTATTGGATGTACTGAGACCAAATAGGTCTATAAACAAAGGAAAACTGGGGAGAGTCGGTAATTTCTCGACAGGTTACAAGATTTTTTATTCAATGATCAGGAGTTTACTCTATAACCTATATTCATTTTATTTATTTAATGATGTTTAAGGTCACATACTTCTGCATAATGGCTAATCATGACCGTAACAGTTTTACGGGTGGAGGAAGCCGGAGAACCCAGAGAGAACCACTGAGCAACGGCGAACAACTGTCGGCTCCCCAACATACTAACTCCACACAAGCAGGGTTAGCTTTGGTTGAAGACAAGTACACCATTGACGTGCAGTACGCCTTAGTACACAGCGTCACCATGCCCCCACGTGGGCAGTGGGGGTGAAGTGTCTTGCCCCTAGGACACAATGCAGTTGCTGCAGGTGGGATTCGAACCAAGGACCTCATGGCTTGCAGCCTGAACCTCTACCTACTGAGCCACTGCACCCCCCTATATTCAATTAACAGGTCAAATTTGTACTGGAGGTATGGTAAATGGGTTTATATTGGAAAATTATATTCAATTAACAGGGTTATTCAGTTAAGAGATATACATTTAAATGGGCTCCACTGCATGGATGTCTAATAATATACATATTTGTATGGTTTTATTGAAAAAATGTGAAATTTGTTTTTGAAAAATGAGAAATTTAATTTAATTTTTAGCTTAACTTGACAAAGTCAAGATAAGCTATTGCCATCAAGCATGTGGAAGTCTGTTAGTCTGTGAGTCTGTTCACATTTTCCTTTAACACAGGCTACACCACGTAGTTCCTGTCTGATCGTCAATTTCATATGCAGGTTTGGGGTCATGTCTAGATGAGAACGTCCCCTTTTGGTCATGATCGGTCAACCGGTATGGCTGCCCGAGCTCAAAACCCGAAAACCATTAACACAGTCTACAGGTCGTATTTATGAAGGGATTTCATTGTAACTTAGTAGGATGCCTCTGTATAATGCCCAGATGAAAATGTCACCTTTTGGTCATGATCTGTCAGCCATGATGGCTGCCCAAGCCCGAAACCCAAAAACGTTTAGCACAGTCTGCAGGTCATATTTAATATGGAGGGATTTCATTCTAACTTGGTAGGATGACTCCGTATGATGCAGCTACAGGGGCCCGAAGCCTGAAAATCTTCAGCATGGTCTTCAGGTCATATTTATGAAGGGATTTCATTGTAACTTGGTAGGATGACTTCAAATAATGTCCAGATGAGAACGTATATATAATCCCTAGATGATGACAACCCCTTTTGGTCGTGATTGGTCAACTGTGATGGCTTCAGGGGCCCAAAGCCCAAAAACCTTGAGCACACTCTACAGGTCATATATATGAAAGGATTTCATTGTAACTTCATAGGATCACTCCAGATTATGCCCAGATAAGCACTTCCCCATTTGGTCACGATCTGTCATCCGTGACAACTGCCCGAGCCCAAAACCCGAAAACCTTTAGCACAGTCGGCAGGTCATATTTATGGAGGGATTTCATTGTAACTTGGTAGGTTGACTTCATATAATGTCTAAATGAGAATGTCCCCTTGTGGACGCGATTGGGCAACTGAGATGGCTACAGGGGCCCGAAGCCTGAAAACCTTTAGCACAGTCTACAGGTCATATTTATGAAGTGATTTCATTGTAACTTGGTAGGATGACTCCAAATGATGTCTAGTTAGGATGTCCCCCTTTGATCGTGATCATTCAACCTTGATAGCTGCCCGAGCCCAAAAACCTTCAGCATCGTCTGTAGGTCGTATTTATGGAAGGATTTCATTGTAACTTGTTAGGTTGACTCCATTTAATACCTAGATGATGACATCCCTTTTTGGTCATGATTGGTCAACTGTGATGGCTACAGGTGCCCAAAGCCCAAAAATCTTGAGCACAGACTACAGGTCATATTTATGAAGGGATTTCATTGTAACTTCGTAGGATCACTCCAAATGATGCCCAAATGAGAATGTCCCCTTTTGGTTGCGATCATTCAGCCATGATGGCTGCCTGAGGCTGAAGCCCGAAAACCTGTTGCACAGTCTACAGGACATATTTATGAAGGGATTTCATTGTAACTTGGTAGATTGACTTCATATAATGTCTAGATGAGAACGTCCCCTTTTGGATACGATCGGGCAACTGTGTCGGCTATAGGGGCCCGAAGCCCGAAAACCTTTAGCACAGTCTACGGGTCATATTTATGAAGGGATTTCATTGTAGCTTGGTAGGATGACTCCAAATAATGCCTAGATGAGAATGTCCTTTTTTGGTCATGATCATTTAGCCTTTACTGCTGCCCGAGCCCAAAAACCTTCAGCATCGTCTGTAGGTCGTATTTATGGAAGAATTTCATTGTAACTTGTTAGGTTGACTCCATATAATGCCTAGATGATGACATCCCTTTTTGGTTGTGATTGGTCATCTGTGACAGCTACAGGGGCCCAAAGCGCAAAAACTTTGAGCACAGTCTGCAGGCCATATTTATGAAGGGATTTCATTGTAACTTTGTAGGATTACTCCAGATGATGCTCAGATGAGAATGTCCCCTTTTGGTTGCGATCATTCAACCATGATGGCTGCCCAAGCCCGAAGCCTGAAAACCTTTAGCACAGTCTACAGGTCATATTTATGAAGGTATTTCATTGTAACCTGGTAGGTTGACTTCATATAATGTCTAGATAAGAACATCCCCTTTTGGTCGTGATTGGGCAACTGAGATGGTTACAGAGGCCCGAAGCCCCAAAACCTTTAGCACAGTCTACAGGTCATATTTATGAAGGGATTTCATTGTAACTTGTTAGGAAGACTCCAAATAATGACTAGATAAGCATGTCCCCTTTTGGTTGTGATCATTCAGCCTTGATGGCTGCCAGATCCCAAAAACATTTAGCATAGTCTATAGGTCGTATTTATGGAAGGATTTCATTGTAACTTGTTAGGTTGACCCATATAATGTCTAGATGATGACATCCCCTTTTGGTCGTGATTGGTCAACTGTGATGGCTACAGGTGCCCGAAGCCCAAAAACCTTGAGCACAGTCTACAGGTCATATTTATGAAGGGATTCCATTGTAACTTCGTAGGATCACTCCAGATGATGCCCAAATGAGAGTGTCCCCTTTTGGTTGCGATCATTCAACCATGATGGCTGCCCGAGCCCGAAGCCCAAAAACCTTTAGCACAGTCTTCAGGGCATATTTATGAAGGGATTTCATTGTAACTTGGTAGGTTGACTTCATATAATGTCTAGATGAGAACATCCCCTTTTGGACACGATTGGGCAACCGTGACGGCTACAGGGGCCCAAAGCCCAGAAACCTTTAGCACAGTCTACAGGCCATATTAATGAAGGGATTTCATTGTATCTTGGTAGGATGACTCTAAATAATGTCTAAATGAGAATGTCCCCTTTTGGTCATGATCATTCATCCTTGATCGCTGCCCGAGCCCAAAAACCTTTAGCATAGTCTATAGGTTATATTTATGGAAGGATTTCATTGTAACTTGTTAGGTTGACTCCATATAATGCCTAGATGATGACATCCCCTTTTGGTCGTGATTGGTCAACTGTGACAGCTACAGGGGCCCGAAACCCAAAAACCTTGAGCACAGTCTACAGGTCATATTTCGAAGGGAATTCATTGTAACTTCGTAGGATCACTCCGGCTGATGCTCAGATGAGAATGTCCCGTTTTGGTTGCGATCATTCAACTATGATGTCTCCTTTTGGATGCAGTTGGGCAACTGTGGTGGCTACAGGAGCCCCAAGCCCGAAAACCTTTAGCACGGTCTACAGGTCACATTTATGAAGGGATTTCATTGTAACTTCGTAGGATGACTCCAAATAATGTCTAGATGAGAACGTCTCCTTTTGGTCACAATCATTCAGCCTTCATGGCTGCCCAAGCCCAAAACCCAAAAACCTTTAGCACAGTCTATAGGTCGTATTTATGGAAGGATTTCATTGTAACTTGTTAGGTTAACTCTATATAACCCTAGATGATGACAACCCCTTTTGGTCGTGATTGGTCAACTGTGACGGCTTCAGGAGCCCGAAGCCTGAAAACCTTGAGCATACTCTACAGGTCATATATATGAAGGGATTTCATTGTAACTTCATAAGATCACTCCAGATTATGCCCAGATGACAACGCCCTCTTTTGGTCATGATCATTCAACCATGATGTCTTCCCGAGCCCAAAACCCGAAAAACTTTAGTACAGACTACAGGTCGTATTTGTGAAGGGATTTCATTGTAACTTAGTAGAATGACTTGGTATAATGTCGAGATGAGGATTTCCCCTTTTAGTTGCAATTGGTCTTTCGTCATGGCTACACAGGCCTGAATCCCAAAAACCTTTAGCACAGTCTACAGGCCATATGTATGAAGGGATTTCAGTGTAATTTGATAGGATGACTTGTTTTCGAATAATTTCACTGTAACTTGGTAACTTTCATTGACATATGTTAACTGTGAGGGCCACATGCATTAACTGTGAAGTCATATTAACCCACCCCTCAGCTCTTTAGTAGTGTACACCTCATATTATTTTTATTAAAAACATAGCATACAGGGAACAGAAATTAACATATTCCCAATTATTACAATTCTTGTCATATTTCATAATCCTTTCATAAACATTGAACATTATCCTTTTCATCAAACACAACACACAGACAAGTTAAGCTACAGTGTCATTGACACGTTCATTAAAAATAATGTGTTAGGTAAAGGGTTAAACTTACAGTTCAGTGATGAGTGGAATTTCCATGCCATTACAAACTGCCTTACATTATGGATTTGTATTCCATGCTTTCTATTGTAGTTAATGACAGGGAGCAAGAAAACCAAAATGTACTTGATCACACAGTTGTGTTACATGTATCTTCAAAAAACGAACTGAAAAGGTGTCCCTATAAAATGTTAGAATTTCTCCATCATGTTCTTTTCAGGAAAATCCAAAATGGGCAGAGGAAATATTTGATGCTTGCAGTGAGGTTGTAATTCCAGAAACAACTGACAAAAAGGACAAATTTGTACGTGAGCTGGCTAGTAATTATGAGAACTTCCTGGGATACTTTCTGGGACCTCTTAAGTAAGTAAATTTCCTTGTATTATTCAGGTCTGCAACGCTTAATTGTGAAACAAATGTATCACAATTCATTCTCTGACGATATGCATCATGATTTGATTGCACTGTATCATAATATACGTGGACCCAAAATTTCATGAATATTTTGTTGAAATCTAATTTCATTAAAATGAAGCTGCTTGACCCAAAACTGTATGATGATTTGTTATTTGGCCATTGTGTGGGTGGATATTAGATTTTTCCCTCTACTCACCAGTCCAGTAAAAATCTGAGAACTCAAGAAGCAAATCTGCAGTTATGGATCCCCAGGTCAACAGGTGGTCCATAACTGCAGATTTGCTTCTTGTGTCCTCACTTTTTGATGATTGATGAGTGTATTGTGATATGTATTGAATCGTGGGGTTCGTATCATGATATGCATCAAATCATGAGAAAATGTATCATTGCAGCCCTAGTATTATTACAATTATAGTATTTGGTACAGAAGACTACTAGTTGGGTTAATGATCATTCCCTTCACCTATCCTTCACATCTGAAAAAAAAAATAGAGCAACCAATATTCTGGTTAGCTGATTCATTGGAACTTAGACAAATAGTTCTTTCAATTACTATGATGTAGGCTCCTGTAAAAATTTGAAATTGGATTTGAAAGTAAGTATTCAATGCGATTCGATTTGAAATCAGAAATTCGAATATTTTCGAAAAAACTTTGGTCATAATCGTGAATGTTTACAGATTGTAATTGATCACATTACTTTACATTCAGTATTATTCTGAGTAGAAATGTAACTGTCTTCTAGCGGTAACAGTATTTGTAGCAATGTAGCTACAGCTGTACAAGAGTTGTAGCTGCATTACTACAAACACTATTATTACTGCTCATTTCAACTTATTGTGCATTATGACCAGTGAACATTTATGAAAAGTTTTGAACTTTAAAAAGTTATTCAGATGTTCAACTTTAATAAATGATTTGTTCCACAACATGACAACTTTATTTTATATTGAGTACTGTTCTATTCAATCACAGTTACTTGATACATCATTAAAAGATTCAGTTTTCTAAAAGAATATCTCTGATTATTATATAAACAGAAGTAGAACAGGCTTTAATTTACAAGCGGGTTGGCTCCATTTAGTGATGAATCAATAATCGCAATCTGAACCGGCCGGTTATGGGGCATTGGCTGATTATGACAACTGGCAGTTAAAAACCAGCAGTTTCCGGTTATTCTATATTTAATACTGACTATTAAAAATCCCTTTAATATCTGGCCATTTCAATAAAGTTTCAACATTAAAAACGTGTGTAGTGCATAGCAGAAAATTTGGGGATTTGCAGAGCAGAGATATTATGAAATTTACCAACTGCAATCAGTGTGAGATCACCACCATTCCCCGAAGATTGTTGAGTTCATGTAAACATTAGAGAAACACATCAAGGGAGGTAACAAGTTGAAAATAGAACATTGAATAAGAGAATAATACAATCTGACAAACGTGTAAACCACACATCATACGACTTCACAACACACATTAACATCAAAATTATTATTCATTTAAGACACAAAGTATGTGTGCTCAGTATATTCCTGGTTAATACAGCCAAATGTATTGTATCCTTACACAAAACTGTATTAACACTATTTACCGGAATAAAACATAATCTTCATGAGAACAATATCGTGTGATTATTCGTTAATAACGATCTTTTCCCCACACCCCAACCAAAATGCATATATTATTTTGGCAAATATTTCCCCCAGCCCTAAATATGCATACTCTGAGAACTTATGTGGTATTAAGCTTTGGTAATTGATGATTTATGACTGAAATTCTGTAGTATAACAGGCACCAACAGATTTTCTTCTGTGTCCTGTAATCGGTTAATAGCAAGTTTTGATAATCGGTTCATTACTAGCTCTATTTGGCGTTGAATTATTGTTTCGTTTCTACATTTTGATTTAAAATATTTGGCATCACAACCGAATGTGGTCGATCCAATTTGAAACAAGTTTTTTCCAAAAAAACATGATAAAAGTGAGGTATCAGCCCTATAAGATAGGTTCGATTAAAAATGTGTATTGCTGCAGTTTTGAAACTACAAAGTCAACAATTCAAATAGTTTCAGTTAATTTCTATATTATTGATTTATCTCTCAATTTATAGTGTGGGAAGTGGTGAGGCAAAAAATGCACTCTACATAACTGTGTGTCTTTTAATAATTGGGGTTATCATTTTTGGAAAAAGCTTTAATGTTGTTTCCATTAAATGTGATTTGATTCGAACTTTGATTCAAAATTTGATTCGGAATTCAATATTTTTATACTGTACCAATGACCCAGACTTAGCTGGTGCTAACTCTAACAAAACCAGGGCCAAACACAAATTTTGCCCCCCCAATCCCCAAAATTTGCATCCAAAACCAAAAGAAATCATGTCCTATAGAACCTCCATACTTCGCCCCTACTGTGCATGCGCAGTGTCAAGGACGTTCCGAAATTGGCGCCAATTATCATTCTCTGTTTGGCCCTTCATCAGTCAACATCTCACTGATCTTTGTGCTTGTAAATCTCAGTTTAAAGGATGCCAGACACGTAATTATTGGAGAAATGGTGATTCTAAGGAGGATATAGAAGGAGGAGAGGAAAAAGGAGTGACAAAAAATAATCAGGGCTGTACTTAAAATTTTTTATGAAATTATGTTAAGTTGCCTATTTTCGAGGCATGGGCCTCTTGTTGTCATTCTTGCTAATTGTTGCACTGCTTATTCAGTGTTTCCTCTCTCCTGGCCTTCTAAGTCCCCCTTGCAATTCTCCCATGCTTTTGGCATATTTTTGAGAAAGTTCATTTCTAAAATTCTCTTGAGAGAGTTGCTTGGTTACAGAATGTTTTCTGTTATTTTCCCCATAGTTACGTTTTCACCCATGGGTGTATAAACGTTGTGTTCTGCATCTTCCATCTGATGTTCTGCAGATTCTCCCCTGGGAGTCTCTGCCTTGCATCAGATAGAGTGTAATTTTGATGACTGATTTCGGGCCAGTTTTTTCAGTGCCTGGAGTCATGTTTTCTGGTGTTTTACACTGTTTGTTTACATTGGCAACAGTCTCTTTTGAGGGGGGCTGTTTGCCTTTGGTGTAGTTTATCTCACTATAAGATACATTTTTATTATCCGTAAGTGTTGCATTAATTATTTAATATAAATTTAAAATTTTTGACCACACTTAGCCATCGGATCCATCGGGGCTCAACGTTACTTTTCAGAAACTTGGGCTTCGCTGAAAAAATATTTTTCAAAAATTTTTTTGATTTGCAATTGTTTTTTCATTATTAATGGATCATGTTATTATGTATCTTTGTATCAGGGGTTTGTGCGAGTAACTAGGACTTGTTGTTGACTTTTCACAATGAAAGGATATTGTTCAAATTGTAATAGGAAGAAATCTTCCTCTGACTTTCATGATCATTGTATTAATTGTAGTCAGTGTTCTCGCACTAATCCCTGTTCTATATGTCAATATTGGGATGACAAACATTGGAAACGTGTGTCACGGTATGTTGTTACTGGAGAAAGGGCTATGCCGGCTCTTTCTCCGCAAGGTCACTCTACTCTCTCAGTTTCTGTTTCAGAGGAACAAGAACAGGGTGATGTTTCCATGTTATCTTCCGCAAGTGCGCTTCCGTCGTCACAAATGAATACAGAGCTAGCGGCAAAAGTGCTCATGGAGATTAAACAAATGTCGTCCGCTAGCTTGCCCAGTGTAGCGTCCATTCACCGAATGGTTCGGCAGCCGGGTTCGTCCGATGCGGTCCAGGAGGAAATGTTGGGTGATGCGAGCACTATAACCATTCAACGTGCACACCCAGTGACGCCGGATAGTAGGCGAGATCGGAGGAAGCCTTTGAGTCCGGTTCCTAGCTCGTCCAGGTCCAGCCGGGCCGCGAGCGAGAGAGGCCCCTCTCTCGTACAACAACATCTGGGACCAGATGTTGTGGTACAAAATGTGTCGCAAGCGGAGCATACGTCCGTCGCTCGGGACACTCCGTTGTATAGGCAGTCCGCGGAGACTGCTCAGGCTTCTTCTTCTCGTCAGCGCACACGACCGCACCTTGGCTGCGTGACCGCCAATATCTTACCAGCTTCGCCGATCAGGGATTCTTCGGCGACCAGGTCACACCATCTGGCAGCCAGGGACACGAGGCCGATGGACTCAGGACGTTCGCATAGAAAAAGTATGCGGGAGCCATCAGATGCGGAGCTGCCCTCGGCGAAGCAGCGAAAGGCTGCGCCTCCGCAGGTCTCGATGCCGGACGTACTTGTGCAGATAGCACAACTTATCGCAGCAGCCGACAGAAACGGTGTCGGATCGGGAATTATCCGACGGCGCAGGGTCGGTACGCTCCGCCGAAGCATCGGGGGCGGACGACCGGGAGCATCATGAGGTCCGACCGGATGGTGAAAGGGATACGGATGACTTGGACCTATCCCTTTCGGAACAACATAAAGCTGCCGTGGACTTCATCCGGCACTTTCTCCCTCAAGTTGTTCCGCCGGGCCAGACTGCTGCGGTTCCGGACAAGAGGATTATAGCGTCATTGGACTCTGAATTTTTTGAGCGGTTTAGGGACATCGCTCCCGAGTTTCCGTCGCAGTCCAATAATGTTGCAAGAACTTTTGAATTATTGAACGACGCTATATTTAAACTTGCTTCCAAGACGGGGAAAGCAGGTTTCTTGTCCGCCAATACTCTCAACCTGCCTTTCATTAATGCAAGGAATAAATTTGACACGGCAGGACAGGGTATTCCGAGAGTTCCTCTGCGTATGGTCGACGAGGCGGAAGACTTAGAGCTATCATTACCGTCGTCGGCTTCTATTCCAACCGCGGTGTTGGAAACAGCTATTTCGTCTAACAGAGCCAATTTAGATGCCTTATCTTACGCAGATCACCTTACTAAGGCGTTATCACTGCGCCTTCAAGGGAAAGAATTTCAGGATATACAATCCTCTTTAAGACTTCTTTCAAGGGCAGTAGCTTATTCCACGTGTTACTCCGCCCTTTCAGTGGCAAACCTGGAGTTGGTTAGACGTGACGCAGCCCTAGCTACATCCACACTCGTGGATACTAAGGTGAAGAACTCTCTCAGAGTCGCTTCGGTCTCCGGAGGACTTCTCTTTGACGGCAAGCTTTCTGCTATTTATGATAAAATTACAAAGAAAGCTTCGGATTCTCTATTGTTCAAATCTGCTTCTAAGAAGTCGGATACGGCAGACAAGAATAAGACAGGCACTTCTGGGTCTAATGCGCCCAAGAGAGGTTCCTATAGAGGTTCCGGTGCGTCCTCTTGGTCTTATTCGAGAGACCGTCAAGGTAGCGACTCACGTTCGGGACGTCCTTCGGGCCGGGACAACCAGTCGGACGCCCCGAGGTCGACGGGACGAGATGCGGGTCGTGGAGGACGTGGTTTCTCCTACCGCAGGCCTCGCAGGTCCAGGAGGTGATGGCTTAAACCTCTATCGCGTACCGGTTGGCGGAAGGTTGTCGAGCTTTTCACAAGAATGGGCGTTGATTACGGACGACGCTTGGGTGAGAGGAGTGACTTTGGATGGTCTAAAGATATCCTTCAAACGAAAGCCTCCATTAACTCGAAGTCCGAAGTGGACTCAACTTCCGTCAAATCCGCAGAAAAGAGACGCTCTATTATCAGAGGTGCAGTCTCTTTTAATGAAGAACGCGGTAGAGGTCGTAGAAAACCAGGAGACTCCGGGATTCTACAGCCATCTGTTTCTGGTTCCGAAACCAGACGGCTCGTTCCGTCCAGTCATAGATTTGAGCTGGATAAACAAGCTGATCGTCGCTCCGAAGTTTTATATGGAGACGATTTGGTCGGTCAGAGCGAGTATTCGGGTGAACGATTATGCAACAAGCATAGATCTCAAAGATGCGTACTTTCACGTCATGGTACATCCGACATTCAGAAAGTATCTACGCTTCGCAGTCCTAGGAATGGTGTATCAATTCCGGGCGATGTGCTTCGGATTGAATCTAGCACCCTGGGCTTTCACTCGGGTAATGAACTCGGTAATGATCTATTTCCGAGCTCATTCGTCTGCGGTAACATCGGCCTACCTGGACGACATTCTTCAGAGGTACGGCAACGAGTTAATGCTTCAGAACGATGTTCAGAATCTACTTCTATTGCTCCGACGTCTCGGTTTTATAGTAAACGAGGAGAAGTCGGATCTGGTGCCGTCCAAGTCATTCACACATCTGGGAATGAGCTTCGAGACGCACAACAATCTCGTTCGTCTGCCGTTAACCAGAGCGAAATTAGTCAGTTGTTACGCTCGCTATTGTCTGCACGCAGACAAAGTCACAGCGAGAGAATTTATGAGACTGATAGGTCTGTGCAGAGCCGCTGCGGATCTCATTCCGATGGGGCGGTTACGCACGCGTCCTCTCCAAATTTTCTTGACTCAGAATTGGAGTGTGAAAATTCATTCGCTCGACATAGACGTTCTCTTGTCAGATCAAGTGAAACAAGAGATTCAGACTTGGGCAAACATTCAGTGGTTAACTCAGGGAGTTCCGCTGCAGTTGCCGGATCCGAGTTTTACCATTATGACGGATGCCAGTCAAACAGGTTGGGGTGCATCATTGATCCCAACGGATTCGAGATGCCAGGGTCTTTGGGATCCGCAATTCCTGGGCAAGCACATAAACATCAAGGAAATGATGTCAATTTGGCTTGCGTTACGTCATTGGATGGACATTATTCACAATGCTCATGTCCAAATCCTATCCGACAATACGACAGTAGTGGCGTATATACAGAATCAGGGAGGCACTCATTCAGTTCCGTTGTTCAATCTAACGGAAAGAATCCTTCTGTTTGCGCTAGAACATCAGGTTCTTCTTTCGGTCCGTCACATACCGGGTCGTCTGAATGTGCTAGCAGACTCCCTTTCACGAAAGGGTCGCTTGTTGTCGTCGGAGTGGACTCTCAACAAACAAGTATTCAATCAGATTTGCTACCAATGGGAACAGCCAGTGATAGACTTATTTGCGACACATCTCAACAATCAGTTGCAGACATATGTGTCTCCGTGTCCGGATCCAAGAGCATTCGCTAAACTATGCGGCTAAGTGGAAGGTTTTTCGTCGTTGGTGTAGGGATCATTCTGTAGATATTTTCGATCCCTCTATACCAGACATTGCAAACTTTCTAGTATACTTGTTTGACGAAATCAAACTGCAGCCTGTTACTATTAAGGGTTATAGGTCTATGTTATCTGATACCTATGCACATCATGATAGTTTACAAATTTGATCTAATGTCTCTTTATCTAAGTTGGTTAGAAACTTCTCGATAAATAGACCCAGAACTCTTAGGTTAATTCCTAAATGGAATTTAGCTTGGGTTCTTCTTAAATTGAAGGAAAAGCCATTTGAACCTCTTGGGACAGTAGATTTCAAATTCTTATCTTATAAGACAGCTTTTCTCTTAGCTTTCTCTTCTGCTAGAAGAGTCAGTGAGCTTCATGCACTGTCGGTGGATGATTCTCACTATCGTAGTGTCGGGAACACTATCACCTTCACTACTAATGTGGGTTTTTTAGCTAAGAATCAGGCTCCTAATAAATATCTGGAACCTATTGTTATTAAGGCTTTTCCGTCTTCAGACGGGCGTAGGCCTTTACTCTGTCCTGTTAGAGCGTTACGTATCTATAAACAGAGATCTCAGTTTATCAGAAAGGGACGGAAACGTTTCTTTCTGTCTTTGATGCCTAATAGAAGGGACATTTCGGTCCATTCTATTGCTAGATGGATTCAATTAACTATCCGTACTGCTTATGAGAGTTTATCTTCTTCTCAGCAGTCTGTGCTTAAGATTTCCGCTCATGAAGTAAGAGCTCTTGCTACTTCTTGGGCTTATGCTAATAGTATTGCTTTTACAGATTTAATGAAGGCTGCTTATTGGTCTCAGCCATCCACATTCACGAATTTTTATCTCAGAAATATTGAGTCCATTTCTGGAGACCTGTATTGTTTAGGTCCGTTGTCTGTTGCTCAGAATGTCGTCCACTCAACAGTTGCAACTATAGTTATGCAGGCTTTCTGTTCCGGCAGTGACTCCGTCTGGCTGCCCTCTTCACTCTGGGCTATTTGACCCAGGGCAAGGGGAAGGGGGGGGGGGAGGGGTGTTCCCTTAGGTCACCTGCTTTATAGTGAAAAGCAAGGGAATGCCTCCTCCAAAGTCAGTATTTCTGAGTCGCTTCCGGGATGGTTTTAAAGTGTAATATTAATGTTAAAATTCATTCATGTCATATTTTTAAAGTGTAGCTCGGTGTGAAGCATTTGTATATGTCAAGTGTCAAACGGGCTTTAATATACAATACTTGGACACTTTTAAAAGATTATAAAGAGTCTCAATTCTCTGGACTAACTTTATTTATTGGCTTACTTTAAAAATAATTAGTATAAGGGTTATACTGGATGTTAATAGAGAACATGAATGTTATTGTGCTCAATTATAAAGGGTATTGTATCTTTCTAATTTAATATTAAATAAGAAAGATACATGTAAAGCCTAATACTCCTTTTCTCCTTAAGGGGTTGCCTCTATATTATATAGTTGAGCTTATTGGATTTTCCTCTATGTCCTAGGCCCTCCAGCCTTTTTACTATTCAGCTAAGTCTGGGTCATTGGTACAGTATAAAAATGTTAAAAAATTTATAGTAATTTATATATTTTTTATACTTACCAATGACCCAGACGGGGATGACCCTCCCAGGAGTTGGGAACTCTTGCCTCCCCGCTGAGTACATAGTGCTGACCAGGCACTGCCAGTAAGAATGATAATTGGCGCCAATTTCTGAACGTCCTTGACACTGCGCATGCGCAGTAGGGGCGAAGTATGGAGGTCCTATAGGACATGATTTCTTTTGGTTTTGGATGCAAATTTTGGGGATTGGGGGGCAAAATTTGTGTTTGGCCCTGGTTTTGTTAGAGTTAGCACCAGCTAAGTCTGGGTCATTGGTAAGTATAAAAAATATATAAATTACTATAAATTTTTTAACTTTCTTATCACCAATTCGATTTGATATTCGATTCGATCAAAATCAGCAATTCACAGGTCTCTACTGTGACGGTTATTCTTTTTGACTCTTTCAGAATCACAATATTCCTGATAATGATTATAAAACATAGTGTTCTTTGGCTTTGGAAATAAAATGGAGTAGTGTTACACATTATAGGAATGAGCTCTGTAGACCCTTTCCAACCATGTGTTACATCACTACCTACCACTGTCCTAATTTAGTGAAACATGCAAGTTTTTCTCTAACACTGATAAACACACCATTACTTTGTCTTTCTCTTGTTTGAACAATGAGAACAAATTTTATCTGATAAAAGTGTTAACTGAAAACTTAAGATAAGCTCTTTTATGGTTGCCTCAATTTCTAATATAACCCCACTTTTTTTTATTAATAACTGAGATATTAGAATTGAAACTGTCTGTCAGTACAGTAGGGTTGCGATCCGATTTAAATTATCTTTCCACTTTTCTCCCTCAGAAAAGAAATGCGACAATATTGAATCTGAAATGCAATTGTCATTTTTCATGATTTGGTCTTGATTTTGCAATATTTTGTTTATGAAATCTCGACCCACTGATGTGTAAGAGTGCTGTAGTACAAAATTGTGATCTAATCAAGAAAAATGCCATTTTTGTGATCGCCAATGCTATACATCTGAACAAGTCTGTATAAGTCCATCTTGAGGATTCAGTAGTCAGATTTTAACCCTTTACCCAGTGTAATGACCAAAACAGGCTAGCACTATTCACTAAAATCACCATTCAATTGTCATTATTTTTAAAATTTTTTGTCTTAAAAACATAGCTTATGACCCCTTGTTGAGCTTGTTCCATTGAGGCGTCATAAGGTATGTTTTTGATGCAAAAACGAAAAATTTTAGTTATTAAAGAATTTTATTTACAAATGGCGTCTGCCTTTTGTGTAAGGTGAAGGGTTAATGATCTGCCCTTTAGACTTTTTAGTTATGGTATCAACACATTCTACTTGTGAGTTATGCTCCTTTTTCCATCAAGATATTGACATGTCTTGCCTGTCCAGAATGCGACTCATAGTAGTCAGATCTTAATGAAATCTTAGATGGACTTCCAGCCATGACTTGCCCTTTCTGACACATATCAAATTATGCTGTCTGCACATTCTCCATTGAGGAATATCATCGGTCTGAATCCCTTCAATTGGAAAGCAACACATGTGTCATGTTTACCGAGCACACATAATTTAAACTGCATGTGCACTTTTTAGCTCACCTGACTGCAAGTCAGTGTGAAGTATTGCCATCACTTGGCGTCCGTCGTCTGTCATCCGTTAACTTTTGCAAACCTGGCTTCTTCTTCACAGTCATTCAGCCAAATTCAAACATCTATTGCACAAACCATCCCTGGGGTATACCCTTTCTATTTTGTTCAAATGAAGCGGCTGCCATCTTCAGGCTCTGGTCAATGATGCCAAAGCCTAAAAATCTTCTTCTGATGAACCACCAGAGAGATTGCCTCGTTATATGGTCTGTAACACTCTTTGGTGTTGAATATTAAAGTTTGTTCAAAATAAGTTGGTAGATCAATATTTGGGCTCTCTGTGGGCTCATAACCATTTTGGGCTCCACCCCAAATTTCTATTACAAGAACCGATGGGCCGATTTTGAACCAAATTTTATTTTGCATGTAGCATAAGTGGGTCCAAAGTACTTGATTGATGCCTGAAATTTTTGTTGTTGACCCGTGGGAACTTCAGGGGCTAAAAATAGAAAAAAAATTCAAATGCCCATATTTTCCAAACTACATGGAATGGAGAACTGTTATTTGATATGAAGCATCCTTTTGACCAGTAGAATGGATTAAAAATAAAAAGTGGCCATTGGTTGTGTCAGTGTGTTCTGTAGGGGGGGGGGGGGGGGGGGGCATGTTTGAAAAAAATGCTGAGTCAGCATATTTGCAAAAATCAAAAAAAAAAAAAAAAATTTTCTTGAGAACCGCTGATCAGAATCTTTTGATATGTGGGATACAGCATCCATAGGACGGTCAAATACAAGGGTGTTCAAATCGACCCCTCGGTTCATATTTGGGCTCAACAGAGGAGCCCAAATAATTAACTTACGCCGCTATGGGAATAAGCTTTGAATTAAACTGTCAGATTCTTTTGATACTTGGTATACAACATCTCTACAGGGGTCAGATTGAAGTTTGTTCGAATTGAGTCCCTGGGTTAATATTTGGGCTTCCTATGGAAGCCCGAATATTAACTTGGTGCAATATGGGGAATAATCTTTAAAAATCTTCTTCTTCAGGTCCACCAGTCAGATTCTTTTGATATTTGGTATGCAGCATCTCTAGGGGGAGGGGTGGGGGGAGGGGGGTTAGATTCAAGTTTATTCAAATGGCATCCCTGGATGAATATTTGGGCTCTTTATTGGAGCTCAAATTTTAACTTGTTGCAATACGAGAATATTTTGTAAAAAATCTTCTTTTTCAGACCCTCTAGTGAGAATCCTTTCATATTTGGTATGTGACATCTCTAGAGGTGTAAGATTTGAATGTGTTCAAATTGACTCCCTAGGTTAATATTTGGGCTTCCTATGGGAGCCTGATTATTAACTTTGTGGAATATGGGGGATATTCTTTAAAAATTTTCTTCCTCAGATCCACCAGGCAGATTCTTTTGATACTTGGTATGCAGCATATTTAGTGGGGTTAGATTCAAGTTTGTTCAAATGGGATCCCTGGATGAATATTTGGATCCTTTATTGGAGCCCAAACTTTAACTTTGTGCAGTATGAGAAAATTTCTTAAAAAATCTTCTTTTTCAGACCTGCCAGTGAGAATCCTTTCATATTTGGTATGTGACATCTCTAGAGGTGTAAGATTTGAATTTGTTCAAATCGAGTCCCTGGGTTAATATTTGGGCTTCTGGTGGGAGCCTGAATATTAACTTTGTGCAATATGGGGAATAATCTTTTAAAATCTTCTTCAGATCCACGAGTCAGATTATTTTGATATTTGGTATGCAGCATCTCTAGGGGGTTAGATTCAAGTTTGTTCAAATGGGATCCCTGGATGAATATTTGGGCTCTTTATTGGAGCCCAAATTTTAACTTATGCAATATGAGAAAATTTCTTAAAAAATTCTCTTTATCAGACCCACCAGTGAGAATCCTTTCATATTTAGTATGTGACATCTCTAGAGGTGTAAGGTTCAAATTTGTTCAAATCGAGTTCCTGAGTTAATGTTTGGGGAGCCCAAATATTTACTTAGTGCATTGTGGGGAATTATCGTTTAAAATCATCTTCTTCAGGTTCAGCGATCAGATTCTTTTGATATTTTGTGTACAACACCTCTGGGAGGGTTAGATTGAAGGTTGTTCAAATCAGGTCCCTGGGTTAATATTTGGGCTTTTTATTGAAGCTCAAAGTTTAACTTAGAGCAATATGAGAAAATTTCTTGAAAATTCTTCTTCAGATCCACCAGTGAGAATCCTTTCATATTTGGTATGTGACATCTCTAGGGGTGCTAAATTCAAGTTTTTTTCAAATCGATTCGCTTGTTTTTTCTTGGATTTTTAAAAAAAAATTGGGGAGGGGGGAGGGGTGGCTAGAGAGAACCACAGTAGTTTAACAAACAAAAAGATTTTATTTAGTTGTTGTTTTACCGGCATCCGGATTGTCCCTCCGTCTTTCGTCCATCCTTTGTCTGTCTGTCTGTCCGTCCATCCATCTGGCGTCCGTATCCATTTATATTTGTGTTCAGGTTACTAATGCACCTAGTTGTATAGTTTTTGGTGTAAATCTGATTATTCAATACTGAAATATTAACCCTTTACCCATCCAATTAAGAATTATTCCAATCTTTGGCCTGCAATAACTAAAAAAATATCAATCCTATTGTCATGTTACTTGATAGATACGTTCAGGTAACTGATGTGGAGAGCTGTATAGTTTTCAATGTAAATCTGACGATTCGATCCTGAGATACTAACCCTTTATCCATCAAATTAAGCATAACTCCAATCGATTTCTTTGGCATGCGGTAACCTAAAAAATATTGATTAGGTTGCCTTGTTACTTCATTTGTGTTGTCAGGTTTCTGATGTGCCGAGCTGTATAGATTTTGGTGTAAATCTGGTAGTTTGATCCTGTGATGTTAACCCTTTATCCATCAAATTGTTCATTTTTCCAATCTATTTCTTTGACATGCGATAACTCAAAGAATATCAATCTGATTGTCTTGTTACTTCATATAGATGTTCAGGTTACTGATTTGCCGAGCTGTATAGTTTTTTTTACATAAATCTGATCATTTGATCCCGAGGTATTAACCCTTGGTCCACTTAATTAATAAAAAAAATTTCAATCTATTTCTTTGACATGCAATACCTCAAATAATTTTAATCAGATTGTGTTGTTACTTTAAATTTCTGTTTAGATTACTGATGTGCTGAGCTGTATAGTTTTGGGTGTAAATCTGTTATTTTGATCCTCTGATATCAACCCTTTATCCATCAAATTTAGAATTACTCCAATCAGTTTCTTTGGAATGCGATAACTCAAAAATATTGACCAAAGTTATTATGTGTACCCATATCATGTATGGTACACATAATGTCAGCATCCGGGGTGGCCTTCGATTGTTCGTCCATCCTTTGTCTGTCCATCTGCCTGTACGTCCAGCATCCGTATCCATTTCTTTGGCATGCGATAACTTGAAAAATATTGCTTGGATTTTCATGTTACTTTATATTTGTGTTCAGTTTACTGATGTGCCGAGCTGTGTAGTTTTTGGTGTAAATCTGATAATTTGATCCTGAGATATTAACCCTTTATCCTTTATTATCCTTCAACTTGAGAATTCTTCCAATCCCTTTGGCATGAGATAACTCAAAAAATATCAATCCAATTGTCATGTTACATTATATGTATCTTCAGGTTACTGATGTGCCATGCTGTATAGTTTTTGGTGTAAATCTGATAATTTGATCCTGAAATATTAACCCTTTATCCCTCAAATTGAAAATTCCTCCAAAAATTGGTCCTGAGATAATAACAGCTTTCTACTAGTTGCGCGTATGGGTACACATCTGACAATTTAATCGGCCTATTTTTAATACTTCACAGAACAAAGCTTGCTGGGAAGCTGTCCTAGGACCAGCAGAAATGAATGGCCAAAAAAGTTGCTTTTGGTTGTGTCATAGCAAATCAAACAAATTGCTCTTGCTGTTGATCACTTATTGATACACTCATCTGTTTTGACAATTTGAGCCAGGTGAGCATTTTAGGCTCACTTGAGCCTCTGGTTTGGTGAATTTTTTCTTGGGTGTACCATATTTCAAAGTTTGTTTCATTTGACTTTCTAAAGAATAAAAGATTGATAATACAAACTGATTTGTGTTTTATTTATTTTAATCCATTCTCCTTGTTTCCATTTACTCCTCTGATTGTCCAGAAGACTATTTGCAATATGTTAAAACAAAACATTGAGTCTGAACGCATATCTAATCACCATACTGGGAGATTCCTGCAAATCCCCCCAATTCAGTGTTATAAGATTTCCGGCCACAACTTCACATGCTTGTACATGTACTTCTACACTTCTAAACAAAATATTGTCTATTCCAACAAGTTGTGCATTGAAGGGCGTTCGTTTGGGAAAAAGTATTGAAAACTTTCACTTGAAAAGTAATGATAAAAAATCATCAGTAAAAGTGAAAGCTGAAACATGATTCAAAATCCTCTGTTTTTATAATGCAATTAAATTCGTAATCACCTCTGTTGGTCAAAACATCCTCAAACTTAAACATCCTTCAAACAATTTTTGTTAAAACATCCCTGCCATTGGTTAAAACACCCCAAAGTTATTCAAAACATCTCTCTGTATTGGTCAAAACTTCCCCTGGCAAAAATGCTCCCAGGAATAAATAGGCTGTTGTATTACCAAATTCGCTATCAAGTTTCGACCAACACCAAACAGTCTAATATTGGCACTCTTCCATAAATTGTAACAAGGCAGAGATATGTGAATGAATTTTGATGACACAAACATAATTTAGCACTCTACCAGTTAAAATGCTTTACACTTTTCCAATATGTATTGCAATTACTATGCAAGTTTCAAAACAAAAAACATTCCCTATAAATACTCAACTATAATTGCTCCAGCTCCCTTGCACTACCACCTATTTCCCCCTCTTCCCCACACACTAACAGTCTCTCCCTCATGCACACCCCTATTCCTCATTAAATAAGAACCTTGCCTGTTAACCCTTTACCCAGTGAATCGGCTTTCCCAGTCCACGAAATTTACAAATTGAATAGTTGAAAAGAAATAATTTTAAGACATTTTCAACAAAACCATATCATGGGACCACTCATTGAAATGAGCCTTTCAAGTTCATTCCAGTGAGGAGTTATATGATATGGTTTTGTCAAAACTTTTGGAGAAATCTTTAAAAAGAAGAATTAAAATGACAAATTTTGATATCATGTGCATTGGGTAAAGAGTTGATTTACTCAACCCTAGTCATCTAGTTCACTAAAAGCACATAGTAAAAGGACGGTAACTTATGTGTTTGGAAAATATGATATCACCTGTATGTTATAGAAAAGCAATGGTAATTGTGTTGATTTTACTCTGACCATTTGTTTGTAGACAGCTGAGATGATTCAGTATTATATTTATTTATTTATTTGTGTTTAGGGTTGCATATTTGTGCACAATGGCTAATCGTGACCATGATAGTTTTATGGGTGGAGGAAGCCAGAGTACCCAGACAGAACGACCAAGCATCGATGGGTAGCTGTCAGCTCCTCAACATTCTAACTCTGTTCAAGCTCAGCTCAAGCAGAGTTACAGTGGTTGAAGACATGTGCACCATCGTCGTGCAGTACACCTTAGTACACAGCGTCATCGTGCCCCCAGGTAGGCAACCGGGATAAAGTGCCTTGCCCAAGGACACAACATGGGTCATCCAGGACTGGGATCGAACTCAGGACCTCTACCATAGAAGTCCAACAGTCTACCACTAAGCCACCATGCTCCCAAGATGCAGTATATCCACCTATCTTTGAAATAACAAATTTAATACAGTGGAGCCCACTTGATTGTTTTTCTCTTAATTGAATACCCCTGTTAATTGTATATAGCTTACTAACACCAAACCATTTACCATACCTTCAGTACAAATTTGTCCTCTTAATTGCGTGTAGGTGAAAGAGTAAACTCCTATTAACTGAAAAGAAAATCTTGTAATTCATCAAAGAATTACTCCGGCATCCTCTGAATTCTCTACATTTGTAGACATTTGGCCTCGCTTCATCCAAAAAGGTATTTAATATATTCCATCTTGTTTGACAGAGTTCAGTGAGCTCTGTTATACGAGATATAATAGAATAAATGCTCAGTTTATAACTAGAAGATAGGAAAATGATCCAGTTCTTGTTAATTGTATACACCTGTTTATTGAATATATTACTGGTTAACCGATGTTCGGCAATCGGATCTGACATCGGTCCATTTTAAGCCATCAGTTGACCATCAGTAGAAGAGTTTGAACATCGGTTCATGCCGCTGTTTACCTGGAATACCACAGTATCAAAATTGTTCATATTTACATTTGATTCACGACCTCATAAGGCCAGTAACTATCTTAATAAGTTGCCACAATGATTTGTAGTAGTGTTGAAATGATCTGTCGATTCTTCAACATAATAACTTTCTCCCTGTACAAGTTACACGTACACTGACAGCGAAGCACCCATCCAGTACTACTAATACTATGAATAAATTGCTGTTTCATCAATTGATATCACTGTCACCACATTTGAAAACAATCTAGTTGCCCAATTTTTCTTTATTCACTGTCAACACGAAGTGGACAATAACAAATGAACATAAAATATACTCATCAGCCGATTGTTTTCACAGTCAGATTGTAATTTGTGTGAATACAAATCTACAAAAGGGAGTGAACTGCAGTGTTAGAAGCTATTTGAAAATACAGCTGTTATGAATGTATTTTCAGTCATTAATTTCTGCCCCACAACAAAAGCAATCTGAATTACTGTGTACAAAATGGTCCCGGGTCTTTTTACCCCAATTCCCATTTGCCCCCTCAGTCATTTCACCCTGATCCCTGTTCACCCCGGGTCATTCCGCCTCTGGTCATTTCACCCCACTGACTGAGGTAGGTAGTTTTTCCTCCAAATCAGACAACAAAATTTCAAAAGATAATTCAAAGGCGGGTGTGGTCATTGACGTGCCTTGACTTTAAGTCTCATCAAATGATTCAGGAATCTCTGTGTCTCTGCTTTTAATTTCTGTAAGTCCTGTTACTGGAGCCTCACTATCAATATCCATATGCTGACTTGCAGAGAATTCCTGCAGCACTGTAATTTCCACATTTGTGAGTGGGATCTGTTCTTCCCTTTCTGAAGACGCTGTTGTTCTTGCCTGGTCACATGGCACACACACAAAGTGCAAGCCAGAGTTGTCTCTTGACTTATATCATTCATGTACGTAATTCCACATAATTGGTGCTGCCAATTCCCGCCGACATCACAAATGATAGCATGCTGCATGTGTCTCACCTTTCTATTACAGTCTGCATATGACTCTGACATATTCGCTATGTCTGTCGTTTTTATTTACTGAAGCGGAATGAATGAATTTACTCTTACGTAGCAGAGGTTTATAAAAACTGACATTGTCGCCTGTGTAATGTGTTGTCCGAAATTCAAAAGAAAACATAATCCAAAAACATTTGAAAAGATGAACATAATCATTGTCGTTTCGCCCCTCATACCCAAATTGGGGGGAAATGACCCAACACGTATAAAATGGGACCTACTTTTGCTACGACCTGTATATCTGCGTGGGTTTTGAATCTAACATTCGGAAAGAGACATAAATCAGTAATTAAATCAAGTAAATAAATATATTTTATTTATTTGCCCTTTGATATATTTTATTCAGTTTCATCTTGAAACTAAATTTAAATGGAGGTGGAATTTAAAAAATGGTATGAGCGTAAGTCACCTATTTTCGCATCTATCAAAGATGCTGTGCTGTAATTTGTAAACATGTTTCTGTCAACATCGTATTTTTATTTTGATACACACAGAGACTCACTCTTGAGATCAACGGACATATCAACCTGAGTGTACTGTAAAATTAACCCTATTCTATGCTTTCTTGAATCTACTACTCCTTATGGCTGTGACATCTGACATCGGCATTCACAGTCGACTGATTGTGCACTCAACTAATCGGAAGGCAGATGACAGTTGCAAATCCTTATTGGTGAATCATCAGGAAGTAATTGCTTATCTGATTGACTATATAATAATTTTGTCTTCAAATATCCACACATTTGCAAATCAGTCATTCAGTTGTATGGCAGTTTTAGTGAAATTATCGTTAGGAAAGTTATTATACCCCAAATACAGTTGAAACCAGGTCATTTCTTTCCATGAAAAAGACGTTGGTGGGAGTGATGGGTTGAGGGTAGAGTAGTGCTACTGAACTGACTCTTCAGTTCACAAAAGAAGCTAGATTAATTATTTATCTGACTCACCCAGTGATGTTGCTGTCTTTTAGTATATGATTATTTATGCATCAGTAATGTAGCTTATTGAACAGCAGATTCAGTGAATGTAATATCGTGAAACGAGTTAACTCTGAACACTGGCAGTATCTTTCATGTCAGTGCAATGGCAGCAACTTGAATAGTTCATATTCATTATTTGGGTGCAGACCAATTAATATTTTCAATGTGCAGCCTTTTGGCTGCACATTGAAAATATCTATTGGTTTACCCTACACTTTCACTCAGCAACCGTCCAACGTAATGAAATTATGATGTATCATGTTTCTGGGTCAGAAAAGTGGCCTTCCAGTTCAAAAGGTTAAAATCCAAACTCCTTAAGCATCTGGCCAATGGTCTTTAAAAAAATGGTCCTAGGTTTTGTAGATGGCATTGTTTGAGTGGTGGCAGTTATGCTGGTTGTGCAGTGACATGTTTTTTGAGGTGATTATTATCTGAGTATTGCCTCATCATTATCATCATCATCATCTTCAAAGTCATTGCTTTATTCATCAGGATCCCAGTAATTATGCAGTCGTTTGGTTTGAGAGTCATGTGGGCTCAGTTCAGAAATCCTTTTGGAGTGTAACCCTTTGAACCCTGGTGGTATCTTACATGTCAGTTCAGTGGCATCAAATGACATCAAATGGAAGAGTCCATATTCCTCAGGCTGCGCATTGAAAATATCTATTGGTTTACCCTACACATTCACTAAGCAACCATCCTACATGATGAAATTGTGACTTATCATGTTTCTGGGCCAGAAAAGTTGCCTTCCAGTTCAAAGCGTTAAAATCCAAACTTCTTCAACATCTGACCAATGGTCTTCATTAAAATGGTGCTGGGGTATGTAGATGGCATTGTTAGAGTTGTGATAGTTATGCTGATTGTGCAGTGACATGTTCTTTGAGGTGATTATTGTATGAGTATTGCCTCATCATTCTTGTCATCATCTTCAAAGTCATCATTTTATTCATCCGATGATCTCAGTAATTGTGCTGTCTTTTGGTTTGACAGTCATGTGGGCTAGATCAGAAAATCGTTTTTATACGGCCGCTCATATGAGCGGGCCATATTATGGTATGGCAATGTCTGTCTGTCTGTCTGTCTGTCTGTCTGTCTGTCTGTCTGTCTGTCTGTCTGTCTGTCTGTCTGTCTGTCTGTCTGTCTCTGTCTGTCTGTCTGTCTGTCTGTCTGTCTGTCTGTCTGTCTGTCTGTCTGTCTGTCTGTCCGTTAGCTTTTGTTTGTCCACACGATAACTTGAAAACAATACATCCAACAGATACTGTTTTTTTATGGTTGATTAGTCATGACTAGAGGATGGTTCCTTTCAATAACCAGCATTCTGGCATATCCAATATGGCCACCACGGCAGCCATCTTAGATTTTCAGGGAGTTTTGATTGTGCACGCAATAACTTGAAAACTATAAATCTTAACAGATGCTACTTTTTTGTGGTTGATTGATCTTGACTAGAGGATGGTTCCTATCAATATCCAGCATTCTGGCATGTCCAATATGGCCGCCATGGCAGCCATCTTGGATTTTCAGGGACTTTTGATTGTCATTTGATAATCCAACAGATACTGTTTTTTTATGGTTGGTTAGTCATGACTAGAGGATGGTTCCTTTTGTTAACCAGCATCAATGTCCATCCGTCCATCCATCCGTCTGTCTCTGTCTGTCCATCCATCCGTTAACTTTTGTTTGCCCACGCGATAACTTGAAAACAATACATCCAACAGATACTGTTTTTTTATGGTTGATTAGTCATGACTAGAGGATGGTTCCTTTCAATAACCAGTATCAATGTCCATCCATCCGTCCTTGTCTGTCTGTCCGTCTGTCTGCCTGTTAACTTTTATTTGTCCATGCTATAACTTGAAAACAATACATCCAACAGATACTGTTTTTTATGGTTGATAAGTCATGACTAGAGGATGGTTCCTTTTGATAACCTGAGCATTCTGGCATGTCCAATATGGCTGCCATGGCAACCTGGGAGTTTTGGTGACTTTTGATTCTCCATGCAATAACTTGAAAACAAAATATTCAAGTTTAATGGGTCATAAGGTAGGAATGTACAATTATTTTTGAAGGAATTTTTGACCTTTTGTTCAACTAAAAATTTCTTCACAAGCTCAATTTCTTCATATGCGGCCCTATATTGATCCACCGCTGACGGTGCACTTGTTTGAGTTTAACCCTTTGAACTCTGGTGTTATTTTCCATTTCATTTCAATGACATCAAATGGAAGATCTGCACATTGAAATATTGATTGGTCTATGTCACACATTCAGTTAGCAACCATTCTACTTAATGGGATTATGAAGTATCAGGTTCCTTGACCAGAAAAATGGCTTCTCGGTTTCAAAGGGTTAATACCATCAGAATAACTGAAGACTAATTGTTCACACACCTTGTAAATGTCACTGATAAAGCAGAGATAGTGGTGATAGGAAGTTGATGTTCATATTGCTGAGCTCAAAAAGAAATTCCAGTGATTTGAGTTGACAAGCTAAATTAGACCAAAAAAATCTGACAAGAATTTCTTACTGATATAGTGGGGCTCACTTTAGTGATATGGAGTCCACTTAATTGGATATCTCTTAACTGAATAACCCTGTTAATTGAATATAATTTCCCCAACAAAAAAACATTTACCATACCTCCAGTACAAATTTGACTTGTTAACTCTCTGCACACTGATGTCAAAATACCAAAGTTTTCAACAGCAAATTTTTCCCATAATGCAACAGACAATTTAATAAATTATATCTTGTTTGACAGAGCTCATTGAGCTCTGTCAAACAAGATGTAATTTGTTAAATTCTTCATGCTTGATGCGCAATATGGGGTCAATGATGAAAATTGTGAAATACTACAAGAGTGCTAGGAGTTAATTGAATATAGGTAAAAGAGTAAACTCCTGTTAATTGTATAAAAAATCTCGTTACCTGTCAAGAAATTACTCTGACTTTCCCTTGTTTTTCTTTGTTTTTTTTTACCTATTTGGCCTCAGTACATCCAATACAGGCATTTAAACTATTATACCTTTAGCTCTGTCAAACAAGATATAATAGAAAAAAATGCTAAGTTTATCTCTAGAGTACAGGAAAGTGACACAATCCCTGTTAATTGAATACTCTTGTTAATTGAATAATTTTTATTGACAAAGTGGCTATTCAGTTATCAGGCTTCCACTGTACCACCTCCAATTGCAGCTTTTAATCTGCTACAGCTCATTAACAGAAGTCTGAGTTCTGTCAAACAAGATATAAGGGGTTGAATTCAGAACTTTATTACTTGGCTATAACTTCTGTTTTACTGGTAAAATAGGACCCAGTGTTACCAGTGCCTGGGGGTGTCAGTTCTCTGAATTGGGCAGCATAAATCTAAACATTGGTATAAACTTGACTTTATATTTCTGTTGTGATATAGCCATGGATGCTGAGAGTGAACTTAAATACCAATAAATAAATATTATTAGGCTACAGGAAAATAATTGATTTTGGTATAATGGGATATATGTGTTAACTGCATATCCACAGTGTCTTTTTAATTAGTATCCCATTCTAGAATAGCCAAATAAATCATGTGTATGCTTTCTATCAACAGGCCTGCAAAGCTGCTTCCAAACATAACTGACAAGATGGTGACACTTACTTTATCCTATTTAGAAACAGGAAATGGAGAAATATGTAAAATATTAAGAAAAATGATTGATGATTACTTGGATATGAAGGTAAGGGCCAACACATAGTGCTAAAAGTCGTATTAACCCTTTACCTAACATGAAAAACAGACGACACTTGCAAAAAAAAATCTTGAATAACTATTTTTTTTCATTTTTTGTCTCAAAAACAGGTTATGATTTCTCATTGGTATGAGCTCGATGGGCTCATTCCAATGAGGGGTCATAACCTATGTTTTTGAGACAAAAAATGAAAAAATAATGAAAATTAATTGGCAATTTTTAGCTCAACTTTGACGAAGTCAAATTTGAGCTATTGTCATGGCCCGTCGTCCGTCTGTCCGTCCGTCCGTCCGTCTGTCCGTCCGTCAACAATTGGCTATGGCTCGGGCTAGAGGTCGTATTTATGAACCGATCTTTACGAAACTTCTTGTGTACCTTTGTTATGACCCTGGGACGGGAACGAGTGTTTTTAGGTATGGTCCGAAATTCAAGATGGCTGCCAGTGGCCATTTTGTACCGATGATGCAAAAATCAGTTTTTTGTACAGAACTTCTGTATGAAAGTTCTGATTTGAATAAAGTTTTGTATAAATGTTTAGTACCATGGGATACATCACATATAATACGGGTTTTTTTCTCGTGCGTAAATTATGCAAATTAGACTGACTTTGATTTATTTAGTGTTACTTTCAGAGCTGTAAGTGCCAAGCTGCTATGGCTCGGGCTAGAGGCCGTATTTATGAACCGATCTTTACGAAACTTCTTGGGTACCTTTGTTATGACCGTGGGACGAGAACGAGTGTTTTTGGGTGCGGTCAGAAATTCAAGATGGCTGCCAGCCACCATTTTGTACCGACGATGCAGAAATCTGTTTTTTGTACAGAACTTCCATATGAAAGCTCTGATTTGAATAATTTTTTGTATGAATGTTTAGTACCATGGGATACATCACATATAATACGGGTTTTTTTCTTGTACGTAAATTGTGCAAATTAGACTAATTTTGATGTTTTTTGGGGTTACTTTCAGCACTGTAAGTGCAAATGCCAATACGGCTCGGGCTAGAGGCCGTATTTATGAACCGATCTTTACGAAACTTCTTGGGTACCTTTGGTATCACCGTGGGACGAGAACGAGTGTTTTTGGGTCCGGTCCGAAATTCAAGATGGCCGATGGTAGCCATTTTGTACAAAATTAGGTGCAATCAGATTTTTGCACATAACTTCCATATGAAAGCCCTGATTTGAATAATTATTTTGTGTGAATGTTTAGTACCACGGGATGCATCATATATAATACGGGTTTTTTTCTCGTGCAGAAATTATGCAAATTAGATGAACTTTGATTTTTTCAGTGCGACTTACACACAGTAAGTACACATGTCAATACGGCTCAGACTAGAGTCTGTATTTATGAACTGATCTTCACGAAATGTCTTGGGTACCTTTATTATCACCTTGGGACGAGAACGAGTGTTTCTGGGTGCGGTCTAAAATTCAAGATGGCTGCTAGTGGCCATTTTGTACCGAAATTAGGTCTAATCAGTTTTTTGTACACATCTTCTATACAGCTCAGACTAGAGGCCATATTTATGAACCAATCTTTACGAAACTTCTTGGGTACCTTTGTTATCACCGTAGGATGAGAGCGAGTGTTTTTGGGTGTGGTCCGAAATTCAAGATGGCCACCAGCAGCCATTTTGTACCAAAATTAGTGCAATCAGTCTTTTGTATAGAACTTCTGTATGAAAGTTCTGATTTGAATAAATTTTTGTATGAATGTTTAGTAACATGGAATACATCACATATTGTAAGGTGTTTTTTTTCGTGCCGAAATTATGCAAATTAGATGAACTTTGATTTATTCAGTGCTATTTACACAATGTAAGCACACATGTCAATACGGCTCAGGGTAGAGGCTGTATTTATGAACCGATCTTCACAAAACTTCTTGGGTACCTTTGTTATCTCCTTGGGATGAGAATGAGTGTTTCTGGGTACGGTCCAAAATTCAAGATGGCTGCCAGTGGCCATTTTGTACCGAAATTAGGTCCATTCAGTTTTTTGTCACAAGTTCTATGCAGCTCGTATTTATGAACTGATCTTCACAAAACTTTTTGAGTACTTTTGTTTTCACCTTGGGACAGGAACGAGTGTGTTTTGGGGTGCCTTTGTTATCACTGTGCTATGAGAACAAATATTTTGGGGTTCAGTCAGACCCACTCTGGGACTCAAAGATTTTTTCTAGTTCAGCATCTGACTGTCACCCACCTTTACAATACTTTACCTATACATTTGTTACAGGCAACGGTCAGTATTCATGTACAGACCGTTACAATACTTTATATGTACCTTTGTTATCAGGTCATTACCTAGATGTTCGTCATTGCTGTGTCACATACTATACATGTACATGTCTTTGTCTTGACAAGTTGAGCTACAGTGTCATTGACACTTTCATTTAGAATAGCACTGGCCGGTTTTGGCCATTACGTTGGGTAAAGGGTTAAATTGGGAAGGATAATTTCTGATTATTCAGACTTTTCAAATTTCCTGTTTAAAACTATGTTATGCCTATTATGCATTATTTATCCACCATACCACTGGCCCAGACATGCTTGCACTCTATTCACGAGAATTTAGCCCAAACACTTAATTTGAAACCCCCTCACACACCCAAAAATAAGCCAATGTAACAAAAAAAAACTAGAGATCTGTATGGGCCTCCATACATAGCATCTTCACATGCACAGAGCCAAGAAAGTATCCACCTATATCACCAATAATCATTCTTTTGTTTGGTCTAGTGTAAGAAGTTCTGTTTTCTTAGCTCTCTGAAATTTCTACAAAGTCAGGAAGATTTTACCAAAGATTAAATACACTAAAGTTGAATTCAAATCCTGCAATGAAGTTTCTGTTGGGAGAATATTATAACCATGGTTTCAACAATGAGGGCCAGGATTCCAACAAGGTTGTTTTGTAACAGGTTTCCCCATTTCACAGACATTCCCTGCAGGTACTTGGGAATAGTCAGAGCATCTGTTGTCTTGGGGTGTTTTTCCCATAGCAGGCAATAGTGTTTCTTAGATGCTGATGAACCTGTACTCTGACACAGCTGATGAGAAAATATTCATTCATTCCATAATAGGTCAGCATTGTTGGTGTTATCAGATGAAGATACGGCACGGAGTGAAAATGTTCAACTTTCTTCTTCCTCTCAGTTGGAAACAGCACCATCATAGCCCAAGTGGATGTGGATTCTGAAGTTCCCTCACCCCTGGATATTCCAAGTCTGTCGTCTCTCCCCGATCTCTTGGAGTGAAGCAGCATCTGTGGTGTCCAAACATTGGCAAATGAACAGTTTGTCTGTTAACTTTTCAGAGTCACCTCATCACTTTCTTATTATTCACATCATTTTTATTGTAATTTAAAACATTTGCTGTGTGCAAGTATCTAATAACTGATTGAGTGCTGGAAGCCAATATTTGGGCTTTACTCTAAAGTGCAGGTACTGTAAATCAGAGTCTTCAAACTCTGTAGGTGTCCTTCATATTATCTTTCAATCTAAATTATTTGATCTGTATGGATTTGCTTGTTACAATTCATGGGAGAGTGCCTACACACACTCTCCCATAAATTGTAACAAGACAAAAACTTGTGAACAAATTTGTATGACTAAAAATAATTAAGCACTCTACCAGTTAATTAAATTTATCAAAAAGTCAAAATCCATTGTCATTGATGTATGTATACCTGTTATCTATTTTGGAATTTCTTCCACTTTCTGGAGCAGTGTTTAGGGTAACTATGTCATTATGCATACATAGTGGAACCCTGTTAATTTGAATCGCCACTTTGTCAGAGAAAAGTATTCAATACAAGTATACAATTAATGGGAATTGCATCATTTTGCTATCTTGTAATTATAAACTGAGCATTTATTCTATTATATCTTGTTTGACAGATCTGATTGAGCTCAAACAAGATATAATAGATATAATGCATATACTGGATGTACTGAGGCAAAAAAGTCTTATGATTTTGAGGAATTCAGTAGTTGTTGGAGTACTTCCTCAACAGATAACAAGATTTTTTTTTTCAATTAACAGGAGTTTACTCCATTTCTTATGAGCAATTAACAGGTCAAATTTGTACTAAAGGTATGGTAAATAGTTTGGTAAACCTTCCTATAAACTTTTTACAGGTCACACAGGTACACTAACGAGAAAACAGGTAAAAGTCATGAAATGAAGGTAATATATCAACATGCGATGTTATACATCCTCAGTACACCACCAATAATCTGCAATAACCCAATGTATTATTACAGGCAACAGGACTGAGTGATTGAACTATGGAAAAGGTAAAACAGGTAGTTAATGAGTGTCATGATTGATCATTTCCTGGTAATTCTTGGGACAGAAAATTAAAGTCAAAACCATTTGAGTTTCTTCTTATTTTTGTTGTTTTACTTTTGTTCCCTAACCATCCACTTTGGTTTTTGATGAAAACCATCCACTTTAGTTTTTGATAAATGAATTTGTATGCATGCATAACTACTGAATGGACAGTCATTGCCCAGGTATTTCAGGTAGGTTGGAATTTTACACCTTTTTTTACAGGTATTTATTGAAATAAAAGAATCGACTGGAAAATATTTTTGTTTTGTTTTTATTGTATATTCCCCCTCTAGACATTCGAATGACCATCCCATACCCCCATCACCACCAGGACATGAGAGAACATATCAAAATGTTTCTACACAGGTGAGATGGTACCTTGTGTTATGGAAAGTATTACAGGTAATAAAAGCTACCATAGTTGTCAATGAATAACTGTCTATATAGAAATCTAAGTGTCAAAATAAAATGCAACTACTTTTGTGGAGTTAATTTATATTTATAATGCCCCATTTCGAAAAATTTCACCAAACTTTCTTGGAATACAGCAACCTGTTACAGATGCTACATGTGACTGATTTGATTACAGGTAATACAGGAGTTTTTCAGGTAATGAATTAGGTAAAATTTAAAATTTAAATCAACTTACAAATATAAAAAAGGTAAACCAAGTTTCTGTATTTTTATACTGTAACCAATGGCCCAGACTAAGCTGGTGCTAACTCTTAAATATTCAGGGCCAAACACAAATTTTGCCCCCAATCCCCAAAATTTGCATCCAAAAACAACAAACTGATGGCCTATATGGTCCTCCATACTTTTACCTACTGCGCATGCGCAGTGTCAAGGAAGTACCAAAATTGGCACCAAGCCTCATTCTTTGTTTGGCCCTTCTCTCAGGAACATCTCTCTGACTTCTGTGCTTATAAATCTCAGTTTATATGATGCCAGACACAAAGTAATGATGAAAATGGTGGATCCAAGGTTGCATTAAGAGGATGAGAGGAAGAAACAGTGGTTTGATTTGTTCAGGGCTGTAACTTATAATTTTTATTATAAATTATTTCATGTTCCCTAATTTTGGGACATGGGCCTGATGTTTTCATTCTTGCTATGAATATTCCACTGTTTGTTAAGTGTTTCCTCCCTCTCCTTCCTTGAAACCCCCCTAGTTAAGCTCCCATGCTTTTTTAACCTTTTTTGCAATTTTTTTATTGAAAATTTCTTGGGAGTTTAACTTGGTAACAGAATGTTTATTCTGTATGTCCCCATGGTTACGTCCTCACCCTTGGGGTGTTTAGGTGTATTTGGTCTTGCATCTACCATCTGATGTATCGCAGTTTCTTCTGATGAAGATTCTGCCTTGCATGGGATAGTTATTTAAGAATCTGTTACTGACTTTGGGCCGTGTTGTTTTTGTGCCTGGAGTCTTGTTTCCGTTTTTTATAGATTTTTGTTTACATTGACAACAGTTACTTTCTATCAGTAATTCTTTGTCTTCTGTAATATGAGGCATTTAATTAGATACATTATTATACTCTGGAAGTGTAACATTAATATTTTTATACTGTAACCAATGACCAAGACTTGGCTGGTGCTAACCCAAAAATATCTAGGGCCAAACACAAATTTTGCCCGCCAATCCCCAAAAATTGCATGCAAAACCGAAAATTAGAAGTCCTATCTGGCCCTCCATACATTTACCCTCCGCGCATGCGCAGACGCCAGGAAGTCACTGAATCTGGCACCAATCATCATTCTTTGTTTGGCCCTTGTCAGATAACATCAAACTGACATTTGTGCTTTTCAAATCTCAATTAATAATGATGCCAGACACATATCAATGGTTAATTGGTGGATCCAAGGACACAACTGGATGAAGGAAGGAAGAAATGGTGGTTTGAAACATTCGGGGCTGTAATTTTATAATATTTATAAAAATTAGTTCATGTTCCCTAATTTCGGGACATGGTCATGGCGTTATCACTAATTGATTATTATCTATCCACAGTTTTTTTTTAGTATTCCTTCCCTACCTTCCCTTGATCCCCCCAGTTAAGCTCCCAATCTTTTTGTCTTGTTTTATTGAAATTTTTTATAAAAATTTCTTGGGAGTTTAACGCATTACACAGAAGATTATTCTATATACCCCCATGGTTACGTCCTCACCCTTGGAGTGTTTGGTCATGCATCATACATTCAATGTATTGTTTTTTCTTCTGATGAAGATCTTGCTTTATATCGGATAGTTTTGTTTCTGTTACTGACTTCGGGCCGTGTTGCATGGGGTCTTGTTTCCGGTTTTTGTTTACTTTTACAATGCTCTAGGTAGTTTCCTATTTTTGTTTAGGAACGACAGTTGTAAGTAACATAAAATATTCTGATAGTGTGGTAGTTAACTTTACAGCAGATTTTTATAGTTTTGTCCACACTTAGGCTTTTTTGGGCTCATCGTTCCCTTTGGGAACTTGGGCTCTAAAATAAGAAAAAAAATTTCAAAAATTTTTATTTTATTTTTGAAGCAATTTTTCTTTTGGATATATTTATTTCAACGATTGTAATTTAATGTTATCTTATATTATATGTAGATTTGGTGGTGGTACAATGACATATATTGGAGATTAGGTAATAATATTTATCTAATAGGAGGGAAAATGGAGGAAGCCTTTCCTCTATTTACTTGGTCGTTGTCTTGAGTATAGTTGATGTACTACCACTAATTCTTGTTCCATTGGATGATGGGTGTCATGGTTTGTGTTAGGCGAGTGGACACTACTGGTCCTCTCATCAAAAGGTCACTATAGTTTTTTAGTTTCTATTTACAGAGGAAACAAGAACATGGTGTGGTTTCGTGACGCCATCAGGGAGTGTTCTTTCGTCGTCGAATTATAGAGCTAGCGGAAAAGTGCTCAATGAAATTAGACAAGTGCCTAGGTCCCAAAAGGGATTTACGGCCTTGTCGGAAATTAGACAAGTGCCTAGGTCCCAAAAGGGATCTCCGGCCTTGTCGCCAGCTAGCTCGACCGGCGTTTGCATCACCCCTCAAATGGGTGGTGTGAAGCCGGGTAAGTCTGTTGCGGTCCAGGAGAGGAATACGGGTGTAGCGAGCACTATATAAATACGAACATGCTCACCCTGCGATGATGGAAAGTAGGAAGCTCGGGAAGGAGGAAGCAGACAAGTGATCATGAGCAAGAGAGAGGCCCCTCTCTCTTATAACAACATCTGGGGTCAGAGGTTGTTGGTAGGAACTTGTGTCAGTTGGAGCTTACGTCCATGCCTTCCTGTCTGGGACGCTCCTTCCATAGACTGCCGGGGTCGGCTAGTCTTATAGCTTCCTCTATGTTCGAAAAGCACACACAACCACACAAGTCCGTTGTCGTCAGCTAGCTCGACCGATGAAATGGTTACTCAGGCCTCTGAGAACTGTGACGCCGGGTGTATCCGATCAGGGCTAGGAGATGCTATAGGGTGGAGCGAACACTATGATATACAACCATGCTCACCCAGCGATGACAGAAGGAGGAAACTGGCAAGTTCTGAGGTACGCTCGTCCAGGTCACCCAGGACCGCGAGCAAGAGAGAGGCCTCTCTCTCTTACAGCATCATATGGGGTCAGATGTTGTTGGTAGGAACTTGCGTCAGTCGGAGTATATGTCCATGCCTCCTGTCCGGGACATCCCGTCTAATAGGCAGCCAGGGTCAGCTAGTCTTATGGTTTCCTCTACATAACGGACAAAGCGATCTTTATATTGCACAGGGCTATAAACCGCGATGAGTGGTTTCAGTTCCCTGACACCGGTGAAGTGGTTAAGATTGAATATGAGGATCGTGACACCGGATGTGTCGCATGTGCATTGTATTCAGAGCTAGTGGAAAAGTGCTCAATGATATTAGACAAGGGCTAGGCTTCAAAAGAGGTTTATGTCTCTTGTCTCCAGCTAGCTCACCTGGCAGATCTATCACATAGACTAGTGGTGTGACGCCGGGTATATCTACATAACGGACAAAGTGATCTTTATATTGCACAGGGCTATAAACCGCGATGAGTGGTTTCAGTTCCCTGACGCCGGTGAAGCGGTTAAGATTGAATATTGTGACGCCGGGTATGTCCGTAGCGGTTTAGAGAGAATAAGGGTGTAGCGAGCACTATTTAATCCATTCATGCTCACCCTGTGTTGATGGAAGGAAGAAGCCGGCAAGTTCTGAGGTATGCTCTTTCAGGTCTCCCCAGACCGTGAGTAAGAGGGAGACACCCTCTCTATTTTAACATCTGGGGCCGGGTGTTGTTGGCAGGAACTTGCATCAGTCAGAGCTTACCTACATAGCTATTGTCCGGTACGCTTAGTTCAGTTCTTAGCTGGGGACGGCTACAGTTTGGCTTCTTTAGCGTCTACCAATCACTCCCAACCGCACCTTGGCTAAGTGACTTTGAATATCTAGTATGCATCGTCAAAAGGTCCATCTTTCTGAAGAAAGTCGCACCATCTAGTAGCCAAGGAGATGAGGCTTCATTCATCGGGACATCCGCTGTAATAGTCATCTTGGACACCCGGCCCCAGGAGCATCCGGCAGACAAGCAATTCAGGACCGCTGCTCCTCAGGCCTCCGTAACGGACTTGCTGTCGCATATTGCACAGCTTATCGCAGTATTCCTGCTAAGGCAGAAGCACTCAACGTCCATCTCAAAACTTGAGCTGTTGAATGGTGCTTGATTTGGTCGAGTCATTTGCCTGTTCAGATACTGGTGACCGTGATTCTGACTGATTTTGACGAATGATGAAAGGGATTCGGTAACTTTCTCTTTCGGAACAATTCATGGATGATATGGATCTATACATTATCATTTCCTTGAACTTGTTCCAGTAAATTACAATACTGTGAGTAATTATGAAAAACCGCTAGCGTAGTTAGACGCTGACTTCATCCGGACAAAGAGCAGGATAATAAGATCTCTTTCCGGTTAAGTCTACAGGGGTGTCACAGGTCTTCGATTGTGTAGACGACACCATATTTAACTTCCTGCGGGAAGAAGTAATACGGTTTCTTATCATCTTCTGTAATTTTAACTGTTTGTGTTTGTTCACATACTTTTAAAAACATCAGGAGAAGATGTGTTGAAAGTTTCTCTGCATTGAATGAGCAGGCTAAGATCTTAGTTGTAGCCTTACCTTCATCTTTTGCTGTTCGCTTGGACACAATTGAGAAGATAATTTCTTATTCAGAGCGAATTTAGACTCATGGTCTTATGTAATTCAATTTTAAGTACTGTGACGCAATGTCTATATGGAAAGGAATTTTGTGGTCGTTTGTACCTTTTAAAAATTCTTTCCAGACCTATATATATATATATATATCTCTGTCTTAACTAATGTTAAGTGGGAGTTATTCTGATGTTTAACATTTGACTAAGTGGAAAACTTGCTACAGTTGCTTTAGTTTTCCAGACTCTAGTCTTTGATGGTAAGCTTTCATTAATGTAGGATTAAGCTACAAGAAAGCATCAATACTCGACTCTTTAAGTTGGGGTCTAATTGACAAGCACCAGCAGAAAGAGTAGGAGAGGTTGTCCTAGACTCAGATCGTCTGTAGGACTCATAGTGAAGGTATAGGTATGCATAAGTCTTTGATGGTAAGATTTCATTATTGTAGGATTAAGCTACAAGAAAGCATTAATACTCAACTCTTTAAGTTGGGGTCTAATCGACCACACCAACAGAAAGAGTAGGAAAGGTTGTCCTAGACTCAGTTCGTCTTTTAGGACTCATAGCGGAAGTATAGGTATCTCTCCTATATATTTCTTTAGGATTGTCTATACAGCCACATGGATAGGGGGGTTTCTGTCTGTTTGAGTTACTGATCAGACACCCCTGAGCCGGTGGCTTGAGGCTTTTATAGAGCTCGGTCCGACCGTTTTTGACTGGAACTGGATAATTAGGTTATTTATGATTATCTTTCAGTCGAAAAGTGAGCGTTCGGCAATGTAGCGAGTATAGTTCTTTAGATCACTTGTTTTGTGAATTAGATAATGTCTCATGGGATTAATGATAGGATACACATATCCCACAATTCTTTTTCATCTGGCTGGTTCATCTGTTGTTTCACGTAGTGAATTAGCCAGCCGTTTGGCTCGCTTTTATCTGTTATCTGATGCATTAACAGCGGACATTTTATGCGCCGGACGTGGTTGTGCGGAGCGGCTATGAATGTTATTTCGATGGGTCGATTATGCACACGTCCCCTCCAGTTATTCTTAACTGGAGTGGTAGACGTTTTTCGCTCTAGGCCTGTTTTGTTTTAGAGAATCTTTTAACATAAGGTCAAGTTTGGATTAGACCAGATCAGTGTTATCAGAAGAGAAGACCTCTTCTTTTGTCATTAATTTCCAATAGAAGGGACGTTTTCGTTCATTCTTTTGTTTAATAAGTCAGTTAGCTTTTCGTACTGCTTAGGTAAATTTATCAGCAGTCAGTGCTTAAGATTTCAGCGCATGAATTAAGCGCTGGCTACATCTTGGGCTTATTCTAACTGTATGGCTATTACATGATCTTATATAGGATCACTTCAAGATAGTTAAGTTTGCGACGGACAGGAATAATAGTTTCCATTATTTGTGTCGCCAGTATTAGGCATTTGAGCGCAATTGACGCTCAGCCATTTTCATGGGAATGAATGCTAGGATAGGTGTATCCCTCAATTCATTTGTTTCTATTGATTACATTGAGGTTATAGTGTCTGTTATTGTACATTCACCAGAAGCTTCCCCCATAAGAGAGTTTTCTTCTTCAAGGCAAGTTTTGTTATTCACGTCATTCTCCACTCTCAGTGGCATTACGGGGTATGTTAGATGTGAAAGAGCTTTGTGGTCACTATATTATTGCTGTCTGTACCAGCTATGATTAATGTGGGTGAGGAGGTTTCGACATGAAATCGAATTCCCCCCCCCCCCCCCCCACCCACACACTCACACATTGTCATGTATAGATATCTTAATACATACATACTATGTGATTGGGTCATGTTGGATGGTGCCCTCATTGGCATATATGCAGTTCTGTTGCATTAGTAGCCGGTTAATCATACCTACCTCCATTTCTAAATCCTGGTATTTTGTCGCTTCTCAAATCGCATATTCTCACGTGTTTATAGTTGTAGATACCAAATAGTACACGTTGGAGTGTTTTCTTACCGGATTTAATATTACGGAGGCTTCTTGTGAATGATCTTGAAGCATGTTTTCTCTGCAGAGATTGTTCATCGTATCTCGCTTTTGTATGTGTATGTTATATTATTATTTCACTGATTTCGTCATACCTGTATACGCCGTGTGCAGTGCATATTTTGTAGCGAATAATGTTATTTACCAAAATCATCACTATAGCCTTGGCTTGTGGAGTGGCGTTAAGCACCATTTATTATTCATGAGTTAATTTTTGAGTGCCTGATCGATATTTATTTATATCGTTTCCGGGTTCTGATTATTGATTCCAGAGTTCTCCCCTCTTTCTTTTGAAGATATGTTCAAACGAAGGTGGGGGAGGTCATTTTGTCCACTTCTCTGGCTTATTGGGTATGTAACTATTAAGGAAGCTGTTTTGTCCGTAATATATTCGGTGATCAGCTGTAGTATTATAGTTTGGCATAGGTTTATGGGCAATTTTCTTTCATTCTCAATATGCCATTCTAATTTTTAGGGCTTAGCCCAGACAAGTCTGAAAAATTGTTTATTGTTACATCCTAATTCATATGATTTCATGCTCACATTTAGGATTTACAAAATTGGGATCCATATTAGATTATGTCTCTTCTATTATGATATAAAGAGACATACATGTAAATTCTAATTATTCTAATTTCTTCATCATGGATTGAAGGATTTGATCAATGTTGATCTACTATTTCGGAAGTTCTAGGCCCTCCACCTTTTTACGATTCAGCGAAGTCTGGGTCATTGGTTACAGTATAAAAATATGAAAAAATTTAAAAGTAATTTATATATTTTTTATACTTACCAATGACCCAGGCAGGAATGGTCCTCCCATGGGTGGGCAGTACTGGGCACTCATACCTCCCTGCTGAATTATTATAATCTTTTACAAAGAATGATGATTGGCGCCATATTCGATGACTTCCTGGCGTCTGTGCATGCGCGGAGGGTAAATGTATGGAGGGCCAGATAGGACTTCTAATTTTCGGTTTTGCATGCAAATTTTGGGGATTGGGGGGCAAAATTTGTGTTTGGCCCTACATATTTTTGGGTTAGCACCAGCTAAGTCTGAGTCATTGGTAAGTATAAAAAATATATAAATTACTTTAAATTTTTTCATTTTCTAGTTGTAAGAAAAATTTTTGTCCACACTTAGGCTTTTTGGGGATCCAATTGGGCTCATCGTTCCCTTTGGGAAATTGGGCTCATGTCAAATTTTTCGAATTTTTTTTTTTTTATGAATTATTTTTCGAAACTTTGTTAATGGATTGTATTATTATGTATCTTTGTATTATTATGAGGGTTAGTGCGAGTACTACGGCTTGAATATTTCTGATAAAATGAAAGAATATTGTTCAAATTGTAAATCGAGGAAGTCTTCCTCAGATTCTCATGATCATTGTGTTTGCTGTAGTCATTGTACTCGCACTAGCTCCTGTTCTGTTTGTGCCAATTGGGATGACAAATAGTTGGAGACAAGGGCTAGGCTTCAAAAGAGGTTTATGTCCCTTGTCTCCAGCTAGCTCAAACGGCAGATCTATCACGTAGACTAGTGGTGTGATGCCGGGTATATCTACATAACGGACAAAGTGATCTTTATATTGCACAGGGCTATAAACCGCGATGAGTCGTTTCAGTTCCCTGATGCCGGTGAAGCGGTTAAGATTGAATATTGTGACGCCGGGTATGTCTGTAGCGGTCTAGAGAGAATACGGGTGTAGCGAGCACTATTTAATCCATTCATGCTCACCCTGTGTTGATGGAAGGAAGAAGCCGGCAAGTTCTGAGGTACGCTCATTCAGGTCTCCCCGGACCGTGAGTAAGAGGGAGACACCCTCTCTATTTTAACATCTGGGACCAGGTGTTGTTGGCAGGAACTTGCATCAGTCAGAGCTTACCTACATAGCTATTGTCCGGTACGCTTAGTTCAGTTCTTAGCTGGGGACGGCTACAGTTTGGCTTCTTTAGCGTCTACCAGTCACTCCCAACCGCACCTTGGCTAAGTGACTTTGAATATCTAGTATGCGTCGTCAAAAGGTCCATCTTTCTGAAGAAAGTCGCACCATCTAGTAGCTAAGTAGGTGAGGCTTCATTCATTGGGACATCTGCTGTAATAGTCATCTTGGACACCCGGTCCCAGGAGCATCCGGCAGACAAGCAATTCAGGACCGCAGCTCCTCGGGCCTCCGTAACGGACTTGCTTTCGCATATTGCACAGCTTATCGCAGTATTCCTGCTAAGGCAGAAGCACTCAACGTCCGTCTCAAAACTTGAGCTGTTGAATGGTGCTTGATCTGGTCGAGTCATTTGCCTGTTCAGATACTGGTGACCGTGATTCTGACTCATTTTGACGAATGATGAAAGGGATTCGGTAACTTTCTCTTTCGGAACAATTCATGGATGATATGGATCTATACATACATTATCGTTTCCTTGAACTTGTTCCAGTAAATTACAATACTGCGAGTAATTATGAAAAAAACGCTAGCGTAGTTAGACGCTGACTTCATCCGGACAAAGAGCAGGATAATAAGATCTCTTTCCGGTTAAGTCTACAGGGGTGTCACAGGTCTTCGATTGTGTAGACGACACCATATTTAACTTCCTGCGGGAAGAAGTAATACAGTTTCTTATCATCTTCTGTAATTTTAACTGTTTGTGTTTGTTCACATACTTTTAAAAACATCAGGAGAAGATGTGTTGAAAGTTTCTCTGCATTGAATGAGCAGGCTAAGATCTTAGTTGTAGCCTTACCTTCATTTTTTGCTGTTCGCTTGGACACAATTGAGAAGATAATTTCTTATTCAGAGCGAATTTAGACTCATGGTCTTATGTAATTCAATTTTAAGTACTGTGACGCAATGTCTATATGGAAAGGAATTTTGTGGTCGTTTGTACCTTTTAAAAATTCTTTCCAGACCTATATATATATATATATATATATATATATATATATATATATATATATCTCTGTCTTAACTAATGTTAAGTGGGAGTTATTCTGATGTTTAACATTTGACTAAGTGGAAAACTTGCTACAGTTGCTTTAGTTTTCCAGACTCTAGTCTTTGATGGTAAGCTTTCATTAATGTAGGATTAAGCTACAAGAAAGCATCAATACTCAACTCTTTAAGTTGGGGTCTAATTGACAAGCACCAGCAGAAAGAGTAGGAGAGGTTGTCCTAGACTCAGATCGTCTATAGGACTCATAGTGAAGGTATAGGTATACATAAGTCTTTGATGGCAAGATTTCATTATTGTAGGATTAAGCTACAAGAAAGCATCAATACTCGACTCTTTAAGTTGGGGTCTAATCGACCACACCAACAGAAAGAGTAGGAAAGGTTGTCCTAGACTCAATTCGTCTATAAGGACACATAGCGAAAGTATAGGTATCTCTCCTATATATTTCTTTAGGATTGTCTATACAGCCACTTGGATAGGGGGTTTCTGTCTGTTTGAGTTACTGATCAGACACCCCTGAGCCGGAGGCTTGAGGCTTTTTTGAGCTCGGTCCGACCGTTTTTAACTGGAACTGGATAATTAGGTTATTTATGATTATCTTTCAGTCGAAAAGTGAGCGTTCGGCAATGTAGCGAGTATAGTTCTTCAGATCACTTGTTTTGTGAATTAGATAATGTCTCATGGGATTAGTGATAGGATACACATATCCCACAATTCTTTTTCATCTGGCTGGTTCATTTGTTGTTTCACAGAGTGAATTAGCCAGCCATTTGGCTCGCTTTTATCTGTTATCTGACGCATTAAGAGCGGACATTTTATGTGCCGGACGTGGTTGTGCGGAGCGGCTATGAATGTTATTTCGATGGGTCGCTTATGCACACGTCCCCTCCAGTTATTCTTAACTGGAGTGGTAGACGTTTTTCGCTCTAGACCTGTTTTGTTTTAGAGAATCTTTAACATAAGGTCAAGTTTGGATTAGACGCAGATCAGTGTTATCAGAAGAGAAGACCTCTTCTTTTGTCATTAATTACCAATAGAAGGGACGTTTTCGTTCATTCTTTTGTTTAATAATTCAGTTAGCTATTCGTACTGCTTAGGTAAATTTATCAGCAGTCAGTGCTTAAGATTTCAGCGTATGAATAAAGCGCTGGCTACATCTTGGGCTTATTCTAACTGTATGGCTATTACATGATCTTATATAGGATCACTTCAAGATAGTTAAGTTTGCGACGCACAGGAATAATAGTTTCCATTATTTGTGTCGCCAGTATTAGGCATTTGAGCACAATTGACGCTCAGCCATTTTCATGGGAATGAATGATAGGATAGGTGTATCCCTCAATTCATTTGTTTCTATTGATTACATTGAGGTTATAGTGTCTGTTATTGTACATTCACCAGAAGCTTCCCCCATAAGAGAGTTTTCTTCTTCAAGGCAAGTTTTGTTATTCACGTCATTCTCCACTCTCAGTGGCATTATGGGGTATGTTAGATGTGAAAGAGCTTTGTGGTCACTATATTATTGCTGTCTGTACCAGCTATGATTAATGTGGGTGAGGAGGTTTCGACATGAAGTCGAATTCCCCCTCCCCCCCCCACCCCCACACACTCACACATTGTCACGTATAGATATCGTAATACATACATACTATGTGTTTGGGTCGTGTTAGATGGCGCCCTCATTGGCATATATGCAGTTCTGTTGCATTAGTAGCCGGTTAATTATACCTACCTCCATTTCTAAATCCTGGTATTTTGTCGCTTCTCAAATCGCATATTCTCATGTGTTTATAGTTGTAGATACCAAATAGTACACGTTGGAAAGTTTTCTTACCGGATTTAATATTACAGAGGCTTCTTGTGAATGATCTTGAAGCGTGTTTTCTCTGCAGAGATTGTTCATCGTATCTCGCTTTTGTATGTGTGTGTTATATTATTATTTCACTGATTTCGTCGTACCTGTATATGCCGTGTGCAGTGCATATTTTGTAACGAATAATGTTATTTACCAAAATCATCGCTCTAGCCTTGGCTTGTGGAGTGGCGTTAATCACCATTTATTATTCATGAGTTAATTTTTGAGTGCCTGATCGATATTTATTTATATCGTTTCCGGGTTCTGATTATTGATTCCAGAGTTCTCCCCTCTTTCTTTTGAAGATATGTTCAAACGAAGGTGGGGGAGGTCATTTTGTCCACTTCTCTGGCTTATTGGGTATGTAACTATTAAGGAAACTGTTTTGTCCGTAATATATTCAGTGATCAGCTGTAGTATTATTGTTTGGCATAGGTTTATAGGCAATTTTCTCTCATTCTCAATATGCCATTCTAATTTTTACGGCTTAGTCCAGACTAGTCTGAAAAATTGTTTATTGTTACATCCTAATTAATATTTCATGCTCACATTTAGGATTTACATAATTGGGATCCATATTAGGTTATGTCTCTTCTATTATGATATAAAGAGACATACATGTAAATTCTAATTATTCTAATTTCTTCATCATGGATTGAAGGATTTGATCTATGTTGATCTACTATTTCGGAGTTTCTAGGCCCTCCACCTTTTTACGATTCAGCGAAGTCTGGGTCATTGGTTACAGTATAAAAATATGAAAAAATTTAAAAGTAATTTATATATTTTTTATTCTTACCAATGACCCAGGCAGGAATGGTCCTCCCATGAGTGGGCAGTACTGGGCACTCATACCTCCCTGCTGAATTATTATAATCTTTTTTACAAAGAATGATGATTGGCGCCAGATTCGATGACTTCCTGGCGTTTGTGCATGCGCGGAGGGTAAATGTATGGAGGGCCAGATAGGACTTCTAATTTTCGGTTTTGCATGCAAATTTTGGGGATTGGGGGCAAAATTTGTGTTTGGCCCTAGATATTTTTGGGTTAGCACCAGCTAAGTCTGAGTCATTGGTAAGTATAAAAAATATATAAATTACTTTAAATTTTTTCATTTTCTAGTTGTAAGAAAAATTTTTGTCCACACTTAGGCTTTTTGGGGATCCATTTGGGCTCATCGTTCCCTTTGGGAACTTGGGCTCATGTCAAATTTTTTGAAATTTTTTTTTTTATGAATTATTTTTCGAAACTTTGTTAATGGATTGTATTATTATGTATCTTTGTATTATTATGAGGGTTAGTGCGAGTACTACGGCTTGAATATTTCTGATAAAATGAAAGAATATTGTTCAAATTGTAAATCGAGGAAGTCTTCCTCAGATTCTCATGATCATTGTGTTTGCTGTAGTCATTGTACTCGCACTAGCTCCTGTTCTGTTTGTGCCAATTGGGATGACAAAAAGTTAGAGACAAGTGCAGTGGTGAGAGATCGATGCCTGTTCTCTCACCACAAAGTCACTCTAGTTTTTCAGTTTCTTTTTCAGAGGAACAAGAACATGGTGATGTTTCCGTGATATCATCTGGAAGTGTGCTGTCGTTGTCGCAAATTAATGAAGAGCTAGTGACTAAAGTGCTCAATGAAATTAGACAAGTGTCTAGATCTCACAATATGGGATTTACGTCCTTGTCACCAGCTAACTCAACTGGTCGATCTATCATGCAGAATATGGGTGGTGTGACGCCGGGTATGTCCGTAGCGGTCGAGGAAAGGAAAAAGGGTGTTGCAAGCACTACAGTCTTGGATTGTGCACACCCTGCGATGACGGAACAGAGGAAGCCAGTCAGTTCAGTCGGCAAGCGAGAGAGGTCCCTCTCTCTTACAACAACATCTGGGGCCGGAAGTTGTTGTTCATAACGTCCGTCAGTCGGAGCATACGTCCGCACCTCCTGTCTGGGACGCTCCGTCATTTAGACTACTGGTGTCGGCTAGTCTATCGGCTTCTTCTTCATTGTATCAGCACACACGACCGTACCTTGGCTATGTGACCACAGAGATCCAGCCTGCATCGCTGTCGAAGGATTCGATGTTGTCATGGTCACTCCATCCAATAGCCAGGGACTCGAGGCCTCGTCAGTCGGGACGTTCGCATAAGAGGATTATGCCGGACACGCTGTCCCAGGAGCTTCCAGCGGTTAAACATCAGAAATCTGCAGCTCCACAGGCCTCCGTGATGGACTTGCTGTCGCTAATTGCACAGCTTATCTCAGCATCCCAGCAACCTCAGGAACATCCTACAACAGTTCCTGATCAGGAACTGTCAGATGAAGCTGGGTCGGTTCGTTCCTCTGCACGGTCGGACAGGGACGACCGAGATTCTCATCTGATCCAGTCGGATGGTGAAAGGGACATTACGGATCTGGATTTTTCCCTTTCGGAACAACATGAGGTGGCGATAGAGTTTAACCGTCAAAACCTTCCAAACGTTGTTCCGTCGGATCAGATTGCTGTGACTAAAGATAAGAGACTTATAGCGTCATTGGATTCTGACTTTTTTGGCCGGGTTAAGGAGGATGTTCCTGTTTACCCGGTACAGTCCAGCAATGTCTCTCGGACGTTTGACTTGCTTATTGACGCTATATTCAATTTAGCCTCGGGCTCAAGGAAATACAGTTTCTTATCTTCACATGCTCTGGGTCTGCCGTTTATCAATAGTAGAAATAAATTTACAACGGCAGGTCTGGGCATCTCGAGAGTTCCTCTGCATTTAGACGATCAGGCTGAGGACTTGGATTTGTCTCTTCCTGCGTTGTTTAATATTCACTCTAGTACTATGGAGACTACGATTTCTTATAATAGAGCGAACCTAGATGCCATTTCATACGCAGATCACCTTACTAGAGCGTTAGCACAACGTCTCTGTGGGAAAGAATTTGAGGACGTACGTGCCTCTTTAAGAGTTCTTTCCAGGGCTATAGCTTATTCCACGTACAACTCTGCCCTATCAGTGGACTCAGCTTCCCGTCAAATCTTCAAAAGAGAGATTCCCTTCTATCAGAGGTGCAATCTCTTTTGAAGAAGAAAGCAATAGAGGTCGTGGAAAACCAGGAATCCCTGGGTTTTTACAGTCACCTGTTCTTGGTACCGAAGCCAGATGGCTCATTCTGTCCAGTTATAGATTTGAGCTGGATAAACAAACTGATCGTGGTTCCAAAGTTCTATATGGAGACCATTCGATCAGTAAGGGCGAGCATTCGAGTGGACGATTATGCATCAAGCATAGATCTAAAGGATGCGTACTTTCATGTCATGGTAAATCCGGCATTCAGAAAGTACCTACGGTTTGCCGTCCTAGGGGTCGTTTATCAGTTCCGAGCGATGTGCTTCGAACTCAATCTAACACCCTGGGCATTCACTCGAATAATGAACTCGGTAATAGCATTTTTCAGAGCTCATTCGTCTGCGGTAACGTCATCCTACTTGGACGACATTCTTCAGATATACGGCAACAAGACGTTTCTTCAGAACGATGTTCAGAGTCTGCTTCAATTGCTCTGATGTCTAGGTTTCATTGTAAATGAAAAGAAGTCGAATCTAGCTCTGTCCAAGTCGTTCATTCACTTGGGAATGAGCTTCGAGGCTCACAACAATCTAGTTTGTCTTCCGTTACCCAGAACAGAGTTGTTATGCTCGCTTTTGTCTACACACAGACGTAGTAACAGCAAGAGAGTTCATGCGACTGATGGGGTTGTGCGGAGCGGCAGCGGATCTAATTCCGATGGGCCGCTTGCGTACACGTCCACTCCAGATATTTTTTACTCAAACTTGGAGTGTGAAGATTCATTCGCTCGAATCAAACATTGTGTTAGCACAACATGTAAAACAAAGGATTCAGATTTGGGCAGACATTCAGTGGTTGACTCAGGGAGTTCCGCTGCATCTGCCGGATCTGGCTTTTACAATTATGATGGATGCGAGTCAGTCAGGTTGGGGCGTGACATTGAGCCCAACAGACTCAAAGTGCCAGGATCTTTGGGATCCGGAGTTCCTGAACAAGCATATAAACATCAAAGAAATTATGTCAATATGGCTAGCGCTACGTCATTGGATGAACATTATTCACAATTCTCATGTTCAGATATTGTCGGACAATTCGACAGTAGTAGCGTACATTCGGAACCAAGAAGGCACTCATTTGATTCCGTTATTCGATCTAACAGAACAAATTCTTCTATATGTTTTAGAACATCACGTTCTTCTTTCGGTCCGTCATATGCCGGGTCGTCTGAATGTTCTAGCAGACTCGCTCTCCCAGCAAGGTCGCATGTTGCCGTTGGAATGGACTCTCAACAAGCGAGTATTCAATCAGATTTGCTACCAATGGGATCGACCAATGATAGACTTGTTTGTGACACATCTCAACAATCATTTGCAGACGTATGTGTCACCATGTCCAGATCCTCAAGCGTATGCAGTAGATGCTCTCTCAATTTCTTGAGACGGAATGATAGGATATGCATATCCTCCCAACTCTGTTGATTCAACAGATCTTGCTAAAGATCAAGCAATCGCACTGCAAGATAGTTGGTAGCATCTCTGTCGTCCCAGAAACCATGGATAAATCTACTCAGGTGTCTGTTATGGGACGTTCCTCAGAAGCTTCCTCCACGGGGGAACCTTCTCTTTCAGGGGAAATCTTGCACACTGCATCACAACCCGCAAGGTCTCAACCTTCATGTATTTCCATTGTGCGGTCCTTCTTGCACGGGAAGTGCTTTACAGGACGAGCAGTGGACGCAATTTCTAACTGTAGGAGGACCTCCTCTTTGCTAAACTATGCGGCAAAGTGGAAGGTTTTCTGTCGTTGGTGTGAGGATCTGTCGATAGATGTTTATGATCCTTCCATTCCAGACATTGCTAATTTTCTGGTCTACTTGTTTGACATCGTCAAACTGCAGCCAGTCACTATTAAGGGTTATAGGTCTATGCTATCGGACACTTATGCCCATCATGATAGCTTAGAAATTGGATCGAATATCTCTTTAAGTTAGTTAAAAACTTATCGATTAATAAGCCTAGAACCCTTAGGTTAATTCCTAAATGGAATTCGGCTTGGGTTCTTTTGAAGCTTAAAGAAGGTCCATTTGAACCTTTGAACACTGTAGACTTGAAGTTTTTGTCATATAAAACAGCTTTTCTTTTAGCCTTTGCTTCCACAAGAAGAGTCAGTGAGCTTCATGCTTTGTCTATTGATGATTCTCATTATCATAGTATTGGTAATACTATTACTTTAACTACAAATGTGGGATTTGGGGCTAAGAATCAGGCTCCTAATAAGTATCCTAAGCCTATTATCATTAAGGCTCTTCCGTCCTCAGATGGCCGTAGACCTTTGTTGTGTCCAGTTAGAGCTATGCGTATTTATAAACGCAGATCAGAGTTTATCAGAAAGGGACGAAAACGCTTCTTTCTGTCTTTAATTCCCAATAGAAGGTACATTTCGGTTCATTCTATTGCTAGATGGATTCAATTAGCTATTCGTACTGTTTATGAGAGTTTATCTTCCAATCAGCAGTCCGTGCTTAAGATCTCAGCGCATGAAGTTAGAGTGCTGTCTACATCTTGGGCTTATTCTAACAGTATTGCTATTACGGATCTTATGAAGGCTGCTTACTGGACACACACAGCCTTCTACCTTCACTAACTTTTATCTTAGAAATATAGAGTCTATTTCCGGCGACCTTAGATGTTTATGTCCGTTGCTCAGAATGTCATCCACTAAACAGTTACAGCTATAGTTATGTAGGTTTTCTGTTCCAGCAGTGACTCTGTCCTGCTGCCCTCTTCCTTCTGTGGTGATCTGACCCAGAGCAAGGGGAAGGGGGGGTGGGGGTGGGGATGGTGTTCCCTTATATCACTGGCTTTATAGTGAAAAGCAAGGGAATACCTCCTCCTGAGTCAGTGATTCTGAGTCGGTGCTCGCGTAGTTTTAAAGTGTAAAGCTAATGTCTATCTCTTTTATGTAATATTTTTAAAGTGTAGCTCGGTGTGAAGCATTTGTATATGTCACGTGTCATACAAGCGTTAATATACAATCCTCAGACACTTTTAAATGAGTATAAAGAGTCTCATTCTCTGGACTATCTTTATTTATTGGCTTTCCTTTAAGAAATTAGTATAATGGGTTATACTGGATTTTAATAGAGATCACTGATGTTATTATGCTCAATTATTGATGGGTATTCTGTCTTTCTTATTTTGATAAACAAGAAAGACATATGTAAATCCTTTCTCTCCTTTTCTCCTCGAGGGGATATTCCTTTATAAATAGTTGAGCCTATTGGATTTTCCTTTATGTCCTAGGTCCTCCAGCCATTTTTCTATTCAGCTTAGTCTGGGCCATTGGTTACAGAAATCTGCAGCTCCACAGGCCTCCGTGATGGACTTGCTGTCACTAATTGCACAGCTTATCTCAGCATCCCAGCAACCTCAGGAACATCCTACAACAGTTCCTGATCAGGAACTGTCAGATGAAGCTGGGTCGGTTCGTTCCTCTGCACGGTCGGACAGGGACGACCGAGATTCTCATCTGATCCAGTCGGATGGTGAAAGGGACATTACGGATCTGGATTTTTCCCTTTCGGAACAACATGAGGTGGCGATAGAGTTTAACCGTCAAAACCTTCCAAACGTTGTTCCGTCGGATCAGATTGCTGTGACTAAAGATAAGAGACTTATAGCGTCATTGGATTCTGACTTTTTTGGCCGGGTTAAGGAGGATGTTCCTGTTTACCCGGTACAGTCCAGCAATGTCTCTCGGACGTTTGACTTGCTTATTGACGCTATATTCAATTTAGCCTCGGGCTCAAGGAAATACAGTTTCTTATCTTCACATGCTCTGGGTCTGCCGTTTATCAATAGTAGAAATAAATTTACAACGGCAGGTCCGGGCATCTCGAGAGTTCCTCTGCATTTAGACGATCAGGCTGAGGACTTGGATTTGTCTCTTCCTGCGTTGTTTAATATTCACTCTAGTACTATGGAGACTACGATTTCTTATAATAGAGCGAACCTAGATGCCATTTCATACGCAGATCACCTTACTAGAGCGTTAGCACAACGTCTCTGTGGGAAAGAATTTGAGGACGTACGTGCCTCTTTAAGAGTTCTTTCCAGGGCTATAGCTTATTCCACGTACAACTCTGCCCTATCAGTGGACTCAGCTTCCCGTCAAATCTTCAAAAGAGAGATTCCCTTCTATCAGAGGTGCAATCTCTTTTGAAGAAGAAAGCAATAGAGGTCGTGGAAAACCAGGAATCCCTGGGTTTTTACAGTCACCTGTTCTTGGTACCGAAGCCAGATGGCTCATTCTGTCCAGTTATAGATTTGAGCTGGATAAACAAACTGATCGTGGTTCCAAAGTTCTATATGGAGACCATTCGATCAGTAAGGGCGAGCATTCGAGTGGACGATTATGCATCAAGCATAGATCTAAAGGATGCGTACTTTCATGTCATGGTAAATCCGGCATTCAGAAAGTACCTACGGTTTGCCGTCCTAGGGGTCGTTTATCAGTTCCGAGCGATGTGCTTCGAACTCAATCTAACACCCTGGGCATTCACTCGAATAATGAACTCGGTAATAGCATTTTTCAGAGCTCATTCGTCTGCGGTAACGTCATCCTACTTGGACGACATTCTTCAGATATACGGCAACAAGACGTTTCTTCAGAACGATGTTCAGAGTCTGCTTCAATTGCTCTGATGTCTAGGTTTCATTGTAAATGAAAAGAAGTCGAATCTAGCTCTGTCCAAGTCGTTCATTCACTTGGGAATGAGCTTCGAGGCTCACAACAATCTAGTTTGTCTTCCGTTACCCAGAACAGAGTTGTTATGCTCGCTTTTGTCTACACACAGACGTAGTAACAGCAAGAGAGTTCATGCGACTGATGGGGTTGTGCGGAGCGGCAGCGGATCTAATTCCGATGGGCCGCTTGCGTACACGTCCACTCCAGATATTTTTTACTCAAACTTGGAGTGTGAAGATTCATTCGCTCGAATCAAACATTGTGTTAGCACAACATGTAAAACAAAGGATTCAGATTTGGGCAGACATTCAGTGGTTGACTCAGGGAGTTCCGCTGCATCTGCCGGATCTGGCTTTTACAATTATGATGGATGCGAGTCAGTCAGGTTGGGGCGTGACATTGAGCCCAACAGACTCAAAGTGCCAGGATCTTTGGGATCCGGAGTTCCTGAACAAGCATATAAACATCAAAGAAATTATGTCAATATGGCTAGCGCTACGTCATTGGATGAACATTATTCACAATTCTCATGTTCAGATATTGTCGGACAATTCGACAGTAGTAGCGTACATTCGGAACCAAGAAGGCACTCATTTGATTCCGTTATTCGATCTAACAGAACAAATTCTTCTATATGTTTTAGAACATCACGTTCTTCTTTCGGTCCGTCATATGCCGGGTCGTCTGAATGTTCTAGCAGACTCGCTCTCCCAGCAAGGTCGCATGTTGCCGTTGGAATGGACTCTCAACAAGCGAGTATTCAATCAGATTTGCTACCAATGGGATCGACCAATGATAGACTTGTTTGTGACACATCTCAACAATCATTTGCAGACGTATGTGTCACCATGTCCAGATCCTCAAGCGTATGCAGTAGATGCTCTCTCAATTTCTTGAGACGGAATGATAGGATATGCATATCCTCCCAACTCTGTTGATTCAACAGATCTTGCTAAAGATCAAGCAATCGCACTGCAAGATAGTTGGTAGCATCTCTGTCGTCCCAGAAACCATGGATAAATCTACTCAGGTGTCTGTTATGGGACGTTCCTCAGAAGCTTCCTCCACGGGGGAACCTTCTCTTTCAGGGGAAATCTTGCACACTGCATCACAACCCGCAAGGTCTCAACCTTCATGTATTTCCATTGTGCGGTCCTTCTTGCACGGGAAGTGCTTTACAGGACGAGCAGTGGACGCAATTTCTAACTGTAGGAGGACCTCCTCTTTGCTAAACTATGCGGCAAAGTGGAAGGTTTTCTGTTGTTGGTGTGAGGATCTGTCGATAGATGTTTATGATCCTTCCATTCCAGACATTGCTAATTTTCTGGTCTACTTGTTTGACATCGTCAAACTGCAGCCAGTCACTATTAAGGGTTATAGGTCTATGCTATCGGACACTTATGCCCATCATGATAGCTTAGAAATTGGATCGAATATCTCTTTAAGTTAGTTAAAAACTTATCGATTAATAAGCCTAGAACCCTTAGGTTAATTCCTAAATGGAATTCGGCTTGGGTTCTTTTGAAGCTTAAAGAAGGTCCATTTGAACCTTTGAACACTGTAGACTTGAAGTTTTTGTCATATAAAACAGCTTTTCTTTTAGCCTTTGCTTCCACAAGAAGAGTCAGTGAGCTTCATGCTTTGTCTATTGATGATTCTCATTATCATAGTATTGGTAATACTATTACTTTAACTACAAATGTGGGATTTGGGGCTAAGAATCAGGCTCCTAATAAGTATCCTAAGCCTATTATCATTAAGGCTCTTCCGTCCTCAGATGGCCGTAGACCTTTGTTGTGTCCAGTTAGAGCTATGCGTATTTATAAACGCAGATCAGAGTTTATCAGAAAGGGACGAAAACGCTTCTTTCTGTCTTTAATTCCCAATAGAAGGTACATTTCGGTTCATTCTATTGCTAGATGGATTCAATTAGCTATTCGTACTGTTTATGAGAGTTTATCTTCCAATCAGCAGTCCGTGCTTAAGATCTCAGCGCATGAAGTTAGAGTGCTGTCTACATCTTGGGCTTATTCTAACAGTATTGCTATTACGGATCTTATGAAGGCTGCTTACTGGACACACACAGCCTTCTACCTTCACTAACTTTTATCTTAGAAATATAGAGTCTATTTCCGGCGACCTTAGATGTTTATGTCCGTTGCTCAGAATGTCATCCACTAAACAGTTACAGCTATAGTTATGTAGGTTTTCTGTTCCAGCAGTGACTCTGTCCTGCTGCCCTCTTCCTTCTGTGGTGATCTGACCCAGAGCAAGGGGAAGGGGGGGTGGGGGTGGGGATGGTGTTCCCTTATATCACTGGCTTTATAGTGAAAAGCAAGGGAATACCTCCTCCTGAGTCAGTGATTCTGAGTCGGTGCTCGCGTAGTTTTAAAGTGTAAAGCTAATGTCTATCTCTTTTATGTAATATTTTTAAAGTGTAGCTCGGTGTGAAGCATTTGTATATGTCACGTGTCATACAAGCGTTAATATACAATCCTCAGACACTTTTAAATGAGTATAAAGAGTCTCATTCTCTGGACTATCTTTATTTATTGGCTTTCCTTTAAGAAATTAGTATAATGGGTTATACTGGATTTTAATAGAGATCACTGATGTTATTATGCTCAATTATTGATGGGTATTCTGTCTTTCTTATTTTGATAAACAAGAAAGACATATGTAAATCCTTTCTCTCCTTTTCTCCTCGAGGGGATATTCCTTTATAAATAGTTGAGCCTATTGGATTTTCCTTTATGTCCTAGGTCCTCCAGCCATTTTTCTATTCAGCTTAGTCTGGGCCATTGGTTACAGTATAAAAATATGAAAAAATTTAAAGTAATTTATATATTTTTTATACTTACCAATGGCCCAGACGGGTATGGCCCTCCCATGAGTTGGGAACTCATACCTCCCCACTGATTATATAACATTTAGCTGGCACTGGTTGTAAGAATGAGGCTTGGTGCCAATTTCGGTACTTCCTTGACACTGCGCATGCGCAGTAGGTAAAAGTGTAGAGGACCATATAGGACATCAGTTTTTTTGTTTTTGGATGCAAATTTTGGGGATTGGGGGGCAAAATTTGTGTTTGGCCCTGAATATTTAAGAGTTAGCGCCAGCTAAGTCTGAGCCATTGGTAAGTATAAAAAATTTATAAATTACTTTAATTTTTTTCATTTTTTCTTGAAAAAAGAGTTCTTGAACAATAACAGCATCAAATGAATAAGGAACAAGAAACTCCAATGACAGAACAGCATCTCACTAAGTCACCCAGTATTTATGAGCTTGAGAACTTGAAACATTTCTTAGTACGATATGATTCCCAACACTCTCCAGGATGGAGTGAAACCCCACATGCAGAACATTCATATCTTGTCCTCTGACGTTTACCCGTTTTCAGGTCAGTGCAAGCTGTACAGTTTTGTCTCTTACCATCGAGAATTTTATTGTTCTGATGGATTTGATAGTCGACTTTCAGTTGTGGCTATTGGTCGGCCTGTCGGTTTGCTGTCCATTTTAAAATTTCCAACTAACCCCTTTACACATTCAATAATGAAGTGTCTACGATCAAGAATTTTGATGGCCTTGTGTTTTTGTGTTTGAAATTTTTTATATGCATTGCATGTTCTGCCTGCGTGTTGATACAAGATATATGCATTTAGAGCTAGTCTTGCAAAAAGAAAAAAAAAGACTTTTCGATTCCATTTAAGTGTTCTTCTTTCATCCAGAAACATGTACGACCTCATGTCCTCTAGGTCCACCCCTCCCATGTATTTATTATACTGCACAATGATGGAGGGTACACCTGTATGATCTCGACCACGGTTTGATATGTATTCAACTGGTTTTACACTCTCTTTGGTTGACAAAATAAAAACAGGCTTTCTATCATGGTAATTAGCGATCATAATAGGTCCTTTTCTAGCTGCTTTTATTTTTCCCTTCGCTTGCTGTACTTTCGGAATCTCGGGTACCCTTTTCCTATTTGCTCTCATAGTGCCAGTCAAGTCCAGTCAAGTAAGTCTTTTCCAAAAATAAATATTCAGCCAATGGAACTCTTGTAAAGAAATTGTAAATTGTAAATAAATGGTATCCCTTCAAAAGGTATGGTGCTATGAGTCTTTTACACACATCAAATGTGAGGCCGTGTTCGTGAATATCTGATTTACCAGGATATGGGCTTGAGGCAAGGTGTACCCAGTAGAACTTTCACACATATTCCATAACTTAATTCCGAAGTGGTGGTGGTGCTTGTTTGGCATACACTGGATTGCTGTGGCTTGACCTTGGAAACCAATTAAGGATTCGTCAATAGAAATTTCACGATTTGGGCAGTAATATTTTTGAAACTGTTCGTTGAAATGGTTTATAAAATACATGACTTTTTGCATTCTGCCCAGAAGCTCAGTAAGAAGTTCAGGAACATGAAACATTGACAGCAGCATAAGAAATCTATCTCTTGTGAAAATAGAGGTGAAAAAAGGAGTTGCTTGTGTTGGGTCTGCACTCAAGTATTCCTTAATGTTTGCTTTCTGGATGAGTCCCATATTTAAAATTAACCCAAGAAAAACTTTAATTTCATAGACGGTCATATCATACCACATATGAAATCGAGACCTCGGTTTGTCAGCATCTTTCAGTTTTTTGTTTTTTTTATTGTCACCATAATTATTGTTGAAACAGCTATTTCTTCCAGAAATTTCAAGCCAAATAAAAGCAAAATAAAATCACAAGGGTTCACACAATCTGGTGGAATATGTTTGCAGCCAACTGTACTAGGAAGAAAGTTGAACGAGTCATGACCAGAATCGTCTGCTAGATTGGTAACTGGTTCCCATTTATCATTTGCCAAATTTGATTTATCAATGTAGGGAATGTATTCGTCTTCACTTTCGGATTCAGAAATGTTTTTTTTATGTGACTGGTCGAAAAAACCATCAAAGAAATCATCACATTCATTGTCAGATTGAAATAACGAGTCGTCTGAATCAAAATCACAAAAATTTTCATTCGCCATTTTGTCACTGTCACATGCAGTGTCACATGACAGCAACAACTAAACAAGTGCCTGAAACAGGTGTATCAATGAAACATTTGCAGAAAACCTACAAATAGCCTTATATTGGGCAAATCCGGGAAGCAACATCCCAGACTTTCGATTCTGGAAATCATAGGGGCGCGGTCAATCGTGCGCCACATTTTGAGATTACAAGCGCGGTTTGGAGAACAACGTTTTTTTCTGCGTGCTTCAAAAATATAACACAAAGCATGGACAATTCAGCATGCCTTTTAATTGCATGCTCCCTATCCCACGCCTTTTATCGTTTAATGCGGAAAAGGATTAGAAATAGAACCATGCTCTGACAATAGATTATGACATTAGATTTGGAACACGCTCAAAACAAGGGGACTTGCGGCGGCGAAGTTACCTTGAAGTTTTGCCCATATAAATAATTATTCGCCAATTTAGCTGCAAATTATTCGGAACTCTTACCGAGAAGATGCTAAATAATACAGTGTGCAAAAGAAACTTACCACCACTTCAGACGACACTCAGAATTCAACTAAGTTTCTCCCAGATAAATTCAAGTATATCAACGGAACAACCGAGAACACATGTAAATTATGTTTTGACTCCACGCTCCACCAAACTGTGAAACATTCGACGTTACCACAAAAATAATCCTTCTTTTGTTTAAAACAGTCCGAGTGAATTGTGTCTGTGCCAAAACATTACCTGATACCTGTGATGGAACACAGGTGTACTGCTACATGTATGTATAAAATTTAATTACAGCACCCGCCCCTGTAAATCCATACTTTTGGAACATTAATATCATGTAACAAAATAATATGTGCTGAAAGTATTGATTTACAGGGTCGGGTGCTGTAATTAAATTTTATATAATCGGATTTACTGGGGCTGATGCAGCGTTTCTGGGAAGGTTTGTGGGCCTTGGGAGGGGGTCCCGAATAATTTGTTATTAACCGCGTATCGGATCCACAAGTGCTAAAGATGGGAGCAACGGGAGGTTGTTGTGGGCCTTAATGCAGTCCTCGAAATTCGCCTCAGCAATTGGCAATGTCGTGGTAAGAGCAGTGGCAGGATGCCAAGGCTCTTACCACAGCATTGCCGATTCTCGTGGCAAAATTTGAGGGCTGTTAATGATTAATCCTATTCCCAGTACATGTCAAAAATTAGGGGCCGTTTTCTTCAATCTGAGGCCCTTTGATCATGAGATTGATGAAAACTGCATCTAATTTTCAAAATTTTCCTGGGGCTCAGGCGATTTCTGAAAGTAAAAAAAAGAGGGAGTCCACTCTCAGAGTCTCCGCCACCTTCTCTATAGACTATTGGATAGTATCCGGCATCTGTTGCGCCCTTATTGAATATTCAGCTGAGCATAATTAAATGAGGGTAACGAAATACAGTAAAGGTGTACATGCAATTAAAAGGTCTGAATTTGGATTGAAGTACACATTCACAATGTACAAAATATTAAGGAACCTGGAAGAAAAGTGTTGTTTATTGTAGTAATTTATACACGAAATGAAACGACGAGAAAGTATTGAGCAGGACAGTGCTACTGCTAAGTGCTTGATTGAACAATGAGTCAATTATTAAAGAATTCGAAACTGTTTTTTTTTTTTCTTTTTCCTTCTCAATGAGATATTGACAGTCTACTCAGAGTCAGAGGAGTCAGTTTCCTGGGCCGCAGTTGGCAAAAGTTCGGAATCGGACTGTTCCGAAAAAGAGTCGAGTGAACAAACAGAACTGTCACTGTCAGAATCAGAATGTTCCATTGCCGTTCTACGTTTTTTTAATTCAAGCTCAGACCCAGTTTCCAACTTATGTTTTCGTGGTGTTGAGAGGTATTTGTTGACGGCAGTTCGCAGTATTCTGTCTTTATCAGATTCACTCCAAACTAAGTCATTTACTCTGATAAGCAGTAAGTTCTCCATTGTTTCATGCTTCAGTCTAAGGTGACGATCGGATAACATTGCAGTTAAGTGACTGAAGGCACACTCTACTACGCCATTACTTACCGCTCTTGACAGAACAATTTTGACAAGAAAGCTAATGTTAGGGAACTGTCGCCGACGATAATTCAAGAGTTTCTGCCATAGCCTGCACACTTTTAGTTTTGGGTAGTATTGCACTCTGGTAACTTAACATCAGCCCACTCAACCTTCAGTGTTTCTGGATCTGAATTAAAGCCGGCAATCTTTAGTGTTTCTTGATAATGTTCAGCCATTTTATTTATCGATTTCAAGTCAATTTTTGACGTCTGCCAGTTTACCGGATCCACCCATTGCATATACCGGAATATGGAATCCTCAGCTTTGAACGACGCAAATCTGTCATTGATGCACTTATGAACTGCGCCAATAGTTCTTCTGGCAAGACCCTTCATTTCCACCAGCATTGTTTCAGCGATACTGTCTGACGGGCATCCCTTCTGCTTCAGTCCTTCATATCTCATTTGTTTATATTGCCTGTTTGGTTTCTTGTGGCGCATAGTTCCCTTCACTGGCATTGAAACTTCAACAGATACAACATTAGTCACATCTAATTTTATCATTGAATTGTGAGTGATGGTATCTATGCTGTCGAGGGTGTCCAAAAGTTTGGTCAATGCAGCTTCAGTTTTTAAAACTGCTGGTAAGATATCAAACACGAGTAGACTTTCTTTCTCAAACACCAAGGATAGAATGGATACCACATCCAAAATCGATCTATACAAGCAGCACACTAGGAGAAACTTGTAGCTTAGCAGACTGTTTAAGAAACCCTGCAGTTTTGCTTTGATTTTTTTGTAGTCTGGGTCTGCGATTCCATTTTCAAACACTTGAATCAGGACAACCCAATTGTTCAATAAGTATTTGACTGCATTTCGATGATGATTGACAAACCTAGCTGACGTTAATTTTGGTAGCTTGTATACGGTCACGTCCAGGACACGTGCAGCCTCTTTGAAATGGCAGGTAAATTTGCCAGATTGTCTAAAAAATTTATGTAAAGATACCATGAATTCTTCTACACTTTCAAAGTTTTTCTCTTTGACAATGGAGTCCTTTATGGCCAGCTCTAACCGATGAGCAACACAATGAATGTTAACTAACCAAGGCCGCCCATCTTCTTTAAAGCGTGTAAGTAAACCTGATTTTCAGCCAAAATTTACATACGCCCCATTAGCTGCAGCGGCCACTTCTGCAAATTTATATTTATCTGCTGGGATCTTAAGTCTATTGGTAAATACATCATCACTTGCAACTTTCAATATACCAGCGTTTACATCCCCAAATGCGTCCATATCCTGCAGAGCAAGTACATAATAGGTTGGTTTTCCCTCAACCACTGCTCTAACAAGAACGAGCTCTTTTTCGGCACCAGTTTTCCTAGCTTGCGATCCATCTGACATTATGGTAAATGCATTAGTGCCACATAAAATGTCTGCTAACTTTTCCCTGATAGAGTTGGCAATGAAACGCAGAAATTTGTGCACACAGTCTGAATTATCTGCACCCTGAATGAGGTTAACTCCATTGGCCTTCTGGACCTTAACCATTGTTTCGAATGCTGTTAATGGCTGTCCGTCAATGGCCAAAAGATAGGCCGTTTTGAAAAGCTTAATATACGCTTCTTAAGACTGTTGTTTGAGTGCTATGCTGATCTTGGGTTGTGTAAGAGTCACAGGCTCGGTGCGTGTCGCGCTGGTGCTAGGTTCTGGGGAACCCCCTTCACACCTGTCTAAACATTATATAACTCCACGGTCTCCACCCTGTTCTTTTTCAACTTGAATACCTATTTCGTGTGCTTTAGAGGTGAGGTGTCTGTTGACAGTGTGCTTGGACACAAAACTTGTCCCTTCAGTATATTTATCAACTTCAGTGATGGCTTTTCCTCGTAACTTATCACTCTTTTTGATGTGTTCTGCATGGCGTGCACAGGATTTACACCATATTTTGACGATTTCAATCCCAGTTTTGTCTTTCACAGTCATATGACCAATTAAGGAGCCAACATTCCATTTCAGGAAAGTTTTCAGTTGGACTGTATGACCAGTCTTTCGTTCTGTTTCACTATCAGACATTTTCAACGTGAATGTTTGGGCAAATAAATTTATCTACATGTACCATCAGCAACAGCCATTCAGTTTATGATGTTCTCCAGCTACTAGGATGGTCGCATTCTCAGAATTTAACACAATCAAACAATGTCGACAGTCGCAAAAACTGATTTCATTCAATCAGCAGGGGCAACAAGTACATTACAGTCCAAGAGGACAGTTACAAAGTTACAAACACCCACGCATGAATCAAACTTCAAAGCTGCGGAGTGCCGATAATCTGAGAAGCAGCGACAGGCAGGCTACACGTACACGTGCGTTTAAAAAACAACCACTATTTTTCTATGGCGTGCACACAGTTGCATAGGGGCATGATTAATTGCGCGGCTCAGTTCAATTTTGTGAGCGCGGAGGGGTGCAAGTGCGATGGCGCGCCTAAAAATCGAAAGTCTGACATCCCCAGAATTTATTTTTTGTAAACATAATTACAAGGGACGCTCACCTCTGAAGTGATATAACACTCAATCAACTGCAATGCAAAAGGAGAGAACTCGTCCTAAGTTTAATTTTTATCAGAAGATGTGCTTCAAACTGCCTGTAAGGTTGACGTAAACAATCATTTTTCTCATAGAAAATCATATTTACTTACATTTTTCAAACACTGGTATTATTATCAAACACGCTTTTGATGAAATATGATGTAAAAATGCATATGGGTGACTAAATTTATTGAATAAAATGATTAACTTTTCTCCGAAGCAATCAACCATGCCAAGACAAAATGGCCTTTGGGTTGTTGTCAGCTTCCGTTTCTCCATGCATAAATTAATATATTAAACTTTTCCCTATTTTTTCAACCACACGTCGTTTTTTGCATAATTAATTCACCAATCCGTATGCAGTAAACAAAACATCACTGAAATATCCTATTTATAAACGCATATCATAATATTCACACATGGTTTTCAGGGCGAATGCAGAGATCCCATGCAAAGCCCAAAAATGGGTTTCTGGCACGTTTCCGCAGAGCCCGAAATCGGGCTTCCCGCACTCTACCAGTTAACAAGAAGAATTTAAGTTTTAAAGAGTTGTATAATAGTTTTAACATGAGTCTGCTTACGCCATGTGCAGTTTACAATAGATACATCTGACCAACAGGATCTAAATTTTAAAGAGTTACATTTTTACAAGTGCAGGTTGCACTTATGGCCAAATTTGCGAGAGCAGATTTTTGCGCTTGTGACATTTGCCCCTGGAAAGGACTGCTGTACACATACACACATGTAACAATTCTAGGACCCACGTAAATGCCATGAGAATGGAGCAACACTCAAAAATAGCATTGCTTATATTCAGTGATTATTGTCTTTGGCAAACGAGACATCAGTAATGTATTGCTAATAAATCCTGGTTGTTTCATTCTCTTGTCTGAAATTTCCCAAATAACAAAAACTGATTTCAGTATATTTTTACCAATATATATTCAATTGCTTAAATACATTCAGTCACATGTTTGTCAATTGTTCTTTTTTGCAGAAGTTTCCAGAATGTCGTGTAAAGATTCTAAGAAAACTAGATGAATTGTTGGAAAAGGAAGATTTTTCTTGGGAGGATGAATATGTAAAAAGAACAGCAGAGTCATTGTTTGGAAGAATATTGGATTGTTACAAGTAAGTAATTGAGTTGAAATAATCTTTTAAAAATTCTTCCTGTTCAAGCCAATCTGTTTGAGAGTGTATCGTGTAAATCTACTTAATTTCTAGCTTACACCTTTGCTGTATGGTCTGAATATATGTGAGTCTGTCTGCATTCAAGATGATGTAGTTGATGTTCTATCTTATATTTTGTTAAACTGTAGAGATACTGAAGTATTTATTTTGTGTTAAATATCCACAAAACATTTTGTTATTATCGCGTGTATTAATTGGTAGAGTGCTGGAAGCCCATATTTGGTCTTTACACTGAAGGGCTGGTGCCGCAGGTTAAAGGCTTCATATTCTGTGGATATGTTTTACATTATGTTTGAAGAGAAATTATTTGGTCTGTATGGTTTGCTTTATTACAATTTATGGGAGAGTGCCAAACTGTAACAGGGCAAAGACAACTCATTTCACACACCTATACTCCATCCTTATTTGGCATGCTGTTTACTTCTGTTTCCTTGCAGATCATCCCATGTTCATCATTTCATTGAAAACAAACTGTCAACAACTTCACACGAGGCTGAATTACGTCATTCTTTCAACCTCCTATATCTCTGTATTTATGAGGTCTATAGCTCTGAAACTTTGCAGGTAAATTTTAGGCTTAAAGCCATATATAAAAATGGTTTCATTACATTCCTGACCAGAGAAAACTTTCTGTGAGAAAATCAAGTGTAGCTGATCGTGTTGAAAATTTGAGTATGTTATAGAACTTTGAAATTTAGGAACTAACTGTATTTTCTTTTTTTAATCTGACATCCTTTTGCACCATTATGACATCAAAATGAAAAGCTGACAAATTATTGCTCTATTTTAAACTCCTCAGTGTCCATTGCCTTTCCTTTTAATGATTCAAGATTTTCAAAACTGTCGAAGGATAACTGTCAAATGGTCCAATAGAATCTTTTATCTGCATTTTATTTTCTGTTGTACATCCTCTCATATTTTGACATTTACACCAACATCCTTGAAATTCAAAAATGCACTCCCACGTGTTGGCTCCTTTCACTTTTGTGCACAGTACACAGTAATTGTTTGTTACTAGGCCATCTATGTTGCAAAGTACAGTTTGTCCTGTGGATGTCTCAGCACTAATCGACCTCAAACATAAGGGTATTTCATGTCAAGGAACTATCCCCCATCTCTTTCTGACATGCATTCCACCAAAACTATGAATGATCTGATGTAAAAAATTTTACAAGTTGTTGAAGTAGTGTCCGAAGGGGTGAACTTCACTTTTTGATTGAAATAGATAACAAAATGTTCGCAGTAGGATGGTATCAACTGCAATGATATAAATGACAGAATGTATGCTTGTATTATAATGTACCCATGTCAGGCTGCATGAAGTCCCTTTACAGAATATGAAGCCTTTAATTTGCAATACCGGCACACCAGCATAAAGCCCAAATATGGGTTTTAAGCACTCTACCAATTAACTGTGGTTATATTACTTTTGCATTTAATTACATTCTTTTTTTCGTCATAATTAAAGTTGTTTCCTATCTGATTGAAAAATATTTTCATGTCACCACAATAACATTTCATTTTCACAATAGCTCCTAGTCAAGTCTTGGCTGACTAAGTGACCAGTGGCAGAAATAGGGTCTTATGATTACAAGCCAACTTAGAAGCCTGTGATTAAGATTCAGGAGCCAAATCAGAATTTTAGGGATCAAATTCACACTGGCTACTTACTAGGTCAGTCCCTGTATAGGTCTTTTTATGTTTATTACAGAGCTTTTTTCTGTTTTGTTTTAGCGATGGAAATGACATCCCAGAGGAAGAAAACAAATTGTTGCTATCTATACTAAAATTATGTTTGTCAAAATCAGAGGATTTTTATGAGGGTTACCCAGAGGAAACATCAGTGTACTGTCGTATCTTTAAAGGTTGTTTTGTAGAATTTGTGAATAAAGTGAGTAACTTATTTATCGCCCACCTAATAATGTAAAACACAGGATTTCCACTGTTCTGCCTGTACGATAAAAATAAAGTTGTATCGCATATGTGGTGATACAATACACATTCGATTTCATTTCCAACGTAAACAGAGAAGGAACCTGTCTAAATAAATCATGTCATCATTGGTCGAATGCACTGGAGTCGAGTTCGCTTGAAAATTCCAAATTCCTCATTTAGATATGTTTACCCAAGATATTTAAACAAAATCAGATTCAAGTAAAAGATTTACAAAATAAAAACAACTTTCTGACTGCTTGTTTCTTGACAAATACTTTCCACAACTGGTCATATGATGATGGAGTGTGCTAAACTTATTAGCTAGTTAAAAACTTTTTGTTGTGTTATTTTCTGCAGTTTAGTCAATATTTGAAGCTCAATCATTGTGACCCTGACACTTAGGGTTGGTACCCCGCCCATTAACAGTGATGTGTTCCTGGCAACGAAAGAAAAGCTGCAATTATCAACTTAGAAAGTGCTGTTAGTTCATTTTTTGTGTAGACTGGTTGTTACATGGGAGGTGTGTGATATATACAGGACAGCACATACATTTGAATGGGTTAAGGATTATCGCACTTGATTGCTTTGGCTCAGGATATCACTCATGCCTTTGGTTCTCGTGATATCCTGGGGGGCCAAAGCAATCACAGGCGATAATTCTTAACCCATTCAAACATATGTGTGGTTCTGTATATATATAATATGGGAAAAAGATTAAAGCTCTGTTTCTTGGACCTTCGTACATCTTCATATTTCCAGTCAACCTACCACACCAAAACAATATTCCAGGCTCCTTTTTAATCTCTCTTCTTGAAAAAAGCAATTTGAGCATTCTTTCAAGGACAAACCCAGAAAAAAATCGAAAACACCACAAAGAATGGTCTGAACTGGACTGTGATGTCCTGTTCTTCTTCTCTAGCAGTATACACCTCCTTGTTCATATCCCACCATACATGCTCAGAAAGCTTCAATTCCTTATTTTGCAATTGCCATGTTGAAACATATTTTTTTCCATGGCTCTTCAAATTAACAGATTTATCGGCAGTTTTGAGCGATCCAAAGTGAAAACAGTTTGGAAATGGTGGATAAGATATTCCCGCCATTGTGGAGTGATTTTTATCACCTGCTGTTCTCAGGGAAGTGACTTTTGTGTTAAATTGTGTTTTAACATTGTTGACATTTTCATGTTTCGTCACCCATTTCCATGCAACTGCATTCTGTTCATCTGCTTTTCAGTTTGCTTCAAGTTCTTTACAAGTTATATTATCTATATGTCTACAAGGGTTCTAAATGTACCTTTCCTGTTTGATACATTTCCTTTGGCTTTGTATTTCTTCATTTGGTTGAAATAGAAAATTTCTTATCAACCTACTCACAATTGTTTACTACAGGCTTGCACTACAGTGGAAGTCCCTAACTCGGATAAAATACTCTCTATTTTTGTCTTTCCCAAGCAAGTTGGGAAAGAAAAGTGGTGCAAAAGCACCAATAAAAATAAGCCAAAACTGGGTCGAGTGCAACCGGCGCAGACCCAGTACGGGACGCTCTCTCCCAAGTACAACTCCACGACTTCCGTTGCCAGTGCGCATATACCGTCTCTAAAGACTCATTCTTTTTTAAAATCCGCTTCGTGTCGAGATGTTTTTGCACCCTTATCAGTGTTCCTCCAGCTCGATGTTTGATGATTCCTGATTCGTTATACCACAGTGTATCCTTTGTATTCTCAGGAACAGTGTTTTATATTCTCTTTTTCTATTATATGTCCATAATGTATATTTATTTGCTCTCTCTCGAGTCGCGCGCGAATTTCGCGTGCCACGCGGTTCGGACTTAGATTTTTCACAATTATTGTTAATGCTTTTTTTGCAAAATTTTCTAATTGTGTTAGAGTTAGGTGTCAGCGGGGTACCACTCCTACGGTGTTTCTTCTTTCTTTTGAGAGTAGTCTTCCTGTTGGGTGGTTCCCGGTCGACCGTCTGGGGTCTTTGTTTCTGTCACCTTTCTCTCTTCTTTGGGGGTGTTCTGTTTTCTGATCTCACCTTCTCTGCTCCTCTCACCTCTATCATGCCCAGGACAATTCCTTGTGGGCAATGTATGCTGCCAAAGCATGTGGACGATGTACATTCGTCTTGTTCCTCCTGTAATGGGTGTTCGGCCGAGCGGCCGTGTGGTGTCTGTGGAACATGGTCTTCCACCTTCTGGGCGTCAGTAAACCGTGTCGTTCGTTCTCGTGGCCGTACCTCCCGCTCCCGCGGGAAAGGAGAACGTGGTCGTTCGGGGCCTCCCGAGCCGACTTTGTCTGGTGAGAGTTATTCCTCCTCCGTGGGGGATGTGCAGTCTTTTCCTGTGGTGGATACTGTGGGAGCCGTTGAGTGTTCTGGTGTAGAGATGCCTGGTTCCGGGACTACGGTCCCCCTCCAGTCGACATCTGAGGCTGTCACTAGGGTTGTGACTCCTCCTTCGGAGCCGAGCCGGTGTGCTCTCTCCACTTTTTCACCAGCCTCAACGACTCTCGACGTATCTACTACTGCTGCTGGCCCGTCTGCTTCATTGTCTGTTTCAGCCGGCCTCGGCTTTTCGCTGCAGGGGACTGCAGGACTGTCCGATACTGTAGACGTGGGATATCGGCCTCAGCCTTCCCTGACTTCAACTCGGCAAAGTCGGAAGGGGCTGCCGGCCGAGCCCATCGCTGTGGTCTCTTCGCCGTCGAGCACCACAGCTGTGTCTTTGGATTCGGATGTTCGTAGTGGAAACACTATGAACTCCGTGGCGTTTCCGTCTACTCACTCTGGTCACACGACCAGTTTTGGGGGACCATCGCCTTTTGTGCAGCCTGGACCTTCTGCCCCGCAGAGGTTCGCGGTGACTCTGAGTTCTCGCAATATTGATCCTCGGGGTGCATCGTACCCCTATACACGTCTGCCTTCAGATGTTTTGGCTGCCGCCCGTCGTCCCGCGTCGGGTGTTTTGGAGGATCGTGACCCTTCGCTGGTTAAGAGGGTCAGAGGTGAAGCCACTTTGCCGGTTCGCTCCCCTGTCGAACCGGTCGGTACAGGTAGTGAGCTTAGGGAGGCCCTCTCCTTACTCACTCAGGTTCTTTCTAAGAGCCTTCCTGTTGCTTCCAGCGAGGCTATGGGTGGTTTCCAGGCGCCTCCTATGGCGCCGCCTCCCGGGATTGGAAACAGGCCGGTTTCCGATTCCTCTGGTGTCCCGACACCATGGGAGGCGTCGGCTGGTTTGCCCACGATGGGCTATGTGTCTTCCGACTCTGGGTTGGAGTCCGACATGCTTGAGGTCGAGGGCCAGCAGTCTTCGGACTTGGGGGCGGCTCTTGACTTTGTGTTTGGGTTTCTGCCTGAGCTCAAACCTGCTAACCAGCCGACAGTGTCAGCCTGGCCGCGATCATCGGTCGCGCGCCAACAGCCTATGGAGCAACCTGCTTCTGGGCGCCTTCAACCGTGCCAGTCGGTACAGGTGGTTGAAGCTTTTTCAGCATTGGATGCCAAGCTGAATTCCAAGGCTTTGAAGACTTCGTTCTTCACCAGGGTTGACACCTTTTTGCCTCCTGTGCGTTATCGTTCCTACGATTCCGCCAATCCGTCAGTCTGCCAGGCTTTGACGGTTCTGGATCAGGACTCCACTTCCCTCGGGCTTTCCAAGCCCAAGTCTGCCGTCATTCCAATGACGACTCTGGAGTCCACGTTGGGCTTATCTAGAGAGATGCTTGGCATGCTTTCTCTCTCAGATCACGTCGTCTCAGCTTTGGCTGCTTATCTGCCTCCAGATAAGTTTGACGAGGTACAGGCTCCTTTGCGTGTGCTGTCCAAGGCGCTTATGCACCTTACTCACACGCATGCCTGTAACACGGCTAATTTGGAATTAGTTCGAAGGGACGCTGTGCTGGACACAGGACGATCCCTTCCCGAGGAGCAGCGTGCTACTCTTCGATCTGCTTCTTTGGCAGGTCCGCAACTTTTCCATGGTTCCGTGTCGACGGTCCGGGATGACGTCCTACGTCATTCCAAAGATCAGCTGCTGTTTCGTCAGCTTGATCAGCCTTCTCGGGGAGGCAAGGGCCGTTCCAAGCCTAACAAGTACCCTTCTGCTTCCTCTGTGAAGCAAAAGGCTGGTCCTTCTGCCGCCGCCTCTACTTCTTACTCACGGGGTAAAGGTAGGGGTCGGCAGAATCGAGGGAAGTCTCAGGATTCTTCATTTAGCAGAGGAGGTGGTTTCTCCTCTCGCGGGCCTCGTCGGGGCTCGAAATGAAGGTCCTCACCTCGACTCGTCCCAGGTTGGAGGAAGGATAGCAGAGTTCGCAGACCATTGGACCACCATCACATCCGATCCATGGGTGTTAGATGTTGTTCGGTCTGGGCTGCGCATATCCTTCCGATGGCACCCCACTCTGTCAAGGGTGCCTCTTCCAACCACAGTTCCTTCAGACGTTTTACGTCGGGAACTTTTGTCCACGGAGATTGCCAATCTCCTGGCAAAGGGGGCGATCGAGGTCGTCAAGAATGTTCAGTCAGTGGGTTTCTATTCCCGCCTGTTCTTGGTGCCGAAGAAGGACGGCCGACTCCGACCGGTTATCGATCTGAGTATCCTGAACCAGTCTATCATTGCTCCCAAGTTCAGCATGGAGACTTTCAGGTCGGTCCGCCAATCAATTCACCAGGGAGATTTCGCAGCCAGCATCGACCTGCGAGACGCTTACTTCCACGTTCCGATGCATCGGGCGTCACGTTCGCTTTTCTGGGACGAGTTTACCAGTTCAAGGCCATGCCTTTCGGGCTCAACCTGGCTCCTTGGGCATTCACCAGACTGATGTCGCATGTGATAGCGTTCCATCGCACACAGTCCAGGGTGACTACTTCGGCATATCTGGACGATATCCTCCAGAGGCATTCCAATGCTGCCTTACTGGAATCGGATGTCGCCACTCTGTTGAGCTTGCTCACGTCGCTAGGATTCAGAGTCAACGAGGAGAAGTCGGACCTGGTCCCTTCTCAGTCATTTTGTCATCTGGGGATGTCTTTCCAAACCAACTTCAATTTGGTGACTGTTCCCCAGGCCAAGGCTGTGATTCTCTCAGCTTTTGCTCTGACTCTGTCCCAGTCCAGGTCCGCGACCGCTCGGAGTTTTCTCCGGCTGATCGGTCTCTGCGGTTCGGTGACGGATCTCATTCCTCTAGGTCGGCTGCATGTCAGACCTCTCCAACACTTTCTGCTCAGTCGTTGGAGGCCGAATGTAGATTCTCTGGATCAGGTGCTTCCGTTTCCGGACTCTCTGTATCCTCACCTTCTTCCCTGGACAGATGTTCAGTGGATTACGCAGGGTGTTCCACTGGACTTACCCACGTCCGATCACGTTCTGACGGCAGATGCCAGCGATCTCGGATGGGGTGCGACGTTGGATCCTCTCGGTCTTTCCCTACACGGGATGTGGGACCAGGATCAAGCAGCTCTACACATCAACCAGAAGGAGCTTCTTGCTCTTCTTCTGAGTTTCAGGCAGTGGATCCCTCACCTGTCGAATCGCCAGGTCCTTCTACTATCCGACAATTCGACAGTGGTTGCTTACATTCGGAACCAGGGCGGCACGCACTCGCTTCCGATGTACAGGTTAGCTCGGGATCTTCTACTGCTCGCGCAGGATGTTCACGCCAGAGTGGTTGTTCGTCACATTCCCGGGCGTCTGAACGTCCCAGCCGACTCCCTGTCCCGACAGGGCAGGGTTATTTCCACCGAGTGGATGCTTCACAGGGCAGTGTTCCAGTCGCTTTGCGATCTCTGGGGACGTCCCCACATCGACCTCTTTGCGACTCGTTGGAACCATCAGGTGGACACTTTCGTGTCCCCGTGTCCAGATCCTCTGGCTTTTGCCGTGGACGCTCTGTCACTCGATTGGAACGGTCTAGTCGGCTACGCCTTCCCGCCGGTTCCGATTCTTCCTCAGGTTCTCGCCAAAATTCGAGCCTGCAGTTGTCGAATCATTCTGATCGCTCCCCTGTCGCCTCAGCGGGTGTGGATCAATCAGCTCCGCTCGCTGATGGCGGCGGTTCCGGCACGTCTCCCGCTACGTCACGACCTTCTTTGTCAAGGTCGCCCGAGAAGGTTTCATGTCGACCCGACTTCATTGTGCCTTCACACATATCTTTTGTCAGGTCCTGTCTCCTCCGTAGAGGTTTTTTGAGACGAGCAGTGGAGTGCATTTCTTCTTCAAGGAGGCACTCCACTGGTTTAGCTTATGCAGCTAAATGGAAGGTCTTCTGTCGTTGGTGTGCTGATCACTCTGTTGATTATGCCAATCCTTCGATTTCACAGATTGCAGAGTTTCTGGTATATCTGTTTGATTCTCGGGGTCTCCAGCCTGTTACCATCAAGGGTTACAGGTCTATGCTTTCAGAGACTTTTTCTTATGTGGGGAAGCGTCGTATCGGCACTAATCCTTACCTCTCCAAGCTTGTTCGGCACTTTTCTTTGAAAAGGCCTTGGACTTTGCAGCTTACTCCACGATGGAATCTTTCGTGGGTGCTGCTTTGCTTGGGGTGGGGGGGCGCCGTTCGAACCTTTATCCCAGGTGGATATGCATTTTCTCACATATAAGACAGCTTTTCTGATGGCATTTGCTTCGGCCAGACTGGTTATTGAGCTTCACGCCCTCTCGGTTGACCCGGCCTTTTTTAGGAGCTCTCCCAACAGTGTTACTTTTACCACTGATTGCTCCTTTTTGGCTAAGAATCAGTTACCAGATACTACTCCTCCTCCTATCTGTGTCAGGGCTCTTCTCTCTGTTGAGGGTACTCGCCCTTTGCTCTGTCCGGTCCGTGCTATCTTGATCGGACATGCTTCATACGGAAGGGCAGAAAACGTTTTTTTCTGTCTCTCATTCCGGGTCGACAGAAGATCTCTCCTCAATCCATTTCTCAGATGGATTTGTCTTGCTATTCGTACGGCTTATAGTCGTTTAGCAGCTGGCGATTGTATTACCAGTCGTATTTCTGCCCACGAGGTGCGGGCACTGTCTACCTCTTGGGCTTATTCTAACTCCGTCAAGTTGTCGGATGTTATGCAGGCAGCCTACTGGAGAAATGCTTCTACTTTCTCCACCTTTTATTTGCGCCAGTTGCAGGAGCAGTCGGAGGACCTTTTTGCCCTGGGTCCTCTTTCTTCTGCTCAGGCTGTTGTCTGCCATAGCCATTAGGCTTCTTGAAGGTTAGTTTCAGCCTTGTGCTGTTACTGCCCTTTTTCTGTCTGTGTGTCACACAGGCTCATATGTCTCTTTTCATTGTCCTTTACCAATGATTGCGACATTATGGTTGATAAGCCTCGGGACCTCTTCCTTCTACTTCACGGTTCCAGTGCACTAGGGTTATGTGGGGGTTTGTTATGCAATTCCCTCCAGCCTTTTGTCTATTCAGCCTGTAGTAAACAATTGTGAGTAGGTTGATAAGAAATCTAAATTTTATAGTAAATTTCCTTTCTTATTATACCTACCACAATTGTTTACATGGAGGCCCTCCCGTCTTCTTCACGGGTAAAGAATCTTTCCTCCCCGCTGATCACATAACTCTAACGTTTACGGATTCAAAAAGAATGAGTCTTTAGAGACGGTATATGCGCACTGGCAACGGAAGTCGTGGAGTTGTACTTGGGAGAGAGCGTCCCGTACTGGGTCTGCGCCGGTTGCACTCGACCCAGTTTTGGCTTATTTTTATTGGTGCTTTTGCACCACTTTACTTTCCCAACTTGCTTGGGAAAGACAAAAATAGAGAGTATTTTATCCGAGTTAGGGACTTCCACTGTAGTGCAAGCCTGTAGTAAACAATTGTGGTAGGTATAATAAGAAAGGAAATTTACTATAAAATTTAGATTTCTATGACATCAATGATTGCCTTTGTCATGTAGGTATGGAGCATATACTTATGAAATTTTATTTTCATCAATTTTGTTTTGGGGAATTTTGACCAGCAGGGTGGTTGGACATCGCTAATTCTGAGTATTGACACTTACACCAGAATTTGCTCTAAACATAAATACTTCAAGAGCATGTGCATCGTGTATAATTGATCTGTCACTGAAAAAAGAACAAAATGTTTTTCTTGTCAAATAAATAAAATAATCTCATTTGACTTGAACATATTTGCTTTCCTGTGTGAGAGCAAATGCTCCTTCTCAATTAATATCTACTCAATGACTACCCAATTAAAAAGTGGGATTTTGGGTTTGTTCAGAAACAATGTCTCCTACATGATACTAACTCATCTGCTGATTTGACATTTAAAAAAAAAATATAAAAATATAAAAACAATTCCCTATCTACCTGGAAATTTTCATGCAACAAACCAGAAACCCATATTTTTTTTTTACCCTATCACCAACATTTGTTACCCATTACTATGCTATATATATTACACCCCCATCCCATTGTCCATTCAGCACATTGTGTTGGTAGATTGGCCAGACAAATTTGATTTCCACTCCATCTACCTCATCAACACAGTTACTGACCCTCCAGGTTAAAATATTACCATATACAATATTTTGAACTGCCTCCCCACTCCTCTCATATAGTTACATGCATATTCAGTTTCCAAAATAAGGAATTGAAGCTTTCTGTGTATGTATGAAGGTATATGGATAAGGAGGTGTATTCCAGTAGAGAGGAAGAACAGGACATAGAGTTGTGCTCAATGCATTTTCACCCCAATTTGTCTGGTTTGGGCCATTCTTTGGTCGTTCCAATTTTAATAATAATACTAATAATAATAAATTTAAAGCCTAGAATCCACACACGGTGCTCAATGGCTGTACAATAATTGCATACATACATATACACACATATATGTACATTCTCTCACAGATGCATTGATACATGCATTGATACATGGATCACTATTTAAGGAATATTGCATGGCTTGGAGTTGACTACACCCATATAGTGCCCAGTGAGGTGGTGTAGTTCCCTGTCGAACCGGTCGGTACAGGTAGTGAGCTTAGGGAGGCCCTCTCCTTACTCACTCAGGTTCTTTCTAAGAGCCTTCCTGTTGCTTCCAGCGAGGCTATGGGTGGTTTCCAGGCGCCTCCTATGGCGCCGCCTCCCGGGATTGGAAACAGGCCGGTTTCCGATTCCTCTGGTGTCCCGACACCATGGGAGGCGTCGGCTGGTTTGCCCACGATGGGCTATGTGTCTTCCGACTCTGGGTTGGAGTCCGACATGCTTGAGGTCGAGGGCCAGCAGTCTTCGGACTTGGGGGCGGCTCTTGACTTTGTGTTTGGGTTTCTGCCTGAGCTCAAACCTGCTAACCAGCCGACAGTGTCAGCCTGGCCGCGATCATCGGTCGCGCGCCAACAGCCTATGGAGCAACCTGCTTCTGGGCGCCTTCAACCGTGCCAGTCGGTACAGGTGGTTGAAGCTTTTTCAGCATTGGATGCCAAGCTGAATTCCAAGGATTTGAAGACTTCGTTCTTCACCAGGGTTGACACCTTTTTGCCTCCTGTGCGTTATCGTTCCTACGATTCCGCCAATCCGTCAGTCTGCCAGGCTTTGACGGTTCTGGATCAGGACTCCACTTCCCTCGGGCTTTCCAAGCCCAAGTCTGCCGTCATTCCAATGACGACTCTGGAGTCCACGTTGGGCTTATCTAGAGAGATGCTTGGCATGCTTTCTCTCTCAGATCACGTCGTCTCAGCTTTGGCTGCTTATCTGCCTCCAGATAAGTTTGACGAGGTACAGGCTCCTTTGCGTGTGCTGTCCAAGGCGCTTATGCACCTTACTCACACGCATGCCTGTAACACGGCTAATTTGGAATTAGTTCGAAGGGACGCTGTGCTGGACACAGGACGATCCCTTCCCGAGGAGCAGCGTGCTACTCTTCGATCTGCTTCTTTGGCAGGTCCGCAACTTTTCCATGGTTCCGTGTCGACGGTCCGGGATGACGTCCTACGTCATTCCAAAGATCAGCTGCTGTTTCGTCAGCTTGATCAGCCTTCTCGGGGAGGCAAGGGCCGTTCCAAGCCTAACAAGTACCCTTCTGCTTCCTCTGTGAAGCAAAAGGCTGGTCCTTCTGCCGCCGCCTCTACTTCTTACTCACGGGGTAAAGGTAGGGGTCGGCAGAATCGAGGGAAGTCTCAGGATTCTTCATTTAGCAGAGGAGGTGGTTTCTCCTCTCGCGGGCCTCGTCGGGGCTCGAAATGAAGGTCCTCACCTCGACTCGTCCCAGGTTGGAGGAAGGATAGCAGAGTTCGCAGACCATTGGACCACCATCACATCCGATCCATGGGTGTTAGATGTTGTTCGGTCTGGGCTGCGCATATCCTTCCGACGGCACCCCACTCTGTCAAGGGTGCCTCTTCCAACCACAGTTCCTTCAGACGTTTTACGTCGGGAACTTTTGTCCACGGAGATTGCCAATCTCCTGGCAAAGGGGGCGATCGAGGTCGTCAAGAATGTTCAGTCAGTGGGTTTCTATTCCCGCCTGTTCTTGGTGCCGAAGAAGGACGGCCGACTCCGACCGGTTATCGATCTGAGTATCCTGAACCAGTCTATCATTGCTCCCAAGTTCAGCATGGAGACTTTCAGGTCGGTCCGCCAATCAATTCACCAGGGAGATTTCGCAGCCAGCATCGACCTGCGAGACGCTTACTTCCACGTTCCGATGCATCGGGCGTCACGTTCGCTTTTCTGGGACGAGTTTACCAGTTCAAGGCCATGCCTTTCGGGCTCAACCTGGCTCCTTGGGCATTCACCAGACTGATGTCGCATGTGATAGCGTTCCATCGCACACAGTCCAGGGTGACTACTTCGGCATATCTGGACGATATCCTCCAGAGGCATTCCAATGCTGCCTTACTGGAATCGGATGTCGCCACTCTGTTGAGCTTGCTCACGTCGCTAGGATTCAGAGTCAACGAGGAGAAGTCGGACCTGGTCCCTTCTCAGTCATTTTGTCATCTGGGGATGTCTTTCCAAACCAACTTCAATTTGGTGACTGTTCCCCAGGCCAAGGCTGTGATTCTCTCAGCTTTTGCTCTGACTCTGTCCCAGTCCAGGTCCGCGACCGCTCGGAGTTTTCTCCGGCTGATCGGTCTCTGCGGTTCGGTGACGGATCTCATTCCTCTAGGTCGGCTGCATGTCAGACCTCTCCAACACTTTCTGCTCAGTCGTTGGAGGCCGAATGTAGATTCTCTGGATCAGGTGCTTCCGTTTCCGGACTCTCTGTATCCTCACCTTCTTCCCTGGACAGATGTTCAGTGGATTACGCAGGGTGTTCCACTGGACTTACCCACGTCCGATCACGTTCTGACGGCAGATGCCAGCGATCTCGGATGGGGTGCGACGTTGGATCCTCTCGGTCTTTCCCTACACGGGATGTGGGACCAGGATCAAGCAGCTCTACACATCAACCAGAAGGAGCTTCTTGCTCTTCTTCTGAGTTTCAGGCAGTGGATCCCTCACCTGTCGAATCGCCAGGTCCTTCTACTATCCGACAATTCGACAGTGGTTGCTTACATTCGGAACCAGGGCGGCACGCACTCGCTTCCGATGTACAGGTTAGCTCGGGATCTTCTACTGCTCGCGCAGGATGTTCACGCCAGAGTGGTTGTTCGTCACATTCCCGGGCGTCTGAACGTCCCAGCCGACTCCCTGTCCCGACAGGGCAGGGTTATTTCCACCGAGTGGATGCTTCACAGGGCAGTGTTCCAGTCGCTTTGCGATCTCTGGGGACGTCCCCACATCGACCTCTTTGCGACTCGTTGGAACCATCAGGTGGACACTTTCGTGTCCCCGTGTCCAGATCCTCTGGCTTTTGCCGTGGACGCTCTGTCACTCGATTGGAACGGTCTAGTCGGCTACGCCTTCCCGCCGGTTCCGATTCTTCCTCAGGTTCTCGCCAAAATTCGAGCCTGCAGTTGTCAAATCATTCTGATCGCTCCCCTGTCGCCTCAGCGGGTGTGGATCAATCAGCTCCGCTCGCTGATGGCGGCGGTTCCGGCACGTCTCCCGCTACGTCACGACCTTCTTTGTCAAGGTCGCCCGAGAAGGTTTCATGTCGACCCGACTTCATTGTGCCTTCACACATATCTTTTGTCAGGTCCTGTCTCCTCCGTAGAGGTTTTTTGAGACGAGCAGTGGAGTGCATTTCTTCTTCAAGGAGGCACTCCACTGGTTTAGCTTATGCAGCTAAATGGAAGGTCTTCTGTCGTTGGTGTGCTGATCACTCTGTTGATTATGCCAATCCTTCGATTTCACAGATTGCAGAGTTTCTGGTATATCTGTTTGATTCTCGGGGTCTCCAGCCTGTTACCATCAAGGGTTACAGGTCTATGCTTTCAGAGACTTTTTCTTATGTGGGGAAGCGTCGTATCGGCACTAATCCTTACCTCTCCAAGCTTGTTCGGCACTTTTCTTTGAAAAGGCCTTGGACTTTGCAGCTTACTCCACGATGGAATCTTTCGTGGGTGCTGCTTTGCTTGGGGTGGGGGGGCGCCGTTCGAACCTTTATCCCAGGTGGATATGCATTTTCTCACATATAAGACGGCTTTTCTGATGGCATTTGCTTCGGCCAGACTGGTTATTGAGCTTCACGCCCTCTCGGTTGACCCGGCCTTTTTTAGGAGCTCTCCCAACAGTGTTACTTTTACCACTGATTGCTCCTTTTTGGCTAAGAATCAGTTACCAGATACTACTCCTCCTCCTATCTGTGTCAGGGCTCTTCTCTCTGTTGAGGGTACTCGCCCTTTGCTCTGTCCGGTCCGTGCTATCTTGATCGGACATGCTTCATACGGAAGGGCAGAAAACGTTTTTTTCTGTCTCTCATTCCGGGTCGACAGAAGATCTCTCCTCAATCCATTTCTCAGATGGATTTGTCTTGCTATTCGTACGGCTTATAGTCGTTTAGCAGCTGGCGATTGTATTACCAGTCGTATTTCTGCCCACGAGGTGCGGGCACTGTCTACCTCTTGGGCTTATTCTAACTCCGTCAAGTTGTCGGATGTTATGCAGGCAGCCTACTGGAGAAATGCTTCTACTTTCTCCACCTTTTATTTGCGCCAGTTGCAGGAGCAGTCGGAGGACCTTTTTGCCCTGGGTCCTCTTTCTTCTGCTCAGGCTGTTGTCTGCCATAGCCATTAGGCTTCTTGAAGGTTAGTTTCAGCCTTGTGCTGTTACTGCCCTTTTTCTGTCTGTGTGTCACACAGGCTCATATGTCTCTTTTCATTGTCCTTTACCAATGATTGCGACATTATGGTTGATAAGCCTCGGGACCTCTTCCTTCTACTTCACGGTTCCAGTGCACTAGGGTTATGTGGGGGTTTGTTATGCAATTCCCTCCAGCCTTTTGTCTATTCAGCCTGTAGTAAACAATTGTGAGTAGGTTGATAAGAAATCTAAATTTTATAGTAAATTTCCTTTCTTATTATACCTACCACAATTGTTTACATGGAGGCCCTCCCGTCTTCTTCACGGGTAAAGAATCTTTCCTCCCCGCTGATCACATAACTCTAACGTTTACGGATTCAAAAAGAATGAGTCTTTAGAGACGGTATATGCGCACTGGCAACGGAAGTCGTGGAGTTGTACTTGGGAGAGAGCGTCCCGTACTGGGTCTGCGCCGGTTGCACTCGACCCAGTTTTGGCTTATTTTTATTGGTGCTTTTGCACCACTTTACTTTCCCAACTTGCTTGGGAAAGACAAAAATAGAGAGTATTTTATCCGAGTTAGGGACTTCCACTGTAGTGCAAGCCTGTAGTAAACAATTGTGGTAGGTATAATAAGAAAGGAAATTTACTATAAAATTTAGATTTCTATGACATCAATGATTGCCTTTGTCATGTAGGTATGGAGCATATACTTATGAAATTTTATTTTCATCAATTTTGTTTTGGGGAATTTTGACCAGCAGGGTGGTTGGACATCGCTAATTCTGAGTATTGACACTTACACCAGAATTTGCTCTAAACATAAATACTTCAAGAGCATGTGCATCGTGTATAATTGATCTGTCACTGAAAAAAGAACAAAATGTTTTTCTTGTCAAATAAATAAAATAATCTCATTTGACTTGAACATATTTGCTTTCCTGTGTGAGAGCAAATGCTCCTTCTCAATTAATATCTACTCAATGACTACCCAATTAAAAAGTGGGATTTTGGGTTTGTTCAGAAACAATGTCTCCTACATGATACTAACTCATCTGCTGATTTGACATTTAAAAAAAAAATATAAAAATATAAAAACAATTCCCTATCTACCTGGAAATTTTCATGCAACAAACCAGAAACCCATATTTTTTTTTTACCCTATCACCAACATTTGTTACCCATTACTATGCTATATATATTACACCCCCATCCCATTGTCCATTCAGCACATTGTGTTGGTAGATTGGCCAGACAAATTTGATTTCCACTCCATCTACCTCATCAACACAGTTACTGACCCTCCAGGTTAAAATATTACCATATACAATATTTTGAACTGCCTCCCCACTCCTCTCATATAGTTACATGCATATTCAGTTTCCAAAATAAGGAATTGAAGCTTTCTGTGTATGTATGAAGGTATATGGATAAGGAGGTGTATTCCAGTAGAGAGGAAGAACAGGACATAGAGTTGTGCTCAATGCATTTTCACCCCAATTTGTCTGGTTTGGGCCATTCTTTGGTCGTTCCAATTTTAATAATAATATTAATAATAATAAATTTAAAGCCTAGAATCCACACACGGTGCTCAATGGCTGTACAATAATTGCATACATACATATACACACATATATGTACATTCTCTCACAGATGCATTGATACATGGATCACTATTTAAGGAATATTGCATGGCTTGGAGTTGACTACACCCATATAGTGCCCAGTGAGGTGGTGTAGTTCCCGACATGAAGCAGAGGGAACTACACCACCTCACTGGGCACTATATGGGCGAAGTCAATGACAAGACATGCACTAATCCTTATATTATATCGAACACCCATCAAGAAAAACATCTGTCCGATTTGTTAATCTATTACCAAGGTAGCAGCCCTACTAACCAGCGTTATATAGAAAAAAATACCATGTAGTTTTCAAAAAACATTTTCTTCTTCCAAAACACGGCTTATGACCCCTCATTGGAAGGAGAATAACACACTCATTGCAAAATTTTGTTGTTTCCTTCATTTTTTTACTCAGCAAATTTTGCTCAATAAACTCCTCCTGCTCATCATCACCAAATCGATTGTAGATTAAATCACAATTTGAAGCTGTCATTCTCGGTACAAAACGCTAACTTGGATTATTGATATGAGCAGAAGACAAATTTTGAATTGGTCAGCAAGGGTAAACAAAACATTTCCTCCAAGTGGAACTGTGTATTCTAGAATCGCGCAACTCGTGAATGAAAGCTAAAATTTTCGAAATTTGACAATGCAGCTTGATAATTTCCACACATTTGTAACACATATACATTACCGAATGGGTCAGTATGGGATACAAAACTCCAAAGATTCAAATGAATTCCATTATTTATTCATTTACTGCCCAAAACCTACAATTAAATAGCGAAATAATATGAGCAGCGAAACAAACGATTTTTCATATCAGGATGCATTCTCATGAAAGTTGTACCCAGGTATGGATCATTCTCTTCGAAACGAGATATGGATCATCTTCTCAAGGAATAAAATGAACGCCTCGGAAAATGTGACTTCAACAATGGAAAAGCGATACATTTTTCCACAATGATTTCTTTCCGGGTCGTTTTGTGGATGTTGTGCCTCTGTGAATCGATATTTAAATTTAGCCTGATTAGTTTTATTCACCCAGTATGAAAAGAAAACTGATATAGTAGTGTGCTAAAAATAGAAAATGTCTAGTGCCTGGGTGTAGTGCCTGGTCAGTTCTGTGGATGCAAACTACATGAAATAGGGGTGCAGCATTCGTCCAATCAGAAGCCTAGAAGGTCACGTGAGATAAAATATTATCATTTATTGGTTCCCAAGGCCACAACAGCAACCAAGGCTATATCATGGCGATAAGTGACAGAACCTAAAAGAAAAAGGGTATTGAATTAAAACAAAATAAAAACAAACTACAACTTTACCAAAATGTGGGTGAGTGTGACTTGACGAGTAATGAGGCAATCCTCACTGACTCACACTCACGCACCTGGTAATGTCAGTTTATGACCAAAATTAAAAGACCACTGAAGGAAATGCCTTTCGAAAAAGGTAGGCTTTAGTACCAGACTTGAATGATTCAAGTGATTTACTATTTTTTATGTCGATTGAAAGAGAATTCCAAACCCTTGGGCCAGCAACTGCAAAGGCCCTATCACCAGCACTAGTAAATTTAGATGCGGGCTGAACCAGATTGAGCTGACCTGATGACCTAAGAGACCTCAGTGGTTTGTGGATGGTAAGAAGATCGGACAGGTAAGATAGTGCAGATCCCGAGATGCACTTAAACTCCAAAAGGACAATTTTAAATTGAATTCTTTGCTTAACGGGTAGCCAGTGTAGCTCAGAGAGTATTGGTGTTATATGGCAGTGCTTTTGAGTTCTGGTTATGACCCATGCAGCACAATTTTGGATGTGTTGTAGCTTTTCAAGAATAGATGTTTTAAAGCCAATCAGAAGGGAGTTGCAGTAGTCGAGGCGACTGGTAACAAAGGCATGGACAAGCTGTTGTGTCGTCTGCGTATAAATGAAGGGTTGAATTTTGCTAATATTTTTAAGATGAAAAAATGCATTGCGAGAGACATGTTTGATATGTTCATCAGCGGCCAAATTTTCATCCATGAAATAACCTAAGGTTCGAACACAGCTACTGGGTTTTATCGCAGAACCTCCAATATTGAGAGACAGTTTGGATATTTTTGAAAGTTGATGAGGTAGACCTATATATATTACTTCTGTCTTGTCATCGTTCAATTTAAGAAAGTTTTTAGTCGTTCATACCTTGATGTCTGAAATACAAAGTTCAATCTTACTGCATGCTTCAGGCTAAAAGGCATGAGTAAAACTAATATACAGCTGTGTGTCATCTGCGTAAAAATGAAAGTCAAGGCCATGGCTTCGGATAATGTCACCGAGAGGTAAGACATAGACAGTGTACAGTAGGAGACCCAACACCGATCCTTGAGGGACGCCAAAATGTAGTGTGACCTTGTCTGACGACTCACTGCCAATAAGGACACTCTGTTTGCGACCATTAAGGTACAACGAAAACCAATTAAGTGCTCGGTCAGTAAGGCCTATTCTCACTGCCAGTCTTTCAATAAGTATTTTATGGTCTATGGTGTCAAAAGCGGCTCTTAAATTCAACAAAACAAGACATGTTATGTTGTGCCTGTTTGTGGATAAGAGGATATCATTTTGGACCCTTAGAAGCGCCGTTTCTGTACTGCAATTAGATCTGTATGCAGATTGGTTAACTTCGGCTAGGCTGTGGGCTGCCAAATGAGAATTCAGTTGAGAAGCAACCACACGCTCAATAATCTTTGATAGGAATGGAAGATTAGAGACCAGTCGTTAGTTTTTCAGAACCTCTGGGTCAAGTTTTGGCTTTTTGAGAAGAGGTTTTACTAAAGCATGTTTCATGCTTGTCGGAAAGACGCCAGAGTGGAGTGAGGCATTGACCAGTTTCAAGATTGGTGTAGTTAACTCTGAAAGAGATGCTTTTAACAACCAAATTGGAATGATATCTAGCATGCATTGCTTAAATGGTGCCTTGGATATTAACCTCTGGATATCTGTTGTAGCCAAACGTTTGAATTAGGACAACTGTGCAACAGCTTTAACACAGGTGCATGGCATGTCGGCCATTTGTCGAAGATCAGATTGTGAGCTTGTGTCAAGCGAAGCTCTGATAGTCTAAATTTTTTCAGAAAAGAAAGAAGAGAATCTATTCGCAAGGTCTTTGGATGACGATTACTCTGGGAGTACGGTTGTCTTTTGATGATACAGAAGCTTTTCAAGAATGACAGACAGCATATTAGGGGAATTAACATTAGCTGACAGTAAGTCCGAAAAGTATTTCCGTTTCGCCGATTTGACCAGTTTGTTAACAACATTTCGCTGGTTGACAAACATCTCTCTGTGAACACATAGTTTCGTTTGCCGCCACTGAAGCACTAGTTTGCATCGTAAATCTTTTGTGTGCCTAATCTCATCACTGATCCACTGTGAGCAAGGGCGTTTGCTAAATGTGCGTGTTTGCTTTGGTGCAAATGTGTCAATAACCTCTTGAAGTGAGCCAGTGAGAGTGTATTCAATGCTGTCAACAGTTTGCATCTCGTTAATTTTAGCGATGGGAGATGAAGCAATAGCATTCGCAAACTTAGCAAGGTCAGTACTTCGGTACTTGCGATATGTGACTTTCTTCCGGACAGGGGAGGGACAGGGAAGTGCCAAATCAAAGATAATCATAAAATGGTCAGAGATAGCAGGATCAACAATTAATACATTTTTAACAAGATCAGCATCGGATTCTCTGGTGATCAGCAGATCTAATGTGTGGCCATCTTTATGGGTAGTGCCATGAATATGTTGGAGTAAATTCATTGAATTGATAAGATCACATAGTTTAGAAGAATCACTGAAAGTTTTCTTCTCCATATGGAAATTGAAATCACCTCCAATGATGAATTTTCCTGGCAGCGCAGTAATGCATCCTAGGAAGTCTTGAAATTTGCTGATGAACTGGTTGACAGTGAATTTGTTTTTGGAGCTCTGTGGGAGTCGATAAATGACAATGAGGCAGACTGAGTGTGAATTGATTGTTGCAGTGGTGTCAGTGCACTCGAATGTAACCCAAGTCTGAGATGCCTTACGCTTAACCTTCACAGTGTTATCACAGATTACACCCACACCTTCACCTCGCTGTGACTTCCTGGGGTTGTGTTTAAGAATCTTGCCGTTGGCAATGATCTCACCGACAGTCAATGTGTCGTTTGGAGTTAACCATGTTTCAGTTATCATGGATATTGAAATATTGTTATCGTCGATTTTGTCGAGTAAGCTTGCAGTTTTGTTCACTATCGAATGAGCATTCACTAGGCACAACTTGAGGTCATTAGATTTGGAATCGGTCGTGGGACAAGATTTTGAACATTTACAGTTATGAATTTAAATTGTTTATGTCGTCGTTTGCCGCATTTCTTATTTCATCTCTTGCGAAGGATGCCAAAAGATTTAATATTATTTATCACTGAGGAGAAGAAAGGAGTTGTAAGTCTTTAGATCACAGTTCTCAAATGATGATTTTAATGCACGCAGTTCTGATAAATCAAAATAAATGTAAACAAGTTTTTCTTTCCTGATCTTCTTGGTAGCAATCTGAACAACATATGTAGAAATAATTCCTGAAAACGATCTTGGAAGATTTTGATCCACGAACAAATATGCTGTCTACAAACAGGCATATGAATACAATGATATTTTAGTGTTTTTTTCAAGGATTCATCCCCGAAAAAAACACTCAGGTTGCTATTTTTAAAGAAGAGAAATTAATAAGGAGCCAAACATATTGCGTTGGTTTGGTAGGTATAGAAGAAAATGAATTTGGGAGAAAATTTTAATTTTTGTTACACAAGTCCCTTATTTATGAGGTGTGAATTTTTTTTCACTTGTTAATGGCCTTATGTGAAAAAATGACATAATTAACAGGTAGAGTGCTGGAAGCCCATATTTGAGCTTCACAATGAGCTGCAGGTGCCCCCATTTGAAAGCTTCATGTTCACTGGATGTGTATCACATTATCTTTGAAAACTCTATGAATTTGCCTTGTTACAGTTTATGAGAGAGTGCCTATAGGCACTCTCCCATAAAGTGTAATGAGGCAAAGACATGTGAACAAACTTTGAAGGCCTCAAATAATTTAACACTCTACCAGTTAAGTGAAATTAGAGAGAAAGCTTGCATCTTTATAAAGGCCATGATACCCTCACATATTCTAAACTTTTTAATCTTTTAGTTAACATTCTTGGTGGTCAGCAGTATGTTTTTCCCGAGTATCTGCAAAAACTTTCATTCATTTTAAAAAGTATATCATAGATTCAGATTCAGATTCTTTATTCACGGTACACATACATGTAAAATGGTTACAAATAAACATATTGCACAAATGTAATGAGAAGTATACCATGGGAAGTGGCATAGCCAGATTGGCTGTCTACCTGCCACCCCCTGGAAGAAGATGGGGGTGATTGCAAACAGACTGTGACTGAAAGAATGAACTGAGAGCCAATTATGTGACACATGATGGAGAATGACGGTCGAATCATTACTTTTCTGAGATTAGTGTTTCATTTTCGCCAGCGGAAAGACGGTGATTCAAGGTAGGCAAGAAGCAGCCTGCCTATAGGACTCCCTCCACCACTTATCATAACACCCGAGGACGGCAACAAGTCCCATCGTGAAGTTCGTATCGTTTAGACTGCGACAAAGAGTTCTTAATTGTATAATAAATAATAATAAATAATTTATAAGCCTAAAATCCACAAAAGTGCTCTTTGGCTTTACAAAAACTAATGGAATGCCTGTTGGAAGAAATGTGCTTTCATGCTTTTCTTGAATGAATTTAGGGTACTGATAGTTTTTATATATTTTGGGAATGAGTTCCACACAGTGGGGGCAGCCACAGAGAATGCTCTGTCACCTGCGGTCTTCAGTCTTGCCCTTGGCTGTGAGAGCAAAGTTTCATTGCCGGACCTTAAAACTCGGGCTGGTTCATACCGATTTACATGCTCAGTGAGGTAGGGTGGTGCGAGGCCGTGAAGGCTCTTAAAAACCAGCAGACACAGTTTATATTCGATTCTCCGGCATACTGGCAGCCAGTGCAGTTCCTTAAGGATAGGTGTTATGTGGCAAGTTTTTCTATTTCTAGTGACTACTCAAGCTGCACAGTTCTGTATATGCTGCAATTTTATAATGTGGGCATTTGTTGATCCAGAGAGCAGGGAGTTGCAGTAGTCGAGCCGAGTTGTCACAAAGGCATGTAGTTGTTCAGCTGTTTTGTTGTCTATTAAGTTCCTAATTTTGCTGATGTTTCTCAGATGAAAATATGCCACCTGGCAGATGTGTCTGACATGTCTGTCAAGTGTCAAGTGAAAAAACCGAGGTTACGAATGGACTTGGTTGAGGAAATGCACACATTCTGGATGTGTAAATCAAGTTTGGGCAATTTAGACAATTGCTGTTGAGTTCCAAAAAAGATAATTTCAGTTTTGTCGTGGTTTAATTTCAAGAAATTAGCAGTCATCCAAGATTTTATTTCCAGAATGCACTGTTCTAATTTCTGCACGGAACGGGCAGCGCTATCTTTATAGAAATGGATGTATAACTGTGTGTCATCAGCATAACAAGGAAACTTAAGCCCATGCTTTCTTATAATGTCACCCAGTAGAAGGACATATATGGTATACAGAATCGGTCCGAGAACCGATCCCTGAGGAACACCGCATGAGAGTGGGAGTTTTTCGGAGCGCTCGCCCTCAATTACAACACATTGTGTACGATCTTGTAAATAGGAGCGAAACCACTGAAGTACAGTGCCTTTAACACCAATCCTATTTTCTAGACGCATCATGAGGGTCGTATGGTCGATCGAGTCAAACGCAGTGCTGAGATCCAGAAGCACGAGACACAACAGCATCTGTTCATCCATTGCCAACAGAAAATCATTTTGGACTCTCACAAGCGCAGTTTCAGTGCTACAACCTGGTTTGTAAGCTGAGTGAAATGCTTCGGACAGGTATTTAGATTCTAAGTGAGATCGAAGCTGAACAGCTACAACCCTCTCCACAGCCTTTGACAAGAAAGAAAGATTGGAGACAGGGCGGTAGTTCTTCAGACTGTCAGGGTCGAGTGACGGCTTTTTGATTAGTGGTGTTACTAGCGCTTGTTTCATTCCATCTGGAAAAGTGCCTGTTGAGAGTGAGGCATTAACAATTTGCACAAGGACTTGGATGAGATTTGGAAGACAAGCTCTGAATAACCATGTGGGTGATGTGTTGGGGGAGATTGTTTGATCATGTATGATAATGACTCTGCATTTACTGGTGTAAAGGAATGAAACGATACGTTTTTACAGCAGGTGTCTGGCACATTAACCTTGTTTTGCTCAAAACCTAGACTAGACCTTATTTTTTTTATTTTGTTAATAAAAATTTCGGAGAAGTTATTAGCGAGTGTTGTCTTAGATGTATGGTTTGGCAAAACCGTCTTTTTCTTATGATGGAGCAGACTTTCAATTATTTTTGTTAACATGTGTGGTCGCTGGGAATTATCAGCGACCAGATCAGCAATGTATTGCTGTTTGGCCTTATGAATAAGCTCATTGACATGATTTTGCTGATGTATAAACATTTCTCTGTTTACAACAAGTTTTGATTTACGCCACTGTAGTTCCAGTTTGCGGCGCAGCTTTTTTTGCTTTTCTAATATCATCATTAAACCATGGTGTATTTGGTCTCAAAACAACAGTTTTTGTTCGAAGTGGTGCAAAATCATTCACCAGTGCTTGTAAAGTAGCGTTGAAGTGTTCGAGATTTTCGTTCACACAGACGGACTCAGATGTCAACAGTCTTGAAGTTGATATGGCTTTAGAAAACTCTTTGATATTTATGCTACGGAATTTACGATAGGAGATTGTCTTTCTGATAGGTTTTGTGCACACAAGGTTCATTTGACACAGTACTGGAAAGTGATCGGAAATAGCAAAATCCGTTACATCTGTGTTTGTTATCAAATCATTGTCTGATTGACGGAAAATCACAAGGTCAAGTGTATGACCATCTTTATGCGTTGGACCCGTTACATGTTGATATAAGCCGGTGTCATTCAGTAGGTCACGCAGTCGAGATGCGTGTGGACAGTTTATATTATCCACATGGAAGTTAAAGTCACCCACAATAAGCAGTTGTATGTATCCATATAGTATTTTACATAGCACCACTGTAAGGATGAAGCGCGACAGGTTGCACAAGACGAGGATTCCAGATTTAGACGCAGACCACGACTTTGACAATTTATGAAGTTTACGAAGTGCAATCAGGGCAGTAGGGATTGTTGCAACTGACATAACTGGAATATGAGGAAATGAAATGTGGAAGTTAACTTGTTCTTAAGCATGCTTCTGTCGCTAATATTACGAGTTGTGTCGTCCAGAGCATTCCATAGTTTCGGGAAGGAGTATAAAGGAAATTTATCCAGAGTTTGGGTCCGTGTTTTTTCTATGTATAGGAGGCCCGACTGTCTAGTTCTCCTACCAGATGGATTGTCAGTAATTTTAAATATATCATTGAAAGACACTGGTAATCTGCCGTTCTGCCAGTCAAACACGAACAGTAGTGCATGTAGCCTAAACAAATCATCAATCTTGAGTATTTGGTTTTCTTTAAACAGGGGATCTGTATGAGAATTGTACTTTTTGTTATTAATTATTCGTATTGAACATTTTTGCAGGACAGCTAGTTTTTTGATAACTCTTGAGTTGCCCCATGCCTGGATTCTGTATACCAAATGGCTATGTATGAGTGCATAATACAATGTTTTCAGAGCTCCGTTGAGGAGGATATTTTTAACTTTGTTTAGACTATAGTTTGCGCATGCTATTTTCGAGCATAATCGGGATATGTGAGCCTTGTAGGATAAATGTTCATCAATGCTAATTCCCAAGAATTTCACAGATTTTTCTGTTTCGGTGGCCCCAACCTTGTTAATGTTTTGGTTATTTATTTTTACCTCTTGACAAAGATTATTGTTCCTACCTCTATTTGGATTAAGTATGATGTATGAGGTTTTCTTAGCATTCAGCATTAACTGGTTCACAGAGCACCATTCAAATAATTTCTGGAGCTCGTCATTGAAATACGGTGTAATGGGATTATTATCGGAGCCCGGGCAGTGTGCAGTGGTGTCATCAGCAAATGATAAAAGATTGAGTGATGTTGAGTTACTTATATCATTTATATTATAAAAGAAAAAGAATAGGGCCTAAAATCGAGCCCTTTGGTACACCGCAACTCTGTTTGGCTGAGTTCAATTTGTGTTCTCCGTACGTGACATATTGAGACCTGTTGGACAAGTAACTTCTAAACCAATTGTTGGTGACACCTTGGATGCCATATTTTTCCAGTTTACCTAATAGTATTTCGTGATTTATGGTGCCAAAGGCCTTTGACAAATCCAGGAACAGTGCTAAGGTGCTGTTTTTTTCTTGTTTATTGTTTTCTATTGTGATGCTTTTAAGGAGCTGAAGAACTAGATGAATAGTACTATGTCGCTTTCGGAACCCGTATTGGTGAGGGTATAAAATATTAAACCTATTGAGGAAACTAGCTAGCCTCACTTCCATGAGTTTTTCCATTACTTTTGAGAATACCGGAAGTATACTGATAGGTCTGTAATTTGTAAAGCTGTGCTCGTCACCTGCTTTAAATATGGGTATCACCTTCGCGATCTTCATCCTGTCTGGTACTTTGCCGTTTAGGAAAGAGTTGTTAATTACATGTGTTAGAGGATCCAATACTTCGGTTATCGTATGCTTAAGAAGACAGGTTGTGATGTCATTGCAGTCTTTAGATAATTTTGGCTTCATTTTATTTACTACTCGGTTGACTTCTGTGGGATTTGTGGGTATTGAATAAAGATTATTGGAGACATTGTTGTCCATGTAATCTGTATAGGACTTATTAGTTTTCTGAATCTGTTCGGATGTGTTTTTTCCAATGTTGATAAAGAAATTGTTGAATTCTTCTGCGATGGCATGGGGCTCGCTTAACTCCATGTTGTCCTGGATGAAGAACAAGGGTAATCTGGCTTCACGTTTTCCTTTATTGATGGCTTTGTTTAAAATCTGCCCCGTTCTTCGCATATTGTTTTTGTTTTCGTTTAGGATATCTCTATAATAGGTAGCTTTACATTGTTTTTTCACCTTGTTGAAGATTCTACAGTAGTTTTTATAGTTTTCTGAGTTCCTTTCGGTGGGAGCTTGGAGTTTTTTCTTGTAGAATTTTTCTTTGTTGTTGGAGTATATTACAAGCCCCCTTGTCATCCATGGCTGTTTTTTAATAAATGTTTTGTTCTGGCGAACACGTTTGAGAGGGAATGCTCTTTCATAGGCTTTCATATAGATGTTTAGAAAGGTTTCATATGACTCATTGGGACAATTCGACTGCATTACAGGATTAAAATCACTTTGCGAGATAAGTGTTTTGAATTCAACAATTCTTTCTGCATTTATTATTCTTTTTAGTGTAAAGTGTGATGTATCTTTTGGTTTGGGTTTTTCCTCAATATAAAAAACACCAAAATGATCTGACACGTCAGATATGACTATTCCAGGTAATGCTGCTTGTGAAACATTATTAGAGAAGATATGATCTATCAGACTAGCAGAACGACAGGTTACTCTCGTTGGCTTGGTGAAAGCCTTGACTGAACATGAGATTAACAAATTCTTCCGTTTTTGAGTGTGTAGTTGCTTTTAGAATGTCTAGGTTAAGATTCCCCCATAATATAAACTTTTTTATTTTCGGCATTTAAAACATTCGTTATTTCATTTAATTTTGATAAGAAGAGGTTGATGTCGGACTTAGGAGGAGTGTTGGGTCTATAAATAACTCCAATAAATCTGGGTTGGTATTAAACTTTAATTTCAATAAACAGTAAAGAACGAAATATCATTACGAACTCTGTAGGGTATTCCTTCTTTAATATATAGACCAACCCCTCCTCGACCATCATCATTCTTGTGTCTCATACGTTTAATAATAGGGGCATAGCCATCCAGACTGAACGACATCTCTGAAGGAATTTGGAAAATTTTGGTAAGTCCTATTATGTCGAAGAAGTTCTTTCCTGTTTGTAGGTTATATAGCATGTTTTGGAAGGAATCCCATTGGGCCTTCAGGCTTTGGCAATTGAGATGGAATATTGAGAATCCTGCGTCTATTTTACAAGCCATGGACTGAAAGTCTCTAGGCGAAAAGTAGTTGCAGTCAGTTGCGTGGTTTTTATATGGGGATTCATCATTTTCTGCCAAGGAACATATTTCTCATTATAGAGCTGTATAAAGTCGTACTCTGCGTCTACCTGCACCTCGTCGAGTGTAATGTTTCCCGCCATAATTCACCAACATACTACCATCCTTTCTCGCTGGACAAATATACAAGATATAAATACAATATATTGTTCCAAGTTGAAGATAAAAGGAGGTTAAGTCCCAGTCATAGTTGAACTGTTGGACAGGTTGAGACGATATTTCTTTTTCATTTCTAGTCACAGTCTGTTGCGGTAATAGTATGTAATTGGGAGTTTGTTTAGAAACGAAATTATTCTGTACAAACAGGATAAAAACACTGTAGTTTATATACAAGTACGTTGGGTGCAACATCACCCTACCTAACATCACATCAAAGTGATATGGTATCTTGGATGAATGATTGAACAAATAAATTTATAATTATAGGACTTTACAGTAAAACAATGGATTCAATGAGGATAGAGAATGAGTGAGTGAATTTGTAAAAGATGAGGTGGAGTAATAATCAATATGAAAATGAATGAATGAATGAATGAATGAATGAATGAATGAATGAATGAATGAACGAACGAACTATCATCATCAAGGGGGTCATAAGCCTTATTTCAGAGACAACAAAAAAAAACAAACAAAAAAACATAAAAAAAAACAAAGCAAAAAGCAAAATCCAGAAAAACAAACAAAAGTGTACAAATCTTGAAAATTGGATAGTTGTCAATGGCGCTGGCAGTTTTGACATTACACTTGGCAGATGGTCAATTATCAACCGGGTGAGAATTTGGGATTAAAGTTATTTCACTGGTACTAAATTGACGAACTAGCATTGGCTGTATTTCAAGGTATAGTTTCACTAATTAAAAGTTGATTTGTTAATGAATAATATTGCATAATTACATCATGGAATGTACACTTTAATAACTAACAATTAATAAACATAACAGCCCTTAAAACGAACAACAGACGACATTCATAAGAAGTATTATTGAGAGACTAATTTGTCTTCCATCCCTTGCATCGAGAGCACAGCTCACGACCCCACCGGCACGCGCTCATTCCAATGAGGGCTCACAAGCCATATTTCCGACACAAGAAGTAAAGAAATCATGAATTGCAAATAGCAGGTTGGTGAATAGGGCTTCCCATTCTGGCTCTACATATGGTAAAGGATTAGTGACTAACCTAAAAAGGAATAAAGAGGAGTGGATCTGAAATTATCTTAATGATGCTAAATTGACGAACTAGCGCAAGAGGTCACTACAGGGTATAAATTATCTGATGAATTGTTGAAGTGCTCTTGATCAAAAATAATCGAGGTGGAGGTACTTTAATTTTTTACCCTAAACAGCAAGTCAGTCACACATCCACACACTCGATCAGTCAAGCACCCACACATCCATCCATCCGATAGTCCACCCAGAACGAACGAATGAACAAACGAATGAATGAGTGAATGAATGATTGAACAATTGAATGAATGACACTAGTAACACTATGTACGAATGGATGAATGGATGAATGAATGAATGAATGAATGAATGAATGAATGAATGAATGAATGAATGAATGAATGAATGAATGAATGAACGAATGAGTGAATGAATGAATAACCCTTCATCCGGCATGGATGTTATATGACACTAGTAAATAGTAAACAAGTTCTATGCTATTTGTTCCATCCGTTATGTCCAGATACACCGTCCACTGCCCCCATAGGAACAAGCTCACTTTGATGAGGGGTCATAAGCCTCATTTTCTCTCTCGAAAAAAAAAATTCTCGTTCCAGTAAGGGGTCATAAGCCACATAGCCACACCTGCTCGTTCCAATAAGGGGTCATAAGCCACATCTCCAAGGCAACAACAAGAAAAAAATCATGAAGATTCGGTGGTTATTTGCGAAAAGCGTTGGTCGGTTTTGGACGCTACGCAGAGCAAAGGGTGAATAGCCGAGTGAAAACTATTGTGGGCTAAAGTTATCTTGCTCGAACTAGCTTGACGAACTAGGGCAGAAAGCACTGCGTGTGATGATGATGATCATTTGCAGAGCCGACGGTTGGTGAATACCCAAGTAAAATCTATTGTGGGCTAAAGGTATCTTGCTCAAACTAACTTAACGAACTTGCGCAGCTCGTCAATGCAGTACGAGTGAAATAACTGTCAGTTATTTCACTAGTACTACATTGACGAACTAGCGTTGGCTATACTTCAAGGTATATTTTCATTGATTAAAAGTTGATTTGTTAATGATTAGTATTACTTAATTACATCATGGAATATCCACTTTAATAACTGATAATTGACATACATAGCAGCCCTTATTCGAGCATGAAGAACAGACGACTCTAATAAGAAAAGTTCTTGAGAGGCAAATTTGTCTTCCATCCCTTGCATCAGAAGTACAGCTCACAACCCCCACCGGCACGCGCTCGTTCCAATGAGGGGGCATAAGCCACACTTCCGACGCAAAAGTAAGGAAATCATGAACTGCAAATAGCGGGTTGATAAAAAATAAATGAGGTGGAGGTACTTTAATTTGTTACCCTAAACAGCAAGTCAGTCACATATCCACACACTCAATCAGTCAAGCACCCACACATCAATCCATCCATCCGCCCGTCCACCCAGAATGAATGAATGAATGAATGAATGAATGAATGAATGAATGAATGAATGAATGAGTGACACTAGTAACACTAAGAACGAACAAATGCGAGAATGAATGAATGAATGAATAACCCTTCATCCGGCATGGATGTTATATGACACTAGTAAATAGTAAACAAGTTCTTTGCTATTTGTTCCATCCGTTATGTCGAGATACACTGCCCATGGCCCCCACTGGAACAGGCTCACTTTTATGAGTGGTCATAAGCCTCATTTTCGAGAAAAAAAAAACAAAACACCTGCTCGTTCCAATAAGGGGTCATAAGCCACATAGCCACACCTGCACATTCCAATAAGGGGTCATAAGCCACAGAGCCACACCTGCTCATTCCAATAAGGGGTCATAAGCCACATAACCACATAGCCAAGGCAACAACAAGAAAGAAATCACGAAGACTCGGTGGTTATTTGTGAAAAGCGTTGGTCGGTTTTGGACGCTACGCAGAGCAAAGGGTGAATAGCCGAGTGAAAACTATTGTGGGCTAAAGTTATCTTGCTCGAACTAGCTTGACGAACTAGGACGGAAAGCACTGCATGTGGTGATGACGATCATTTGCCGAACCGACGGTTGGTGAATACCCAAGTAAAAACTATTGTGGGCTAAAGTTATCTTGCTCGAACTAACGCAGTTCGTCAATGTAGTACCAGCAAAATAACTGTCTCAGTTATTTCACTGGTACTACATTGACGAACTAGCATTGGCTATACTTCAAGGTATATTTTCACTGATTTGTTAATGAATAGTATTACTTGATTACATCATGGAATGTACACTTTAATAACTGATAATTAACAAACAAAACAGCCCTTATTCGAGCACGAAGAACAGACGACTCTAATTAGAAAAGTTCTTGAGAGACAAATTTGTCTTCCATCCCTTGCATCAGAAGCACAGCTCACAACCCCCACCGACACGCGCTCGTTGACTTGTTAATGAATAATATTACTTTATTACATCATGGAATGTACAATTTAATAACTGATAATTAACAAACATAGCAGCCCTTATTCGAGAACAAAGAACAGATGACTCTAATAAGAAATGTTCTTGAGAGACAAATTTATCTTCCATCCTTTGCGTCAGAAGCACAGCTCACAACCCCCACTGGCACACTCTTGTTCCATTGAGGGGGCATAAGCCTTATTTCCAACGCAAAAGTAAGGAAATCATGAACTGCAAATAGCGGGTTGATAAAAAATAAACGAGGTGGAGGTACTTTAATTTGTTACCCTAAACAGCAAGTCAGTCACACATCCACACACTCGATCGGTTAAGCACCCACACATCCATCCATCCATCCGTCCCACCACCCAGAATGAATGAATGAATGAATGACACTAACAGCCCTTATTCGAGTACGAAGAACAGACAACTCTAATAAGAAAAGTTCTTGAGAGACAAATTTGTCTTCCATCCCCTGCGTCAGAAGCACAGCTCACACCCCCTCCAGCACGCGCTCGTTCCACTGAGGGGGCATAAGACACATTTACAACGCAAAAGTAAGGAAATCATGAACTGCAATTAGCGGGTTGATAAAAAATAAAGAAGGTGGAGGTACTTTAATTTGTTACCCTAAACAGCAAGTCAGTCACATATCCACACAGTCGATCAGTCAAGCACCCACACATCCATCCATCCATCCGTCCCTCCACCCAGAATGAATGAATGAATGAATATATGAATGAATAAATGAATGAATGAATGGATGAATGAATGGCACTAGTAACACTAAGAACGAACAAGTGAGTGAGTGAATGAATAAATGAATGAATAACCCTTCATCCGGCATGGATGTTATATGACACTAGTAAATAGTAAACAAGTTCTATGCTATTTGTTCCATCCGTTATGTCGAGATACACCGCCCACGCCCCCCACTGGAAAGGCTCACTTTGATGAGGGGTCATAAGCCTCATTTTTGAGAAAAAAAAACAAAACACCTGCTCGTTTCAATAAGGGGTCATAAGCCACATAGCCACATCTGCTCATTCCAATAAGAGGTCATAAGCCACATAACCACACCTGCTCGTTCCAATAAGGGGTCATAAGCCACATAGCCACATCTCCAAGACAACAACAAGAGAGAAATCACGAAGATTCGGTGGTTATCTGTGAAAAGCGTTGGTCTTTTTTTGGATGCTACGCAGAGCAAAGGGTGAATAGCCGAGTGAAAACTATTGTGGGCTAAAGTTATCTTGCTCGAACTAGCTTGATGAACTAGGGCGGAAAGCACTGCATGTGATGATGACGATGAATGAATGGCGGTTGGTGAATACCCAAGTAAAAATTATTGTGGGCTTAAGTTGTCTTGCTAGAACTAACTTAACGAACTAACGCAATTCGTCGATGTAGTACCAGCGAAAAAACTGTCTCAGTTATTTCACTGGTACTACATTGACAAACTAGCGTTGGCTTTATTTCAAGGTATATTTTCACTGAATAAAAGTTGATTTGTTAATGGATAATATTACTTAATTACATCATGGAATGTACACTTTAATAACTGATAATTAACAAACATAACAGCCCTTATTTGAGCACGAAGAACAGACGACTCTAATAAGGAAAGTTCTTGAGAGACAAATTTGTCTTCCATCCCTTTCGTGAGAAGCACAGCTCACAACCCCCACCGTTCCATTGTGGCAGCATAAGCCACATTTCCGACTTACGAAAGTAAGGAAATCATGAACTGCAAATAGCAGGTCGATAAAAGATAAACAAGGTGGTGGTACTTTAATTCCTTGCCGTAAACAGCAAGTCAGTCACACATCCACACACTCAACCAATCAAGCACCCACACATCCATCCATCCATCCATCCATCCGTCCACCCAGAATGAATGAATGAATGAATGAATGGTAAACAAGTTATAGGATAACTATTTTCTTCGTCCCTTATGTCGAGATATACCACCCACGACCCCGCTAGAACAGGTGCAATTTGGTGGGTCATAAGCCATCTTTTCTCGAGACACCCCCCCCCCCCCCCCCCCAAAAAAAAAGAGAAAAAAAAAAAGTAATAAATAAAATAAATAATCAAAGTACTAAATCAGGAACTTGCACTGGAATCATTACAAACTGAAAGTTGATTATTAAATAATTGACTTTGTTATTGAATCAGGTTACATAATATAATTTAGTTGTGTCATGGAATGTACACTGTGATTGCTAGTAATTATTGCATCCATCAGTCCCACACGAATGACAAATTACACTTACGAAACAAAGTTCATCAACAACGAATTTTCCTTTAAACCCCTGTCATGAAGACATAGTGCATGAGCCCCACCAGTGCGAGATCAACGTGCTCGTTCCAATGAGGGGTCATAAGCCATGTCTCCAAGACAAAGAGGAGGAAAAGAGTACGAAGATTCGGTGGTGATTGGTGAATGGTGTTGGTTGTTTTTGGACGCTTCGCATCCCAGTGGGTTAGTGAATAGCCGGGTGAGAACTGTTGGGAGGGGGGGAGTTGGGGGGGGGGGGGGGGGGCAAGAATTATTTTGCTCAAACTAAATTGACAAACTAGTGCGGGATGCACTGCAGAGTATAGAGTAGCTGATAAATAGATGATTTGTGGGAAATGTGTATCACAACATTGTGATGAGAATGAGAATTTAGTGGCATGTCAGCATCAGGCATAATGTTGATGCTCAATAGTGGTTGATAAAATTGCGGTGTTACCGATCTTGAATTGTGAACCTACACAGCATTTCAGCCACACACTCACCTCCTCAATCATTCACACATCCAATAATCTCTAGAATGAAATGAATGAATTGATGAAAAAAAAGCATCCTGATAATTGGTTGATGGTTAATGTCGCTGGTAGTTTTGACGTAACATTGAGCAGGTGGTCAATGACTAACCAAGTGAAATGAACTATCATTGGATCAAGTTCCACAAGTTCATTCCAGTTAGAGGTCACAGGGTATATTTTAGAAGCAAATTAAAATAGATTGAAATTTAAATGCCAATATTTTTTTTATGAAAAGCCAGACCAACATATTCAGTTTGTTAGGTCACTGGTTGAAGGCAACAGTTTTCTTGACTAAATCATTAATTATTTTGTTAAGATGATCTATCCCGCAGTGGTTTCAAAGTGATATTGCTAGCTCTGTATTCCTGGAGACTTGGTTATTTAACTCTTAATACGCTGAGTATTTGAAAAAAAATTTCATCAATCTAGTCATGGCTGCTTTGAAGCAGCCATGACTAGATTTGATGGTAAATTTATCTGAATTTACCTCGAGGACTCAGTGAGAAAAGCCTTTTAATTTCCCAGGGGAAATTTGGTTAAATGAGTCCAAATTATACTTTGCTCAGTGGCAAGAGAAATACAATCTGAACAGGAAACTCCATCAGCTGCTTGCAAGGAGTTAACCCTTTATCTAATGTAACTCACAAATATTACTTTGCATATTATTACTTTTTCATTTTTTACTTGAGCAAAGGTAAGACATAGGCATAACTAATTTCAAGCGACCAAGAGTTGTCATAAATCATAGGTGAAAAAATCCATTCATTTTACAAGGTGAAAATATGATTAAATGTGTCCAAATTATATTGATTTAAATGACAAGTGAAACCCTGTGCTGGGCTGTTTTATCCGCCAGCAGCATGCAAAGAGTTAAAGATACTTCTGTGAAACTTTGAGAGTTATATTAAAAATATACTACTCAAAGTTTGCTAAGCACCAAATATTTGACACATCATTGTGAAATTTGCTTCTGACATATTTGCGTTATTTTTGGTGGATATGATTGAGGAATGTATTGAAATGGTCCCCATTGTTTTCATACAGATTCGAGGTCTTTCTTTCTTTCATCGGTTATTCTACTGTTGAGCCAAAGGCAGTGGTAATTGTAGATATATTCCGGTATACTCCATGACAGTGTAGTTTTATTCACATATTTCACGGGGACAACAGGAAGACAGTCAATGTGGCTATGTTGTCTCCTAACAATGTACCACTATACCTTATATATGAAAATCTTTCTGTACAAATCTAACATGTGAATTTGGTATATTGTTGAATAAACTTCATTCATTCATTCATTCATTCATTAGTACTCTTGACAGGCAGACTTTTCGTGACAGTCATGGAAATCATGTACCCCTTGATTTTCATGATGTTTTTGTGTACTGTCTACATGTACATGACATGTGTAGGGTATTCAATCTTCACTTCAACACAAACCCTTGTGATTTAATGATTGAATATGGCAAATGCAAATGTAAGAAGACATTTGTCTGAAGCAGAAATGTGGCCGGCTGTGGGGATGGTGGAGCAAGAGGCTACCCATCGTCAGGTTAATGAAGCCCTTGGTGTGCACCATACGGTGATCACCAGAGCCTGGGCAAGATTTCATCAATATGGCACACCAGTTAGACGGCATGGTGGTGGAGGACACAGGTCAACGTATGCAGCTGAAGACCGGTTTTTGATCATTCAGGCCTGTAGGAACCACTTTGCCACAGCAACCCAGCTACGCAGTGACCTTCAGAATGCACCCGGGGTAAATGTTTTGATGCAGACTATCCGGGCAAGGTTGCACAAATGTGGTCTCCGATCGAGAAGACCATGTATTTGCATTCCACTGTCCCAGAACCACCACCAGGCACGATATGAATGAGCCATGGACCACGTTGGATGGACCAGAGAAGATTGGCGACCCATCCCTTTTACAGATGAGTCAAGATACTGCCTAGACCACACAGATAGGTGTTCTAGGGCATGGAGAAGACCAGGTGAGCTATTCCATGCAGCCAACATTGCTGAGCATGACCACTATGGTGGAGGGTCAATCATGGTCTGGGGTGGCATCAGCAGGGATGGATGTACAGAGCTCTGTGTCCTTGAACGTGGTACATTGACTGCACAGTGGTATATTGATGAGATCCTGGATGTCCATGTCAGATTGTATGCAGGTGTAGTGGGTGATAGATTCATTCTGATGGACGATAATGCCCATCCTCATGTTTCCCATGCTGTCGGTGAGTACCGACAGAGGGAGGGGATTGAGCGTATGGACTGGCCAGCAAGATCCCTTGACCTCAATCCAATCGAACACGTCTGGAATGAGTGGCAGCTTGCAATTTCAGCCCGTCCAGTCCAGCCAAGAAGTGTCCAGGAGCTTGGTGCCATTCTGGTCCAAGAATGGAACAACATCCCACAAAGGACCACCAGGAACCTGATTGTGAGCATGAGAAGGCATTGTCAAGCTGTAATTAACAGTAATGGGTCTCATACTTGATATTGAACCCATACCAGTTTGCTCCGTCAACTTTTTGGCAAATTGAAAAATTTCTTCTTTTACCAATAATATCCATTTTCCATGGTTATCGTATTCAAAAGCTAAAAAATGATGTTAAACACAAATAAAATCTTAATTTCTGTACTTAATCATTAAAGATATAATTAAATAAAAAATATATACACATTTCATTACAATATTTCAACTAAAACATAAAACAGGTAGTTGGATACACTTGGTGCTTAGCAAACTTTGAGTAGTATATAGAATTTCACTTCAATGCTAATTCTTCTGTTCAAATATTTCTTTCCCCTTTAACTTTTTAACTGTTGAAGATAATTCTGTGAAACTCCATGGGGTTATACACCACAATGATGTGATGTGACGAATTCAAAAGCCATACCGATAGGTTCAAGGTCCAGGTTGCTGTGTTCTAAAAACTCCGGGTTACCCAGAGGTCCATTAGCTGAAACATTGCTTGTGCACAGGCCATATGTACAGAATTTGATAGCCTTACTATGGTCATAATGCTTAGATTAACACACAGATCGACATGCTATTTGGGCGCATTTCATGACAGGACTTCTAGTTTTAACTATACTTTTAATTAAAGTTTTCAACTCCCAATTTTGAAATTTGTGTCAGACATTCCTTATGCTAACTTAAAAAAAAAAGGTTTTTTTCCAAAATGAAAAACTTAGTTATAATGGTCAACACCCACTGTCATGTAACTATATTCATGAATTGTGCAGAAGCGTCATTTTGAGGTGAGCGATTGCCCTCTGACTCAGTCACCTGCCTAAAATAAAAATTCTGAGGATGGTAAACATCTGCCTGACCCTGATTTCTGCTGGCCATTAATTCAAGCAAAGGCACCTCAAAATTGGCAATCTCAAATAGCAATCTTTACTGATACAAGGAGGGAACAAAGCACAATTCATGCCATATGTAGTGTGTTGTCACAGTCACCTGTAGTCACTTATCTGATACAAGCCAGGCTATATGTGTGCAGAATTCCAATGTTGAAACTACAGCGTATTTTTTGTTGGTTTCGCATTGATCCAATCACTGAAACTTTATGAGATTCAATGTTTTTTTTCTGATTTTTTGTGTGCAAATCCAATATCCCAGCATTACTTTAGTTGAAGGGTTAATGCAACATCACATGTACAATTCACTCTTAGCATGTTAACTCCTGTTAAAAAGAATTACTTCTAGGTGCCAATTTTCGACCAGATATTTCTGAAGTTGTAGGAATACATCCTGGCATTGCAGTTATTGATAGGTGATGTGATGTCGGACATGATTGGGATGAGGTATGGTAGAGTCTAGCCTACAAACAAATATAGGGAGACAGAGAGTGAGAGAGAAGAGAAGTCAAAATGGCCACTCAAAATTCAAGCACTTTTATGATCTACCAGACTACCACCAATATGCATGTCAAATACATTCACTTTTGCAAATTCAAAGTGCTCAGTAATAAATGTAATACTATTCTTTATTACAGTACATGGAGAGTGGATTGTAACTAAATCACCCATGGAGTGGCGTTATCACCCAAGCTATAACTTTCATATCGACAAAAAACACAAGCAATGTTTCAGCCAATGGACCTCCGGGTTAAACCTGGAGGTCCATTGGCTGAAACTTTGCTTCTGCTGGTTATGCTTTGCAACAAATTTGCAATTATTGGTTGGGTGGAATCTCCACTCTGCAGGTGTTTTAGTTAGGGCCCTGCGAAGCTTCGAGTATTCGATTCGATGTCGACATCGCTTTGGTATTCGTATATCGATCTCGAATAGTTTGCCGATTCGTTAGTCAAACGAAGCTTCGAGGAAAATGAATCAGTGTTCGACAATGTCGACATCAGTTGAAATAAGGAGCGAACTCTTCTAGTTTTAATGTTTCTATCAGGAAAATAGTCAAATTCATTGCAAATTTCTGTCATTTCACTTTCAGATTCCCAGAAAACCACTCACCGCAAATTCGCTATTTATAGATTTCCAGGAATTTGTGTGAGAGTTATTCGCGGAATCCCGTTTGCTCAGCGGCTCTGTCCAAGTTGTAACCTGTTCACGCCCATCTATACAACCGAAATATCCAGCTATGGGCCTAAGGCCTGCTCCCAGTCCCGGAATCTTCTAACACAATAATGGAGACATGTCGCCTGGAGCGCTTCCATTATTGTGTTAGAAAACTGTGGGAGGAAAACCTCTGTAGTTTCTTTGCATTGTTCGGAGTTGGTACTTGGAAGTTGGAATGAAGTAAAAGCAATTTGTGTGAATGAGCACTGCGTCACTATTCGAGTTAACTAATGCAGAAACTAACACAGTTTAACGCCTTCGCTGCTTTTTATGTATACTGTGTTATTGAATAGAGAACGGACCGAAATCTACAAGACCCAAATTCTGATAATACAAAACAACTAAACATAACAATAATGTATTTAGGCATGCTAACGTACCTGAAGTTAGCGGCTGTAGCAGACTTCAACCCATGGGAATTAAGGTGCCACTTGTATTACATTTGTGCTTGTGCTTTTAAGTCTCATGTTTCAATTTAGTGGTTTGTCTTAAATGTCTCTGGGCAGTAACACCTTAATTTGTCCATATTTATGTCTTGAATTTATTGTCGGACCAAGTGAACATCTGGATGGCCATTCAACGAGAAAGAAAATTAAAACAACGCCAAGTTGTCAAGTTATGTCAACGATCTCTTCTCGCAGTGCTTTCCGGACATCTCTGCACAAGATAATGCCAGTTATAATTATTTCTCGAGTTTATCCCGATTCGATTCGAGATTCGATTCGATGTCGACATCAGTCCCGATTCGATTCGAGATTCAATTCGAACATAAATTTCCCGATTCGCAGGGCCCTAGTTTTAGTGATAATACACTCTCCACGTACTGTATATACCTAACATGAAAATCGATCTGATACCACTGTTTTGAACTTCTTCAATCTGATCCAGAGGAAAACAAGAGTTGTTTTCCACACCTATATATCACCCTTTGAAATAAGGCTATCAAACTATTACAGCGATTATACCCCACTCCAGCTGAGTTCTGGGAAGTAAGAGTTATGTCGCATTAACAGCCAATTGTGACCAATCTGCATATATTTTAAGAACTCTCCTGTGGGAAACTCGGGGAAATGAAGCAGCACTTGTTTACTGTGGTAATGTTTGTCCACTTAACTGCTATCACATTTCATGGTAGATTTTTACAATAGTTGGAATAGAATATGAGTATGAAGTATAGATTTCACTTTTTTCAAGAATTATTGCCCTTTATATTGCTAAATGTCTGTTGTACCTGTTTGTCTGCTGAACTCCTCCTATAATGTATAATGTTGGTGTGACTATTCCAGAAGAAATTGCCAGAATTATGGTCCTTTTTTGCTCACATGACTGAAGGTCAGGGTGAGCTATAGTGATTAGTCTCCATCCATTCTTCTCCTCCAAAACCACTGGACCAATTTCTGTTGAATTTGAGGTGATTGCTTGGTCTGACATCGCATTTTGTTCAAATCAGCTTGTCCCACCCCATGGGGAAGGGGTGGGGAAAATGCTCCTAAATATAAAAAAAAAAATGAACTGATGGGTATAATGACTTGATATTTTATTTGGTACTGAGCTTCCTTTTGATGTGTAGAATAAAATTTGCTCAAACAAAGTTTGTAGAGCATCATTTGCCTTTGTAATGGGAGGGGCAAGTTATGTTATGAAGTGATGAGCCATTTTGAACCAAATTTGGTATGTGGTATTATTGAATCATAAGTACTTGATTGATGAAAAAGAATTTTCCTGGGTTCCTGTGTGAACACCAGAAGATAAAAATAGAAATATTTTCAAACACCCATATTTCCCAAACTGCATGGAACATAGAACTGTTATTTGGCTTGAAGCATCCTTAGGACCATTGGAATCAAGTGGTAAAACAATTTCCATAGGTTGTGTCATATTGTACCACAGGGAGAATCGAAAAAATGCGGAGTCAGTATTTTTGCAAAAATAAAAAACATTTTCTTCTCCAAAGCCACCAATCAGGATCTTTTGATATTTGATATCCATGGATGGGGGCAGATACAAATTGGTTAAAATTAAACCCTTCGGTTCATAATTTGGGCTCCATACAGGAGACAAATTTTTTCCTGGTGCAATATAAGAAATATTCATTAAAAAATCTTTCCCAGAACCACCAGTCAGAATATTTTGATATTTGGTATTCACAAACTGTGACAGGGGTCAGATTCAAATTTGTTCAAATCAAATCCCTCAGTTAATATTTGGGCTCCCTATCAGAATTTTTGGTGGATAGCATCCCTTGAGAGATCAGATCCAAGTTTTCTCAAATTAAGTCTCTGGGTTGACATTTAGGCTCCCTATGGGAGCCTAAATTTTAACTTAGTGCAATATGGGGAAATATTCTTTGGTAATCTTCTTTTTCAGAACAACCAGTCAGAATCTTTTTGATTTTTGGGATGCAACATCCTCAGGGGTCAGATTCAAATTTGTTCAAATCAAGTCCCTTGGTTTGAACAAATTTGACTCTTTGAGAAACGAAGTGCAGTATGGGGAATAATCTTTAAAAATCTTCCTCAAAGCCACCAATCATTTGGATATTTTGGATTCCATATGGGAGATGAATTTCAGCTTTGTGCAATGTGGGGAATTTCTTATCAACCTACCCTACAATTATTTACTACAGGCTTGCACTACAGTGGAAGTCCCTAACTCAGAAAATATACTCTTTATTTTGATCTTTTCCAAGGGATTTGGGAAAGAAAAGTGGTATAAAAGCACCAAGAAAAAATAAGTCAAAACTGGGTCAAGTGCTACTGGCGTATTAGGGGATGCTCTTCTCCTAGTACAGATCTCCGGCTTCCTGGTACCAGTGCACAGTGAGTAACTAATGAATCATTCTTTTTTCTTCTCCCATCCTGGAACGTCATGTGGCCATTTGTATTACGAAACAGTGATAATTCAACTTGTTGATAATGGTTACCTGTGACTAGAATTATGGATCTGAGTATCGTATAATAAAAAGACTGTGTTTTATATATTCTCGTTATTAATTTCAACCACATTTTCTTTGTATATTCCCTGTGTTCGCGTGTGACTTCCGTGTACCATGCGGTTTGGACATATAATTTTTGGTTGATAAATTTATGTTATTCTTTTGGATATTATTATTATTATTGGAGTTAGGTGTCAGTGGGGGGGGGGGGGGGGGGGGGGGGGGGGGGGGGGGGGGGGGCAGGGCTGTATGGACAGGACTTCTCCTCTCTGTTGAGGGCAGAATTTCTGTTTTTAGCTCACCTGACTGAAAGTCAGGGTGAGCTTTTCTTATCACTCTTCGTCTGTCGTCCTGCGTGAAGGTGGTGTTTGAGCCTCTTTCTCCTAAACCACTGACCACATTTTAATTAAATTTCATGTAAGTAGTGGTTATATAGGGGCATTTTGATTTTTATCCAAATTAGGTTTTGGCTCATATTGAGCAGAGGTGTGGGGAAAAAATGGCCAAATTTTTTGAAAATCTTCTTCTAATGAACCACCAGTAGCAGAGACTTGATATGTGGTATACAGAGTCCTTTTGAGGTTTAGAATCAATTTTGTTCAAGAGAAGTTTGTCGGGCATTATTTGCCTTTGTTATGGGAGGGGCAAAAATTTTGGCCACGCCTAAAATTTCTATTTTCTGAACCCTGAGGTCGATTTGAACCAAATTTGATATGAGATGATAATGGGTCATAAGTAGTTGATTGATGCCAAAAAAAAATTCTCATTGCCCCGTGGGAACCTCGGGAGCTAAAAATAGGAAAAACCTTAAAACTGCCATATCTCCAAAACTACACGGCACAGAGAATTCTTATTTTGTATAAAGCTTACTTTTATCCAGTAAAATAGAATGGTTAAAAAAAATCCCTATCGGTTTGATCACAAGGTATTTTTTTCAGGACTTTGAAAAAGTGCTAAGTCAGCACTTTTTAACACTGTAGGCAATGGGAAAAACATTAAAAAATCTTCTTCTCCAGATCCAGCAGGCAGAATTTTTTCATATTTGGTATGCGACATTGTGGGGTGGATTTGATTCAAGTTTGTTCAAATCGGCCCCCTGGATTCATATTTGGGCTCACTATAGAAGCCCGAATTCAAACTTAGTGCATTTCAGGCAAATTTCTTAAAAAATCTTCTTCTCCAGATCCAGCAGCCAGAATCTTTTGATATTTGGTATGCAATATTGTGGGGTGGATCTGATTCAAGTTTGTTCAATTCGGCTCCCTAGATTCATATTTGGGCTCACTATAGAAGCTCGAATTCGAACTTCGTGCATTTCAGGCAAATTTCTTCAAAAATCTTCTTCTCCAGATCCAGCTGGCAGAATCTTTTCATATTTGGTATGCAACATTGTGGGATGGATCTGATTCAAGTTTGTTCAAATCGGCCCCCTGGATTCATATTTGGGCTCACTATAGAAGCCCGAATTCAAACTTAGTGTCTTTTAGGCAAATTTCTTCAAAAATCTTCTTCTCCAGATCCAGCAGGCAGAATCTCTTGATATTTGGTATGCAACTTTGTGGGGTGGATCTGATTCAAATTTGTTCAAATCAGCTCCCTAGATTCATATTTGGACTCAGTATAGAAGCTCGAATTCGAACTTAGTGCATTTCAGGCAAATTTCTTCAAAAATTTTCTTCTCCAGATCCAGCAGGCAAAATATTTTGATATTTGGTATGCAACATTGTGGGGTGGATCTGATTCAAATTTGTTCAAATCGGCTCCCTAGATTCATATTTGGGCTCACTATAGAAGCTCGAATTCGAACTTAGTGCATTTCAGGCAAATTTCTTAAAAAATCTTCTTCTCCAGATCCAGCAGGCAGAATCTTTTGATATTTGGTATGCAACATTGTGGGGTGGATCTGATTCAAGTTTGTTCAAATCGGCTCCCTGGGTTTATATTTGGGCTCAGTATAGGAGCCCAAATTTGAACTAAGTGCATTTCAGGCAAATTTCTTTGAAAATCTTCTTCTCGAGATCCAGCAGGCAGAATCTTTTGATATTTGGTATGCACCATGCTTACCCAATATGCTTAGGGGGGTGAGATTCAGGTTTATTCAAGCCAAGTCACTGGGTTCATATTTGGGCTCACTGTGGTAGCCCGAATTATAACTTAGTTCAAAATGAGGAATTTTCTTTAAAAATCTTCTTCAGAATGTTTTGATATTTGGTATGCAGCATCCTTAGTGGGTGAGATTCAAGTTTGTTCAAGCCATGTCCCTAGGTCCATATTTGGGCTCCCTGTGGGAGCTCGAATTATAACTTAGTCAATATGAGGAATTTTCTTTAAAAATCTTCTTCAGATCCAGCAGTCAGAATGTTTTGATATTTGGTATGCAGCATCCTTAGGGGGTGAGATTCAAGTTTGTTCAGGTCATGTCCCTAGGTCCATATTTGGACTCACTGTGGGAGCTCGAATTGTAACTCAGTTCAGGAATTTTCTTTAAAAAATCTTCTTCTTCAGGTCCAGCAGTCGGAATGTTTTGATATTTAGTGTGCTGCATCCTTAGGGGGGTGAGATTCAAGTTTGTTAAAGCCAAGTCCCTGAGTTCATATATGGGCTCCTTGTGGGAGCCTGAATTATAACTTAGTTCAATATGAGGAATATTCTTTAAAAATCTTCTTCTTTTTTTTAGATCCACTGGTCAGAATCTTTGGATATTTGGTATAAGCTTTTCTTAGGAGGAGCAGATGCAACTTGTTGAAATCAATTCTCTGGGTTGATATTTAGGCTACCATGTCAGGTGAGTGCCCTCAGGCCCCTTGGGGCCTCTTGTTTGGGTCCCTGTCGGCTGTCTGGGTTCAGTTGTGTTCCCGCCGGTCCTTTATTTTCTGCCACCTTTCTCACGTAGTTGGGGGTGTTCTACTTTCTACATCTGTTGAGTTAACTTTTTCTTCTACTGCTCTCACCTCTGTTATGCCAACGACTGTTCCATGAGGGCAATGCCTTTTGCCCAAGCATATCGTGCGTTTTCGTGGCTCTTCCTCCCGCACCCGTGGGGAAGGGGAATGCTGTTGTTCGGGGCCTCCCGACATGACCACGCCTGGTGAGAGTTTTACCTCCCCCTCCATGGGGGATGTGCAGTCTTTTCCTGTGGCGGATACTGCGGGAGCTGTCGAGTTGTCTGGTGAAGAGATGCCTGGTTCTGGGTCTGTAGTCCCTCTCCAGTCGTCATCTGAACCTGTCACTAGGGTTGTGACTCCTCCTTTGGAGCCGAGCTTGGTTGCTCTTTCCACTTTCCCACTGGTTTCAATAGCTCACGTCGTATCTGCTGCTACTGCTGTTCCGTCTGCAACATCATCGGTCACTGTTTCAGCCGGCCTCGGCTTATCATTGCAGGGGTTTGGTAGTGTAGACGTGGGATATCGGCCTCAGCCTTCCCTGACTTCAACTTAGTGAAGTCGGAAGGGGCTGCTGGCCAAACCCTCTGCTGTGGTCTCTCAGCTGTCGAGCCCAGCAGCCTTCCCTTTGGATTCGGATGTTCCTGTTGGGGTCACCATGGACTCTGTTGCGTTTCCATCCACACACTCTGGTCCGACGGACAGTTTTGCAGGACCGATGCTTTTTGTGCAGCCTGGACCTTCTGTCCCTTAGAGGTCCGCAGCGACTCCCCTGAGTTCCCGCACTGTTGATCCTCGGGGTAAGGTATCAGCATCTGCATGCAGATGTTTTGGCCGCTTCCCATCGCCTGGTGTCGGGTGTTCTGGAGGATTGTGACCCTTTGCTGGTTCAGAAGGTCAGGAGTGAAGCCACTTTGCTGGTTCGTTCCAATGTCGAACTGGCTGCCATGGGCCATGAGCTCAGGGAGGCCCTCTCCTCATTCACTCAGGTTTTTTTTCCAAGGGCCTTCCTGTTGCCTCCAGTGAGGCTAGTAGTGGTTTCCAGGAGCCCTCTGCGGCACAGCTTGCTGGGATTGGATGCAGGCCACTTTGTGATCCACCTGGTGTGCCTACACCATGGGAGGCATCGGCTGGTTTGCCCGTGATGGGGTATGTGTCTTCCGACTCAGAGGATGGGTCAGACATATCTGACATTGAGGGCCTACAGTCTTCTGACTTGGGGGCAGCTCTTGACATTGTGTTTGAGTTCCTTCCGGATCTCAAACTGTCAGCCAGGCCGCGATCATAGGTCACGCGCCTCCAGCCTGTGGAGCATCCTGCTTCTGGGCACTTCGACCGTGCCAGCCGGTACAGGTGCTTGAAGCGTTGGCAGCTTTGGACTCTAAGCTGAGTTCCAAGGCTCTGAATACTTCTTTCTTCACCAGGGCTGACACCTTTTTCAGCCTCCAGTGCATTATCGTTCCTACGATTCCGCCAATCCGTCAGTCTGCCAGACTTTGATGGTCTTGGATCAGGACTCCACCTCCCTCAGGCTTTCTAAGCCCAAGTCGGCCGTTATTCCTATGGCGACTCTGGAGTCACTGTTGGTCTTATCGAGAGAGATGCTGGGCATGCTTTCTCTCCGATCACGTCATCTCTGCTTTGGCTGCTTATCTGCCTCCAGATAGGTTTGACGATGTACAGGCTCTTTTTTTTGCGTGTGAATTCCAAGGCGCTCATGCATCTTACTCACACGCATGCCTGTAACACAGCTAAATTGGAATTAGTTCGCTGAGACTCTCTGTTAGACACAAGCCATTCCCTTCCTGAAGGGCAGCACGCTGCTCATCGATATGCTTCTTTGGCAGGCCCCCAACTTTTCCATTGTTCCATGGCGACGGTCCGGATTTACATCCTGCATCATTCCAAAGATCACCTGCTCCTTCGCCAGCTTGATCAGCCTAACAATCGCCCTTCTGCTTCCTCTGCGAAGCCAAGGGCTGATCCTCCTGCTGCCTCTTCTGCTTCTTACTCATAGGTAAGGGTAAGCATCGGCAGACCAGAGGGAGGACTCGGGGATCATTCATCTAATAGAGGAAGTGGTTTCTCCTCTTGCGGGCCTTGCCTGGGCTCTTGATGAAGATCCTCACCTCAATTTGTCCCAGGTTGGAGGAAGGATATCAGGGTTTGCAGACCATTGGGTCACAATCACATCCAATCCTTGGGTGTTAGATGTTGTTCGGTCCGGGCTGCGAATATCATTCTGGAGGCACCCCACCCTGTCTGAGTGCCTCTTCCAACATAAGTTCCTTTTGATCACAAAGATGGACAATCTCCTGTCAAAGGGGGTGATCGAGGTCGTCAAGAACATTCATTCAGTGGAATTTTATTCCCGCCTGTTCTTGTTGCCAAAGAAGGACAGCCGACCCCGACCGGTTATTGATCTGAGTATCCTGAACCAGTCTATCATTGCTCTCAAGTTCAGCATGGAGACTTTCAGGTCAGTTTGCCGCTCCATTCACCAGGGAGATTTCGCTTCCAGCATCGACCTGTGAGATGCTTACTTTCATGTTCCGATTCATCGGACATTGCAAAAGTATCTTGGGTTTGCTTTTCTGGGGCGAGTTTACCAGTTCAAGGCCATGCCTTTTGGCCTCAACCTGGCTCCTTGGGCCTTCACCTGACTGACATCGCATGTGATAGCTTTCCATCGCACACAGTCCAGGGGACTACTTCAGCATTTCTGGACGATATCGTCCAGAGGCAATCCTATGTTGTTCTTCTGGAGTCAGATGTCGATACATTGTTGAGCTTTCATGTCGATAGGGTTCCGAGTCAATGAGGAGAAGTCGGACCTGGTCCCTTCTCAGTCGTTTTCTCATCTGGAGATGGACTTCTGTACTCAGCTGAATACAGTGGCGTTTCCCTGGGCAAGGGCTGTGATTCTCTAAGCTTTTGCCCTGATTCTGTCCCAGTCCACGTCCACGATTGCTCGGAGTATTCTCTGGCTGCTCAGTCTCTGCGGTTTGGTGACAGATCTCATTCCTCTCAGTCGGCTGCATGTCAGACATCTCCAACACTTTCTGCTCAGTCGTTGGAGGCGGAATGTCGATTGATTGCTCATTTCTGGCCAAGAATCAGATACCAGGAACAACTCCATCTCCTGTCTGTATCAGGGCTCTTCCTTCTGCTGAGGGTAATCGCCCTTTGCTCTGACCAGTTCGTGCACTTCGCATTTATCTCAACCGGATGCAGTTCATTAGGACAGGTAGGAAACAATTCTATCTCCTATTCCTTGTCAACAGAAGATCTCTCTCAATCCATTTCTCGATGGATTTGTCTTGCTATTTGTGCGGCTTATGCTCGTCTAGCGACTGATGATTGTATTGCCAATCTTATTTCCACGAGGTGCATGCCTTGTCTACCTCCTGGGCTTATGCTAACTCCGTCAAGTTGTCGGATATTATGTAGACAGCCTACTGGAGAAATTATTCTACTTTCTCCACCTTCTATCTGCGTGCGTCAGTTGCAGGAGCAGTCTGAGGACCTTTTTTCTTTGGGCCTTCTTTCTTCTACTCAGGCTGTTGTCTACCGTAACCATTAGACTTCAAGGTCTGTGCTGTTTTACTGTCTTTTCTGTCTGTGTGTCCCACAGTGCCACACACCTCATCTCTCATTGTCTTTTACTAATGTTTGTGATGCTATGGTTTGATAGGCCTTAGGAATTCTTCTTCTGTCCATGGTTCCAGTACAGTCGGGTTATGTGGGGGTTTGTTATGTGATTCCCTCCTCCTATTGTCTATTCAGCCTGTAATAAACAGTTGTAGGGTAGGTTGATAAGAAATCTAAATTTTATAGTAAATTTCCTTTCTTATAATACCTACCACAATTGTTTACATGGAGGCCCTCCCGTTTTCTTATTCGGGTAAGAATCCTTCCTCCCGCTGATCACATAACTTCAGTGTTGGCAGATTCAAAAGAATGATTCATTAGTTGCTGACTATGCACTGGTACCGAAAGCCGTGGATCTGTACTAGGAGAAGAGCGTCCCCTACCGGGTGTGTGCCAGCAGCACCAGACCCAGTTTGGGCTTATTTTTTCTTGGTGCTTTTACACTACTTTTCTTTCCCAAATCCCTTGGGAAAGATCAAAATAGAGAGTATATTTTCCGAGTTAGGGACTTCCACTGTAGTGCAAGCCTGTAGTAAACAATTGTGGTAGGTATAATAAGAAAGGAAATTTACTATAAAATTTAGATATTCTTTGAAAATGTTCTCATCTCCTTCTGATTCACTAGTCAGTATCTTTTGATATTTGGTATACAGCATCTTCATGGGGGGTCAGATTCAAGTCTGTTTCAATCAAGTCTGTGAATTCATATTTGGGCTCCTTATCAGAGCCCAAATTTTAACTTAGTGCAGTTTGAGGAAATTCTTCTTCTCCAGAACCACCAGTCAGAATCTTTTGATATTTGGTATACAGCATCCTAAGGGGGGATCAGATTCAAATTTCTCCAAATCATCTCCCTGGGTTATTATTTGAACTCCCAATAAGAGTCTGAATTTTAATTTCGTGCCATCTGAGAAATGTTCTTTAAAAATCTTTTTCTCATGAACTCTCAGTCAGAAACTTTTAATATATGGTATATACCATCCTTAAGAGAGTCAGATTCAAATTTGTTTAAATCAAGTCCCTGGCTTAATATTTGGGCTCCCTATTGGAGTCTGAATCTTCACTTAGTCCAATATGAGGACTAATCTTTAAAAATCTGCTTCTTCTGATACAATCAGAATCTTTTGATATTTGGTATACAGTATCCTTGGATGGGCCAGATTAATTTGTTCAAATGAAATGCCTGGGTTGATACTTGCATTCCCTATGGGAGTCGAAATTCTAACTTTTAAATATTGGAAATATTCTTTAAAATCTTCTCCAGAACCACCAGTCAGAATCTTCTGACATTTGGTTTTCAACATCCTTAGGGGAGACCAATTTCAATTTTGTTCAAATAAAGTCTCTGGGTTAATATTTGGGCACCCTGTAAGAGCCCAAATTTTGATTGGTTGCAAAAGAGGAATAAGTCAAAATCTTCTCAAGGACCACCATTCATAGTGTTTTGATATTTGGTATACAGCACCCTAACCAAGCTCAGATTCAAGTTTGTTCCAATTAAGTCGCTGGATTCATTTTAATTTAGTGTAATATGATGAATAATTTAATAAAATCTCCTTCTTTAGATCCACCTTTCAGAATTAATTGACATTTGGTATATGTCATCCTGGGAAGGGGGAGGGGAATTCAAGTTTGTTCAAGTTAAGTCCCTAGGTTGATGTTTGACCTCCCTAGTGTTGCATTACTGGATATCTGGGCATTAATTCTTTGGAATTGTCTCAGCACTAAAAAAATCTTCTGACATGGACAACACAGTTATAAATAATTACATTACTTCATTCCTCTGTACTGTTAACTAGCCATAGATGCTAATTAAATTGTTATTTGAACAACTTTGTCAGGTGTGCACCTTAGGCCCCTTGGGGTCTCTTGTTACATCCAGATATCCACACTATAAGAGCGATTGTGTCTTAAAATATGTGTGTCTATCTTTATCTGTTTGTTATCTCCTGCGATCTGTCCTTCCATCCATCTGTCTTTCTCCATTTCTAGTCATCACATTTAAAAGAAAATTGTTCAAATTATAATCTTCCCAAATTTAATATATAGCTTTTTGGTAATAATATCATGAATGGGATTGTGAACCAGCTCTGTCCAAATTCTTCAAGAGTCATTGCCTTTGTTGGAGCTAGAACTTTCTTGTTATCACATTACCATTTTTTTCCAATATTACCAAAGTAACACAAGTGCCTGTTCCTCTTCCTTACTCTCAAATGGAAATGAGGGCAAATTTGGAAGAATCCTAATAAAAAATAATAAAAAACCTTTTACTTGGGTTAAAATTGCCAAAAGTAAAAATTAGACCTCACCAAGTTCACAGTATACCAATTTGTGTATTTGGTATAAAATTTTAATTTCTTGTCATCACATTTCAAAGAAAACCATTCAAAATTGTTTTCCAAACTTTTTTATATAGCTTTTTGGTGATAATGTTGTGAATGGAGTTGTAGACCAACCATATTTCTTCAAGCATTATTGCCCTTGTTGATCTCGCAGAACCAAAACTGTTCCAAGAAAACTGTTCAAGAATTTTTTTTCCACATTTATTAAATAGCTTTTTGTGATAATATCACGAAGGGGATGGCGAACCAACTATTTTTTCAAGTGTTATTTCCCTTCTTGGATTTATTTATTTATTTATTTATTTATTTATTTATTTATTTATTTATTTATTTATTAATTTATTGGGGTTTAACAAAACTTTTGACTGCCAGGGGCACATCATGTTGGACAATTTTATGGGTGGATGAAGCCAGAGTACCCAGAGAGAGCCACCATCCAGTGGTGAGCAACTGTCTGAGTGGTTTTTATGTTCAATATCCCTTCAACAATTAATGCTTCAACTTGTACATTTTCAGGAATATTGAGCTAAAATGTGACACCTATTCTGTCATATGTAGAAATTAAGTTGACAAATGAAAAGAAATGTATTCAGTCCAATGTAAAAAATAAGTTGCACAAAATTACAGTGCCAGTTCATATATACTGATTTTATGCATGTTATTAGCAGAATAGTATGTGGGGTATATTGAATTCATTGGGCTAAATTGTAAGAGTGGTCAGTCATTGATATCAAATCATAGACTTGCCCAATAACATAAAGTCACAAAAAATTTGAGAACAACATTTACAAAAATAAAAAAAAAGTTATTAAAAACCAATGTAATATATTTTTCAGCATTGCAAGAGTAAAACAGTAGCATGTTGTGAGGTTTTGATGCCTGGACTAATGGAAGTTAAAGATAATGTGATGGACCATGATTCAATACCACATATTTTTTGTTCAACAGTTTATCTCATCTCAGTGTCAGGACCTAGAATTCTTGCTAAACACTTTGATTCTCTGATAGATGTCTTTTTGGAAAATCAAAACTTTGAGTTAATAAGTAAGTTTATTCTATGATTGCTGTGTGTACAGTACGACCACTGTGGATGGGTCACTTTCCACGGGTGGGCAATATTTCCATGGATGCAATGAAATTGGATTCCAAGCACTAATTATAGGAATAATCATTAATAATTTAATTAATAAAGCACCAGGTACAACCCGGTGATTCATTAATTAAACTTTTGCTGATGATGATTTTCATTACCTCTTAAATGCATGCGTGGACATCACTGCCCATGTCTGGATGACGACCAGTCCACGGCGACTGTACTATATTCAACACTATCCAATACAATACTGACAATACAGTACACCACATGTTGAATCTGGCCCTACATGTAAGAATGTAATGTAAGAACACAGACTGGTCATTACGCATCTGTGTGGCATTACAGCGTTAATTGAATGCTTTGACACAAAATTGCGTCAAGAAAGAATATAAAAAAACTACTGAGGAGATATTTTTCTATAGTCTTTCCGGTATTTCATGCACACACTCATTGTGTCCTGTATTAATATTTTTTTTAGAATGAAAGCAGATTCTTTCAGCCTTCTATTATCTTAAAGTGTAAATGTTTTCTTCTAATTACTTTAATAACAGTCTTGACTGTGATTCGATGAAAATGGTGAGATTTTTTGCAAACTGTCATTAACTTCCGCTTAAATATGAAAGCCCTGACTTCCATGTGATTTGCCAAATTTTTTTGATAGGCAAAGGAAAAATATGAAAGTTGCTTATCTCTGGACAAAGGTAATGCAGGTATCCATAATGGAAAGGCATTTTGAACCTTGGGAAGAGGTTTTTTGTTTCAAAGTTCTTTTAAAAATTACAAAGTTAATGCTGCAGATTTATGTAATCCAAAGCTGGAAGCTCTTTTTGTATGGTGAAAATATCATAGGAACACCATCATAACCTCAATGCAATGGGAAAGTGAATTTTTAAAAAAATATGTTTTTACACATTCACGTATCATAATTTTGTCACCCATTCTTGTGGAACCTGCAATCAAATTTTCTGTGCTTTGACTATTTGAGTTCATTTGTAATTATACATTTATATGGGCTTGTCAGTGTTACCTTTTCCTGTTTAGGATTCCTGATGTTTTGAATTTCTTCTGTCATTTAACCCTTTACCTAACATAACGGCCAAAACCGGCCAGTGCTACTCTCAAAAATCGCCAATTAATTTTCATTATTTTTTTCATTTTTTGTCTCAAAAACATAGGTTTTGACCCCTCGTTGGAACGAGCTTGTCGAGCTCGTTCCAATGAGGGGGTCATAACCTATGTTTTTGAGACAAAAAAATGAACAAAATTAGTTATTCAAGAATTATTTTTGCGAGTGTCATCTGCTTTTCAGGTTAGGTAAAGGGTTAACAAAGCAGATTCTGTTAGGTATGCAGCAGAAAAAATATTCTGTCTGTGTATCATATTCTGGGCTATCTCAATATGATTGACAGTGTCCTTTCCAGGCACAGGAAGATCTTTCCTATGGAGTGGATGTTGAACAAGATCATTTCTTATCAACCTATTCACAATTGTTTACTACAGACTTGCACTACAGTGGAAGTCCCTAACTCGGATAAAATACTCTCTATTTTTGTCTTTCCCAAGCAATTTGGGAAAGAAAAGTGGTGCAAAAGCACCAAGAAAAAATAAGCCAAAACTGGGTCGAGTGCAACCGGCGCAGACCCAATATGGGACGCTCTCTCCCAAGTACAACTCCACGACTTCCGTTACCAGTGCGATATACCGTCGCTAAAGACTCATTCTTTTTGTCATCCACCTTGTGTCGAGATGTTCTGCACGCTTATCAGTGTTTATCCAGCTCGTTGATTGATGTTTCCCGATTCATAGTGTATCAGAGTATCCTTTGTATTCTCAGGAACAGTTTTTATTATATTCTCTTACATATTATATATCCATAATGTATTTTATATGTTCTCTCTCGAGTCGCGCGCGAATTTCGTGTGCCATGCAGTTCGGACTTAAATTATTTTTCACAATTATTGTCAATGCTTAATTTGCTAATTTTTCTAATTGTGTTAGAGTTAGGTGTCAGCGGGGTACCGCTCCTACAGTTTTTCTTCTCTCTTTTGAGAGTGGTCATCCTGTTGTGTGGTTCCCGGTCGACCGTCTGGGGTCTTAATTTCTGTCACCTTTCTCTCTTCTTTGGGGGTGTTCTTCTGTTTTCTGATTTCACCTTCTTTGCTCCTCTCACCTCTATCATGCCCAGGACAATTCCTTGTGGGCAATGTCTGCTGCCAAAGCATGTGGATGATTCACATTCTTCTTGTTCCTCCTGTAATGGGTGTTCGGCCGAGCGGCCATGTGGTGTCTGTGGATCATGGTCATCCACTTTCTGGGCGTCAGTTAACCGTGTCGTTCGTTCTCGTGGCCGTGCCTCCCGCTCCCGAGGGAAAGGAGAATGTGGTTGTTCGGGGACTCCCGAGCCGACCTTGTCTGATGAGAGTTATTCCTCCTCCGTGGGGGTTGTACAGTCTTTTCCTGTAGTGGATTCTGCGGGAGCCGTTGAGTGTTCTGGTGAAGAGGTGCCTGGTTCCGGGACTACGGTCCCCCTCCATTGGACATCTGAGGCTGTCACTAGGGTTGTGACTCCTCCTTCGGAGCCGAGCAAGGGTGCTCTCTCCACTATTCCACCAGCCTCAACGACTCCCGACGTATCTACTACTACTGCTGGTCCGTCTGCTTCGTCGTCAGTTTCAGCCGGCCTCGGCTTTTCACTGCAGGGGACTGCAGGAATGTCTGGTTCTGTAGACGTGGGATATCGGCCTCAGCCTTCCCTGAGTTCAACTCGGCGAAGTTGGTAGGGGCTGCCAGCCAAACCCACCACTGTGGTCTCTACACCATCGAGCACCACAGTTGTGTCTTTGGATTCGGATGTTCTTAGTGGAGACACTCTGAACTCCGTGGCATTTCCGTCCACTCATTCTGGCCACACGACCAGTTTTGGGGGACCAACGCCTTTTGTGCAGCCTGGACCTTCTGCCCCGCAGAGGTCCGCAGTGATTCTCATGAGTTCTCGCTATATTGATCCTTGGGGTGCCTCGTACTCCTATTCACGTCTGCCTTCAGATGTTTCGGCTGCTGCCCGTCGTCCCGCGTCGGGTGTTTTGGAGGATTGTGACCCTTTGCTGGTTAAGAGGGTCAGAGGTGAAGCCACTTTGCCGGTTCGCTCCCCTGTTGAACCGGCCAGTTCGGACAGTGAGCTTAGGGAGGCCCTCTCCTTACTCACTCAGGTTCTGTCAAAGAGCCTTCCTGTTGCTTCCAGCGAGGCAGCGAGTGGTTTCCAGGCACCTCTTATGGCACCGCCTTCCGGGATTGGAAACAGGCCGGTTTCTGATCCCCCTGGTGTCCCGACACCATGGGAGGCGTCGGCTGGTTTGCCCACGAGGGCTATGTGTCTTCCTTCCGACATTTACAGATCAAGTTTGAGTTTCATGCTGATTGCATTATTCTTGTGTGAGTTATGGCCCTTGGAAATATGGAAAAGCGCCAAAATATCAGTTTTCTGGACTTTTTTGGGAAATGCTTCAACGGAATTCATGCTGATCACATCTGGGTTATAACATTTGCATAATTATTAATGCTCATTAGTCTGGTAGGGGGCATTGTATTGCTTCAGCGGTACGTGCGCTCTTGTTTCTTTAGGCCTTCTTTCTGCTGCTCAGGCTGTCATCAACCCTAGCCATTAGGATTCTTGCAAGGTCAGTTCCTGCTCTGTTCTTGGTACTGTCCTTTCTGTCTGTGTTTCACACAGGGCCATACACCTCATCTCCCATCATCATTTACTAATGGTTGTGATGCTATGGTTTTATAGGCCTAGGGAACTCTTCTGTTCACGGTTCCACTCGACCCTGTTTTGGCTTAATTTTTCTTGGTGCTTTTCCACCATTTTTTTTTTCTCAAATCACTTGTGAAAGAAGAAAATAGAGAGTATTTTTCCATGTTAGGGACTTCCACTGTAATGCAAGCCTGTTGAAAACAATTGCGGTAGGTATAATAAGAAAGGAAATTTACTATAAAATTTTAATTTTTGTAAGATAAATAAAAATATGAAAGTGTAAAAGTAATTGGTTTTTGCATTTCTTGTTTGCTTCAGGTACCTTCTGCACTTTCTTTTTTTGATACTGTGGTCTCACTTAATTAGCTCTTACTGAATACAATAACTATGTTAATTACACATAGCTTTGAAATACCAAACCATTTACCATACCCATAGTAGAAATTTGGCCTGTTAATTGCACATAGGCTATAGAATAAATGTCTGTAATTTAATTAAAAAATATTGTATATTGTGAAATGTCAAACTCTCTTTACAGCCTCCAAATGCCTAGCTTTACAGACATCTTTCACCTCATTACTTCCAATAAAAGCATTTAATCTCTTATTTCATGTTTGATAGAACTCACAGAGCTGTGTCAAATAAAATATACAGTAGAACCCTGTTAATTGAATAGCCACTTCGCCAGTGAAAATTATTCAGTTAACAGGAATATTCAATTAACAGGGATTCGATCACTTAACTGTATTCCAGACTTAAGCAGAGCATTTTGTTCTCTTATATATTGTTTGACAGAACTCAAGGAGCTCTGTCAAACATGATGCAATTGATTAAATGCCTGCATTGGATGTGCCGAGGCCAAATTGGACAATGTAAAATGGTAATTCATTGATTGTTAGGGTAATTTTTTGACATATCACAAGGTTTTTTATTCAATTAACAGGAGATTACTCTCTAACCAATATGCAATTAACAGAGCAAATTTGTACTGAAGGTATGATAAATGGTTGTGTTTTGTGTTTGGAAATTATATTCAGTTAACAGGGATATTCAGTTAAGAGATATCCAATTAAGTTGGCTCCATTGTAATAGAATGAATACTCAAGTTTTTCACCAAATGGAAGGAAAATGGCTTGCATTTTTGTAAATTAAATATTTTTGGTAATATGAATACTTTTACATTGCAAAGTAATGGCTATTCAATGAAAAATAATGTAACATTTTTAGCTCACATGAGTGAATCTCACTGGGAGTTTTGGTGATCACTTTCCATCCATCGTCCGGTGTCCATCCATCCAGAGTGCTCCTTACATAATTGACTTCTCTTCTTAAATTTTTTGGTCAAATTAAACCAAATTTGAGATACATGTTCCTCATCATTTGTCAATTCAAATTTGTTAAATAAATTTGTCAGAACCACCAGCCATAATATTTTGATATTTTGGAGGGTCAAAATCAAGATTGTTCAAATTGAAACCCTGATTTTAAACTTGGGCTTCCTTTAACATAGCCCAATATGAGGAATATTCTTTGAAAATGTTCTTCAGATCTACCAGTTGGAATCTTCTAATATTTAGTATACAGCATCCTTTTGAGGGTCAGATTCAAGGTTGTTCAAATCGAGTGCCTGAGTCCTTATTAGTCGAGTTGTGACGAAGTCAAACTCGACTTATAGTTTGGTGAATGGCGGGCGGGCGGGCGGGCGGGCGGGCGGGTGGGCGGGAGGGCGGGCGGGCGGGCGGGCGGGCGGGTGGGCGGGGCGGGCGGGCGGGTGGGCGGGCGGGGCGGGCGTAAACAGTTGGTTTCCGGATGATAACTTGATAGTGGTTCAACTCACATTCATTAAACTTCATACATAGGTTGGTCTTGGTGGGAGGAAGAACCCTATTGATTTTGGACATGCTACGTCGAAGGTCAAGGTCACAGTGACCTTGAACATAGTAAATCTTAAACAATTGGTTTCCGGATGATAACTTGATAATGGTTCAACTCACATTCATGAAACTTCATAGGTAGATTGGCCTTGGTGAGGGGAAGAACCCTATTGATTTTTGACTCGCTACGTCAAAGGTCAAGGTCACAGTGACCTTTAACATAGTATATCGCAACAATTGGTTTCCGGATGATAACTTGATAGTGGTTCAACCTAGAGTCATGAAACTTCATAGGTGTGTTGGCCTTGGTGCGAGGAAGAACCCTATTGATCTTGGACTCACCAGGTCAAAGGTCAAGGTCACAATGACCTTGAACATAGTATATCGCAACAATTGGTTTCCGGATGATAACTTGATAGTGGTTCAACCTAGAGTCATGAAACTTTATAGGTGTGTTGGCCTTGGTGCGAGGAAGAACCCTATTGATCTTGGACTCACCATGTCAAAGGTCAAGGTCACAGTGACCTTGAACATAGTATATCGCAACAATTGGTTTCCGGATGATAACTTGATAGTGGTTCAACCTAGAGCCATGAAACTTTACAGGCGTGTTGGCCTTGGTGCGAGGAAGAACCCTATTGATGTTGGACTCACCAGGTCAAAGGTCAAGGTCACAGTGACCTTGAACATAGTATATCGCAACAATTGGTTTCCGGATGAGAACTTGATAGTGGTTCAACCTAGAGTCATGAAACTTCATAGGTGTGTTGGCCTTGGTGCGAGGAAGAACCCTATTGACCTTGGACTCGCCTGGTCAAAGGTCAAGGTCACAACTCGACATTGGATCTGTGATCCTGAGCGGCATTTTTTTGGTTTCTTTTCCCCCTTTAAACAATTTTTCTCAGGTGAGAAATTAAGACCCTGTGGAGCCTCTTGTTTATTGATATTTTTCTGTTGTTTTTATTTATGTATAGGTGCAGCAGCAAATATCTATCCTGAGAATACCAAAGGTATCGGGCAGAAATTTGATGGTGTGTTCGAATATTTGAAAGCAGATGATTTAGGTTTGGCTATTGGAATATCACAATTGATGGAAAAAGTTTCAAAGTCAGAGTCTGAGGTAGGTACATATATTTTAACTCCATGTAATGTAATCACTGCAAATGAGATACTCTGCTGGCAATTGCATGTTATTGTATTATTTTAGTCTACATAGGCTATGCCTCTCTTAACCTTTCACCCAACGTAACAACCAAAACTGGTCAGCTTTATTAACAAAAACACCATACAATTTTTATTATTTTTAAATTTTTTGTCTCAAAAACATAGCTTATGATCCCTTATTGGAAATTGATGCTATGTACTTGATGCAAAAATGGAAAAAAATTAGTTATTCTGTGGGTGGGGGTGGGGGGGATCAAATTTTTTCCAGATGCAAGGCAGGGGTGAGTGAGTAGGTCAGCAACTCTGAAAACACATTTTTTCCATACCTTGAAATTTTTTTCCTATCAGCTCTTTAACTTTCAAATAAGTGATGCATATTGATCAGGGAAGCTTGTGTAGGTAGGCTTTTTTGCCACCACTCCATCTCTTCTGGGTTAACAGGGTGATTAGTAGTACAGGAATGGGGCTAGCAGTATTGGAATGTGGAAAGACATTCACCATTCCCCATTACGCCCTCAATGGGTCACAATTTTGAAAAAAGTTAAAGCAATTTAAACAAAATTATCATTTATGTAATCTAACATAAATGTAATCTAACCAGATCTGATAATGAAAGGACTCTTCTCACCATGAATAGTAGACATCATACAGTGGCATAATGCCATTTCCCAATGCAACTGACTACTTTCTCGGATTACTATGTAATTATGAATTTCAGTCATATACATGTATGAGCAAAATGTAGGGTTGTTATTGATCATTCAAGCCTTGGGCTTAGTGGATAGCCTTCAAACCAATTCCCTTCAGTTTGTGATTTCCTGTTAGAAAAGGCTGAACTATCATATAGTCCGGACATTATATCTTATTGATAGAGAGTTTATCAACAGGGAAACGGATTCCCTGTTAACAAACTATTTATACAATGGGGTAAACAGTTTGTCAATAGGGAATCAGTTGAGTTAATATAAATTTCAGCCATTTACCCTTGCACCATAGTGTATAGCACATGTTGAGGAAGATACTGGATGTCTGGAGAGAAACCTGGCATATGAGGTCTGAAAACTTTGCAAAAAACATGAAAACTTTGCAAAAAACATATAAGACACCTGGTTGGGTTATCTTATAATAGAAATAAAATTAACTTCTTTTAAAATAAACTGTAGCAATCTGCTGTAACAAAGAATAAAATTAAATCCTAGAATAGAGTGTGTTGGAATTATATGAGTCAGAAAGGATATGCATGTTTATTATGTTTCAGTGAGATCAAACTGAATATTTAATAACAACTTGGCAAGTTGCTGTCCCTGTCACTGGTCCTGTACCATATTTTAAGCAAATAGGTTTCAAGCCTTTGAGGTGAATGAACAGCCTCCAATATATTGTAGGATAACACTGACATTCATTGCGTAAAAGGTAATATATAAATCACAGTGGCGTCACTCGACACACCATAGACCCCAAATTCCCATAATGCATTTTGACCAAAGTTGGAAACATATGGTAAATCTTTTCAACTTGACGTGCTCACCATTTCTTTCGTACTTTCTCTTCTGACTTGCTAAGATGAATCAACCAAAGCTTACTAACTGATCCATCAAATGATGCACTACTCAATTGATCCAAGGTGCAACAGTGCAGTTTATGAGGCGTGGATTTCTGATACCAAAGAATCACCCCTCATCATATTGACTATTGACTGGTTTAGTGATGAACTGATAATTCGAATCAGCAATCAGAACCGGGCGGTTATGGGGCATCGGCCGATTATCGCAACCACAGTTAAAAACTGTCAGTTTCCGGTTATTCTATATTTAACACTGACTATTAAAAATCCCTTTGACATCTGGTCATTTCAATAAAGTTTCCCCATTCAAAACGTGTGTAGTGCATAGCAGAAAATTTAGGGATTTGTAGAGCAGAGATATTACGGAATTTACCAACTGCAATCGGTACGAGATCGCCACCATTTCCTGAAGATTGTAGAGTTCATGTAAACATTAGAGAAACACATCAAGGGAGGTAACACATTGAAAAAAGAACATTGAATAATACATTCTGATAAACGTGTAAACCATGCATCATACGACTTCACAACACACAGTAACATCAAAATTATTATTCATTTAAGACACAAAGAATGTTTGCTCAGTATATTCCTGGTTAATACAGCCAAGTGTATTGTATCCTTACACAAAACCGTATTAACACTATTTACCGGAATAAAACACAATCTTCACTAGAACAATATCGTGTAATTGTATCGTCAATAACAATCTTTTCCCCACACCCCAACCAAAATGCAAATATTATTTTGGCTACTATTGCCCAATACTAAATATGCATACTCTGAGAACTTATATAGTATTAAGCTTTCGTAATTGATGTGTTACCAACGAAATTCTGTAGTATTACAGGCAACAACAGGTTTTCTTCAGTGTCCTACGTCAGCCATCAGAATTGGCATCGGAATCATTGGCAGAGAAATAACCGGTAATCAGTTGATAGCAAGTTTTGATAATCGGTTCATCACTAGGCAGGTTCAATATAACATTGAGCTAACTGCCTCTACGAATTGTGCACATGATAATGCTTAATAAGTTCATATTAGACTGATGAAACTAAAATTGAGTGTAGAAATGGGTAGAAACAAAAGAAGTACATATGTAATAGAAATAGTAAATACAGTGGTGAAACCAGGTAAAACATCACAATGTTCAATATATTTCACACCTGTTCCTGCTACTCCTATGTTAATACTGTTCTGGTAGAATGCCAGTATATGCTATATACTCTTCTAATTACTCATGTATACACTGACTGCCAGTGTCTGTGAAAAAGTTTGAATAAATTCATAAACTTGCCAAGAAATGGGGCCAAATTCTGACCAATCTTCATTAGCTGGTTGTGGGTAGATTGAATGTCAGGAATGGTTACTGGAACAATACAAACCATGTTCCAGCAAAATATACCTGCTGAATTTACCAGTCAAGCAGTTTATATGCAATTTACTCTAATTTTGGGGGGGAGGGTATCAAATTTCAAAATGTAAAAAAAAAAATTTCCTTCAAAAAAAGGGGTGGATGGGTGCCCAAGGGTCGGAAAAAAACATTTTGCGCCTAGTGTCCGAAAATTGTTTTCTGACCTTCTCCCCCCCCCCCCCCCCCCCCCCCATCCAGTTTTTATGTGTACCCATATTATGTATGGTACATATAATGCCGGCATCTGGGGTGGCCATCCGTAGTTCGTCCATCCTTTGTCCGTCCATCTGTCCATCTGTCTGTATCCATTTCTTTGGCATTCGATAACTTGAAAAATATTGCTTGGATTGTCAAGTTACTTTATATTTGTGTTCAGGTTACTGATGTGCCGAGCTGTATAGTTTTTGGTGTAAATCTGATAATTTGATCCTGAGATATTCACTCATTTTCCTTCAAATTGAGAATTCTTCCAATCCCTTTGGCATGAGATAACTTGAAAACTATTGCTTTGATTGTCAAGTTCTTTTATATTTATGTTCAGGTGACTGATGTGCCGAGCTGTATAGTTTTTGGTGTAAATCTGTTATTTTTTTTAACCCTTTATCCATCAAATTGAAAATTTCTTCAATCCCTTTAGCATTCGATAACTTGAAAAATATTGCTTGGATTGTCAAGTTACTTTATATTTGTGTTCAGGTTACTGATGTGCCGAGCTGTATAGTTTTTGGTGTAAATCTGATAATTTGATCTTGAGATATTAACCCTTTATCCTTCAAATTGAAAATTCCTCCAATCCCTTTGGCATGAGATAACACAAAAAATACCAATCCGTTTGTCATGTTACTTCATATATGTATTCAGGTTACTGATGTGCCGAGCTGTATAGTTTTTGGTGTAAATCTGATAATTTTATCCTGTGATATTAACCCTTTATCCTTCAAATTGAGAACTCCTCCAATCCATTTCTTCGGCATGCGATAACTCAATAAATATTAATCCGATTATCAGGTTACTTAATATGTGTATTCAGGTTACTGATGTGCTGTGCTGTATAGTTTTTTATGTAAATCTAATAATTTGATCTGGAGATATTAACCCTTTATTCATCAAATCAGGCACTCCTGCAATCCATTTCTATTATACCCATACCATGTATGGTGTACATAATGTCGGCATCCAGGGTGGCCATCCGTCATACAGCTTTCTACTATTTGCGCGTATGGATACACATCTGATGATTTCATCGGCCTATTTTTCAAGAATTTTGTTTGCAGGTATCATCTGCCTATCATGTTAGGTAAAGGGTTAATAGGTGAAGCTCTCTCTGTACTCATTCTGTAAGATGGTTCATTGTGACAGGGTCAGTAAACATAGAGGTTGGAAACTTTTGCAAAGTTACAGAAAAGTGCAGTTTCATTTTACAGGCCCTGGAAAATTTGGGGGCCGGGAGGAGGGAGGGAGGGAGGAACTTTAACAGGTTGTGGAAAATATATGGAAATTTGGGATTTTTGTTTGATTTCTTTTTCAAATAATCAAACACCAATCATTGAAATTTCCAGCGACATCTTGTAGAGATCCTACATTGTCTTAGACAAGTTTGAAAATTATGGTGATGTCACAAAAACTGAGAGTTATTGCCCTTTGTTTGTTGGATAAATTTTGCAAAAAATTTAATTTTTGGCTCACCAACGTTAGTTGTGTGAGCCTATGGCATAGCCCTCATGTCGGCGTCGGCGTCGGCGTCCGCTCTCAGATATTTTGAACTTTTGTGTATAGGTTTTGATTTTTTGGCTTTTCAAATTTTTTTTTAGTTTCAGCATATTGCTATAGTGGTTCACTATAACATTTAACTCTTTTCCAGGGTATTTTGTTGTAATTTTAACCCTTTGAATCAAATTTTAGACTTATTTTGATGTTTGCGTGCAGGTTTTGATGTTTTTTTTTTCCTTTCTTTCAAGTGGAGATTTACCTTGCAGCATATGTCCATGCTTTCTATTGTATGTAAACATGCATCTTAGGGCTATGTTTGTATTATTTAACCCTTTTCCTGCTGAATTACTTCAATTTTGGACTTTTATGTACAGCTTTCGGACTTAGGCTTACAGCTTCCTACTTTTATGTACAGGTTGTGATAAAAAAAAACAATTCCAAGTGAGGTTGACTTCACTGCATATTGCAGTGGTGGTTATTATAACATTGATATCTTTCCAGTGCATTTTTAAAAAATTTTTAATCCCTTGAATAGATTTTTAGACTTATTTTGACGTTTGCGTGCAGGTTTTCATGGGTTTTTTTTTTTTTCCTTTCTTCCAAGTGTAGAGTTTCTGCATATTGCTATGGTGGTTCACTATAACATTTAACTCTTTTCCAGGGTATTTTGTCTTCATTTTAACCCTTTGAATCAAATTTTAGACTTATTTTGATGTTTGCGTGCAGGTTTTGATGTTTTTTTTTTCCTTTCTTCCAAGTGGAGATTTACCTTGCAGCATATGTCCATGCTTTCTATTGTATGTATACATGCATCTTAGGGCTATGTTTGTATTATTTAACCCTTTTCCTGCTGAATTACTTCAATTTTGGACTTTTATGTACAGCTTTTGGACTTAGGCTTACAGTTTCTTACTTTTATGTACAGGTTGTGATAAAAAAAAAAACAATTTCAAGTGATGTTGACCTCACTGCATATTGCAGTGGTGGTTATTATAACATTGATATCTTTCCAGTGCATTTTTAAAAATTTTTTAACCCTATGAATAGATTTTTAGACTTATTTTGACATTTGTGCTCAGGTTTTCATGGGTTTTTTTTTTCCTTTCTTCCAAGTGTAGAGTTTCTGCATATTGCTATGGTGGTTCACTATAACATTTAACTCTTTTCCAGGGTATTTTGTCTTAATTTTAACCCTTTGAATCAAATTTTAGACTTATTTTGATGTTTGCGTGCAGGTTTTGATGTTTTTTTTCCTTTCTTCCAAGTGGAGATTTACCTTGCAACATATGTCCATGCTTTCTATTGTATGTAAACATGCATCTTAGGGCTATGTTTGTATTATTTAACCCTTTTCCTGCTGAATTACTTCAATTTTGGACTTTTATGTACAGCTTTTGGACTTAGGCTTACAGTTTCTTACTTTTATGTACAGGTTGTGATGAAAAAAACAATTTCAAGTGAGGTTGACCTCACTGCATATTGCAGTGGTGGTTATTATAACATTGATATTTTTCCAGTGCATTTTTAAAAAAATGTTAACCCTTTGAATAGATTTTTAGACTTATTTTGACTTTTGCGTGCAGGTTTTCATAGGTTTTTTTTTTGGCTCACCAACGTTAGTTGTGTGAGCCTATGGCATAGCCCTCATGTCGGCGTCCGCTTTCAAATATTTTGAACTTTTATGTACAGGTTTGAATTTTTGGCTTTTCAAATTTTTTTTTAGTTTCAGCATATTGCTATAGTGGTTCACTATAACATTTAACTCTTTTCCAGGGTATTTTGTCATAATTTTAACCCTTTGAATCAAATTTTAGACTTATTTTGATGTTTGCGTGCAGGTTTTGATGGGTTTTTTTTCCTTTCTTTCAAGTGGAGATTTACCTTGCAGCATATGTCCATGCTTTCTATTGTATATAAACATGCATCTTAGGGCTATGTTTGTATTATTTAACCCTTTTCTTGCTGAATTACTTCAATTTTGGACTTTTATGTACAGCTTTCGGACTTAGGCTTACAGCTTCTTACTTTTATGTACAGGTTGTGATAAAAAAAAACAATTTCAAGTGAGGTTGACCTCACTGCATATTGCAGTGGTGGTTATTATAACATTGATATCTTTCCAGTGCATTTTTAAAAAATTTTTAACCCCCTGAATAGATTTTTAGACTTATTTTGACGTTTGTGTGCAGGTTTTCATGGGTTTTTTTTTTTTTCCTTTCTTCCAAGTGTAGAGTTTCTGCATATTGCTATGGTGGTTCACTATAACATTTAACTCTTTTCCAGGGTATTTTGTCTTCATTTTAACCCTTTGAATCAAATTTTAGACTTATTTTGATGTTTGCGTGCAGGTTTTGATGTTTTTTTTTCCTTTCTTCCAAGCGGAGATTTACCTTGCAACATATGTCCATGCTTTCTGTTGTATGTAAACATGCATCTTAGGGCTATATTTGTATTATTTAACCCTTTTCCTGCTGAATTACTTCAATTTTGGACTTTTATGTACAGCTTTTGGACTTAGGCTTACAGTTTCTTACTTTTATGTACAGGTTGTGATAAAAAAAACAATTTCAAGTGAGGTTGACCTCACTGCATATTGCAGTGGTGGTTATTATAACATTGATATCTTTCCAGTGCATTTTTAAAAAAATGTTAACCCTTTGAATATATTTTTAGACTTATTTTGACGTTTGCGTGCAGGTTTTCATGGGTTTTTTTTTTCCTTTCTTCCAAGTGTAGAGTTTCTGCATATTGCTATGGTGGTTCACTATAACATTTAACTCTTTTCCAGGGTATTTTGTCTTAATTTTAACCCTTTGAATCAAATTTTAGACTTATTTTGTTGTTTGCGTGCAGGTTTTGATGTTTTTTTTTTCCTTTCTCCCAAGTGGAGATTTACCTTGCAGCATATCTCCATGCTTCTTAGGGGTTATTATTATATTATTTAACCCTTTAGCTGCTTATTTTCTTTAATTTTGGACTTTTGTGTGTAGGTTTTGAACTTTTTTTTTTTACTCCAGCCACCCCTTTACATTGGCCACCTGTTGGTGAGCCACGGGGTACTGATACCCCCTCTAGTTGACTTTTCTGTGCAAGTTTTTGACTTTCGTGTACAGGTTTTGAAATTTTGTCTTCGAGTGGAGTTTTACCTTACTGGCATAATGCCATGGTGGTTTCCTTAACATTTCAGGTTATTTTTCTCAATTTTAACCCCTTGAAACAAATGTGATACTGTTTTTTACTTTTATGTGCAGGTTTTGAGGTTTGTCTTTCTTTTCTTCCATGTGGCGACTTACCTTGTAGCATATTGCCATGGTTCCTAGTTTATATTAGGATGCTTCTTGGGGCTAGTATTATATTATTTAACCCTTTAGCTGCTGATTTACTTCAATTTTGGACTTTTGTGTGCAGGTTTTCGACTTTTGTGTGCAGGTTTTGATATTTATTTAAGTGGAGTTTTACCTCACTGGCATATTGCCATGGTGGTTACTGTAACATTTTCAGGGTATTTTTCAAAATTTTAACCCTTTGATACAAATGTGATACTTTTTTGACTTTTATGTGCAGGTTTTGAGGTTTGTCTTTCTTTTCTTCCAAGTGGATATTTTTCAAGTAGAGTTTCACCTTACTGGCATATTGGCATTGTGGTTCTGTGACAGGGCATTTTTCTCAATTTTAACCCCTTGAAACAAATGTGATACTTTTTTTTACTTTTATGTGCAGGTTTTGAGGTTTGTCTTTCTTTTCTTCCAAGTGGCGACTTACCTTGCAGCACATTGCCATGGTTCCTATTTTATGTTAGGATGCTTCTTGAGGCTAGTATTATATTATTTAACCCTTTAGCTGCTGATTTACTTTAATTTTGGACTTTTGTGTGCAGGTTTTGGACTTTTGTGTGCAGGTTTTGATATTTTTTTAAGTAGAGTTTTACCTCATTGGCATATTGCCATGGTGGTTACTGTAACATTTTCAGGGTTTTTAGCTCAACTTGACAAAGTGAAGATGAGCTATTGCCATCACTTCTCGTCTGTCGGCATACATACGTATGTACCTATGTACGTTAGTATGTTAGTACGTTGTACGTTAGTACGTACGTCCACAATTTCCTTTGGCACACCTCACTGATCGCATTTATGATCAGATCGCTTTGAAACTTGGTATGCTTGTTTGGGGTGACCTCTACATGGAGCTATCGATTTTCTTCAATTTGCATCAAAAAATGTTGCCGCGGCCAACATTCTAAGAACTTAGTTTAGTCAAACCTCAATATTTTCCTTTGGCACACCCTACAGGGCACATTTATGATTGGATCGCTTTGAAACTTGGTATGCTTGTTTGGGGTGACCTCTAGATGGGAGCTATCGATTTTTTTCAATTTCCGTCAAGAAATGTTGCGGCCAACGTTCTTAGAATTCAGTTTAGTCAGAAGACCTCAATATTTCCCTTTGGCACAACCTACAGGGCACATTTATGATCGGATTGCTTTGAAACCTGGCATGCTTGTTTAGGGTGACTTCTAGATGGGAGCTATCGACTTTCTTCAATTTCCGTCGAAAAATTTTGCCGCGGCCAACGTTCTTAGAACTTAGTTTAATCAGACCACAATATTTCCATTTGGCACACCCTGCAGGGTACATTTATGATTGGATTGCTTTGAAACCTGGTATGCTTGTTTAGGGTGACCTCTAGATGGGAGCTCTCCATTTTCTTCCATTTCCGTGCATCAAAATAAGTTGCCGCTGGCAACGATCTTTGAACTTAGTTTAGTCAGGCTTCAATATATTCCTTTGGCATGCCATAAAGGGCACATTTATGATCAGATTGGTTTGAAACTTTGTATGCTTGTTTGGGGTTACCTCTAGATAGGAGCTATCAATTTGCGTCAAAAAATGTTGCCACTGGCAATGACCTTCGATGAACTTAGTAAGAAACTTAGTGCAGTTAAGCATCAATATGCAAAGATAGGAGCTATTGATTTTCTTTTCATTTCCTTCAAAAGCTGTTGCTGTTAGCAACAATCTTTGAATTTATTGCATTTGTGCATCAACATTCTTTGACATGGCCTGCAGGTCACATTTATCATAGGATTGTTTTTGAACTTGGTGTGCTTATTAGGCAAGACCTTTAGATAAGAGCTATTGATTAGCATTCATTTCTGTGAAAAAAGTTGCCATTTACAATAACTTCTGAACATACTGCATTTGTGCATCAACATTTTTCCTTTAGCCAGTCTTACAGTTTACATTTAAAAATGCATGGATTACTCTGACGTTGTGCACACACAATGCTGTTGTGTTGAAATTTCATCAAATAACATTGGTACCAATGATCTTCAATTTTGCCATTTCATTTATAACTTACCAAGTTCAAGTTTGTCAAGTTGAGCTACAGTGTCATTGACCCTTTCATTTCTAAATTTTAACCCTTTGAAACAAATGTGATGCTTTTTGACTTTTATGTGCAGGTTTTGAGGTTTGTCTTTCTTTTCTTCCAAGTGGATATTTTTCAAGTAGAGTTTAACCTTACTGGTATATTGGCATTGTGGTTCTGTGGCAGGGTACTTTTCTCAATTTTAACCCCTTGAAACAAATGTGATACTTTTTTTATGTGCAGGTTTTGAGGTTTGTCTTTCTTTTCTTCCAAGTCGTGACTTATCTTGTTGCATATTGCCATAGTTCCTATTTTATGTTAGGATGCTTTTTGGGGCTATTTTTATATTATTTAACCCTTTAGCTGCTTATTTACTTTAATTTTGGACTTTTGTGTGCAGGTTTAGTACTTTTGTGTGGAGGTTTTGATATTTTTTTTTAAGTGAAGTTTTACCTCACTGGCATATTGCCATGGTGGTTATTGTAACATTTTCAGGGTATATTTCTAAATTTTAACCCTTTGAAACAAATGTGATGCTTTTTTGACTTTTATTGCAGGTTTTGAGGTTTTTCTTTCTTTTCTTCCAAGTGGATATTTTTCATGTAGGGTTTCACCTTACTGGCATATTGCCATGGTGGTTACTGTGACAAGATATTTTTCTCAATTTTAACCCCTAAAATAAATGTGATACTTTTTTTTACTTTTAATGTGCAGGTTTTGAGGTTTGTCTTTCTTTTCTTCCAAGTAGTGACTTATCTTGTAGCATATTGCCATAGTTCCTATTTTATGTTAGGATGCTTCTTAGGGGTTATTATTATATTATTTAACCCTTTAGCTGCTTATATTTTTATACTGTACCAATGACCCAGACATAGCTGGTGCTAACTCTTAAAATATAGGGCCAAACACCAATTTTGCCCCCCAATCCCCAAAATTTGCATCTAAAACTAAAGAAAACATGTCCTGAAAGGCCCTCCACACTTCGCCCCTACTGCGCATGCGCAGTGTCAAGGACGTTCCGAAATTGGCGCCATTTATCATTCTAAGTTTGGCCCTTCATCAGTTAACATCTGACTGATCTTTGTGCTTTTAAATCTCAGTTTAAATGATGCCAGACACATAAATATTAGTGAAATGGTGATTCTAAGGAGGATAGAAAAGGAGGAGAGGAAAAGAATGTGTGACAGAATATTATCAGGGCTGTAACTTAAAATTTTTTAATGAAATTATGTTAAGTTACCTATTTTCAAGGCAGCAGCCATTTTGTTGTCATTCTGATTATTTAGTTACACTGTTTTTTCAAGTGTTTTTCCTCTCTCCCTGTCCTTTAAGTTCCCCCTTGCTATTCTCCCATGCTTTTGGTATAATTTCTGTAATTATTATTACTAAAATTTCTTGGGAGTTTTAGCTGAATAACAGAATGAATTCTGTTCTTTCCCCATGTTTACGTCTTCACCTACGGGTGGTTAGGCGTTGTGTTCTGCATCTACCATCTGATGTTCTGCAGTTTCTTCCCTGGAAGTCTCTGTTTTGCATCAGATGGTGTATTTTTGGTAACTGATTTCGGGCCTGGGTGCCTGGAGTCTTATTTTAGTGTTTTTACACTCATTGTTTACATTTACAACAGCCCTCTGTGTGAGGGGGGGATTTCTAAATAATAATATCTTTATGTTATTTTAATCATAACTAGATACATTATTATTGTTCGTAAGTGTTGAATAAATTGTTTAAAATATTTTTAAAATTTTTGTCCACACTTAGGCTTGGGATCCATTGGGGCTCAACGTTACTTTTCAGAAACTTGGGCTGTTCTGAAAAAATATTTTTTCAAAATATTTTGATTTCAATTATTTTTTCTATATTAATGGATCATATTATTATTATGTATTTTGATTGCCAGGGGTTAGTGCGAGTACCAGGACTTGTTTTCTTTTCACATTGAAAGGATATTGATCAATTGTTTTAAGAGGAAGTCTTCCTCTGACCTTATTATCATTCTATATGTGGTCAGTGTACTCGCATTAACTCCTGTTCTGTATCGTATGATTTCGATGACAATATGGGAAGCGTATGTCACGGTATGTTGTTGGGGATTTGGACACTCCGGTCCTTTCCCCGCAGGGTCACTCTACTTTATCAATTTCTATTTCAGACGATCAAGATTAGGGTGATGTATCTGTGATGTCTTCCAACAGTGTGCCTCCGTCGTCACAATTAATGAAGGGCTAGCGGAAAAGTGCTCATGTAATACGCCAATTGCCTAAGAGGACCCTAGTAGGTTCGACGGCCTTTGACGTCCGCTAGCTCGCCCGGTGTAGCGTCCATTCACCGAATGGTTCGGCAGCCGGGTTCGTCCGTTGCGGTCTAGAAGGAATTTTGGGGTGATGCGAGCACTATAAAATTAACTTAATGCACACCCAGTGACGGCAGATCGGAGGGAGAACGGAGGAAGCCTTTTAGTCCGGTTCATAGCTCGTTCCGGTCCATCCGGACGGCAAGCGAGAGAGGCCCCTCTCTCGTTCAACAACATCTGGCCCCAGATGTTGTGGTACAAATGTGTCGTTAGCGGAGCATACGTCCGTCGCTCGGGACGCTCCGTTGTATAGGCAGTCCGCTGAGACTGCTAAGGCTTCCTCTTCTCGTCAGCGCACACGACCGCACCTTGGCTGCGTGACCGCCGATATATTACCAGCTTCGCCGATCAAGGATTCTTCGGCGACCAGGTCACACCATCCGGCAGCCAGGGATTCGAGACCGATGGACTCCGGACGTTCGCATAGGAAAAGTATGCGGGAGCCATCTGATGCGGAGCTGCCCTCGGCGAAGCAGCGATAGACTGCGCCTCCGCAGGTCTCGACGCCGGACATTCTTGTGCACATAGCACAGCTTATCGCAGCATCCCAGCAGCCGACAGAAACGGTGTCGGATCGAGAATTATCCGACAGCGCTGGGTCGGTAGCCGGGGACTCGAGGCCTGCAGACTCCGGACGTTCGCATAGGAAGTGTGCGGGAGTCTACGTACACGGAGCTTCCAGCGGCAATGCATCGTAAGTCCGCTACTGCACAGGCCTCGGGAACGGACGTGCTTTCCTTAATAGCACTGTTTATCGCAGCATCCCAGCATCAACTGAATCTGTCGCATATATTTTATCCGACGATGCTGGGTCGGGACGCTCCGCGGAAGTGGGTACGGACGTCCGAAAGTTTCATCCGGTCCGACGGGATACCGAAAGGGATTCGGTGGATTTCAAGCTTTCCCTTTCGGAGCAACATATGCTGCGATGCCGGATAAGAAACTGATAGCGTCGGTGGACTTAGAAATTTTTGGTTCGGTTCAGGGACATCGTCCCTCAGTTCCGACATAGTCCAATAATGTCACACAAACTTTCGAATTATTGAACGACGCTATATATATTTTTATTTTATGCTTGCTATCCAAGCATTTCTGGTTTCTTGTTCGAAGAGTTATGGAGATGTCTTTCAAAAGTGTGCCTCTGTCGTCATAGTTAATGAAGAGTTAGCGGCAATAAGTGCTCATGGAATATGTCTATCGCTTACGGAGTGACATTCGCTAGCTCACCCGGTGTAGCGTACATTCATCGAATGGTTCGGCTGCCGGGTTCGTCCGTTGCGGTCTAGGAAGGAGATTTGGGTGATGCGAGCACTTTAATTACTTTAGTACTCACCCAGTGACGGCAGATTGAGGACAGATCGGAGGAAGCCAACAACATAGGGGACCGCATGTTGTGGTTCAGATATTTTAAATTCGGAGCATATGTCCGTTGCTCGGGACGCTCCGTTATATTGACAGTCCGAGAGACTGTCTTTAATGCTTCCTCATCCTCACAGCAGGGCACACGACCGCACATTGGCTACGTGACCTCGAGTATCCGATCAGTTTCGGCATTCAGTGATTCCACAGCGAATAGGTCGCGCCATCCGGTAGCCAAGGGACACGAGGCCTATACACTCCGTTCGCTCGCATATTGGAAGTATGCACGGGGTAACGATCTCGGAGCTTCCTGCGGCAATGCATCGTAAGACCGCTGCTCCTCAGGCCTCAGTGACGGACGTGCTATCCGAGTTAGCACAGTTGTTTCGCAGCATCCCAGCAATTGACGGTTTCTCGGTCGAATCAGGAATTATCCGACGGCGCTGGGTCGGTGCGGTCCGCGGTTGCATCAAGCTACGGACGACCGAACGCTTTATAGGGTCCGACAGGATGGCGAAAGGGATTCGAAAGATTTCGAGTTTTCCCTTTAGTAGTATCGGAAGATGCCTTTCATATCTTCTGGCATTTCTTCCAGTGATTATTTTTCGGACTTCATTGCTGCGATCTTGGATAAGAGACTTATAGCGTCATTGGACTTGGATTTTTCGATCGGTACAGGGACTTTGTCCCTGACTTACCGACGCAGTCCAATATTGTCATTACAACATGTGTTTTATTTTTCGACGCTATATATTTATATATATATATACAAGCCTGCTACTAAGCATGATAGTTTAGTTTCTTGTCCGCGTGGCTCATTTCTGCCATTTTATCTTTTTTACATATAGTTTATTTTGGCAGAGCAGGGCATACCGAGAGTTCATATGCGTCTAGACGGTGTGATTAAAGACTGCATATATTCTTTTTCGCCGTTTATGTCTTTTCCAATTTCAATGTTGGGAACGACATTATGTATAGTAGACTTAACTTAGACGCTTTATTATACGTAATCCGCCTTACTGAGGCGTTATCATTACGTCTTCAAGAAAAGATTTACGGGATATTATTCTCAATGTAATTTCTTTTGAGGGCAGTAGTTTGTTCACGTATAACTCCGCCCTTCAGTGGCTGATTGGAGTTGGTTAGACGTGGTGCAGCCCTAGCTACATCCACGCGTGGATAGTAGGTTAAGAACTCTCTCAGAGTCGCTTCGTTCTCGGAGGAGCTTCTCTTCGACGGCAACTTTCCGGCAATCCATGAATTGCTTGATTTATACATTCTCTTGTCTATCTAGTGTTACAAGAGATTTAGACTGGGGCAAACATTCGGTGGTTGACTCAGAGAGTGCCGCCGCAGTTGCCGGACCCGAGTGTGGCTGTTATGACGGTTGCCAGTCAAACAGATTGGGATATATACTGATCCCTACGGATTCGAAGTGCCAGGGTCTTTGGGTTCCGCAGTCTTTTAGCTATCAGTTTAACTTCCGCGGAATAATGTTTTTTAGGCTTGCTTTATGTCATTGCATGAACATTATTCAGTAACGCATGCCCAAATTCCTGTCCTTTAATTCGACAGTAGTGGCGTATTTCCGGAACCAGGGAGGCACTCTTTCGTTTCCGTTATTCAATTTAATGGAAAGAATCCGTCTGTTGGTTATAGTACACCAAGTTCAGTTTTGGTCCGTCATATTCTGGGTCGTCTGATTGTTTTATCGCACTCCCGTTCTCTTACGGGTCGCTTGTTGCTGTCAGAATGGACTCTCAACAAACAAGTATTCAATCAGATTTGTTATCTATGGGAGCGCCCAATGATGTTTTATTTATGACACAGCTTGCTAATCAATTGCAGACGTATGTGTTGGCTTGTCCAGATCTCTGAGCTAATACTGTTAACGCTCTATTGATCTATAGGACGGAATGATAGGATACGCGTATGCTCCGGCGCTGTTGTTTTAGCAGGTATTGCTAAGATAAACAACCACAATACATTTCTGTTGATAGCATCTCTATCTTCACAGAGATCATGAGTAATTTACTCTCTTGTCTACTGTGGATCTTAACGTGAAATCTTCCTCTATGTGAGGATCTTTTTTCACTGGGTAAATCGTGTCATCTTTATCACAACCAGCAAGGTCGCAACCTTCATGTATTCCGTTGTGTGGTCCGTATTGCATTGTAAGCACTGTACTGGACGAGCTTTGGACGCGATTTCTTACTGTAGGAGATCCTCTTCTTCGCTATTCTATGCGACTTAAGTGGAGGCTCTTCCGTCGTGGTGTAGGGATCATTATGTTCATATGGTTGATCCCTCCATACTACTCATTGCTATTTTTTTTTAGTATACTTGTTTCACAAGATCTACTGCAGCCTGTTGTTATTTAGGTTATAGGTTTATGTTACCTCATACCTATGCACTCTACGATAGTTTACAATTGAGTCTTTTGTCTCTTTATCTAAGTCAGTTAGTAACTTTTTGATAAATAGACTTAGAATCTTTAGATTAAATTCCTATATGGATTTTAACTTCAGGTTCTTATTTAGCTAAGTAATCATTTGAGCCTCTGGAAACAGTAGTTTTCAAATTCTGACCTTTTAGACAGTAATTCTGTTGGTTTCTCTTTTACTGTAGAGTCAGTGAGTTTCATGCACTATCGATGGATGATTTTCACTTTCATAGTTTCGGAATCAATACTTCCGTTACTATTTAGGTTGGATTGTTGCATAAGAGTTAGGCTCCTATTATCCGGAACCTATTATTTTAAGGTCCTTCCGTCTTCGTATGGGCATAGGCCTTTACTCTTTCCGGGTACAGTTTATGTATTTATAAACAGATATCTGTTTATTACAAGGGCGTAAGCTTCTTCTGTCTTTGATGTCTAGTAGAAGGACGTTACGCTCCATTTTATTGTTAATGGATTCTATTAACTAGCGTACTGCTTATGGTATATCATTGGCTTAGCAGTTGTGCTTAAGATTTCGGCTCATGAAGTAAGAGTTCTTCTACTTCTTGGGCTTGCATTAATAGTGTTGCTATTATAGATTTTTGAAGGCTGCTCATTGCGCTCAGCCATCCATTCATGAATTTTATCTCAGAAATATCGAGTCCATTTCTGGAGGCCTCTATTGTTAGGTCTATTATCTACTGCTCAGAATGTCATTCACTTAACAGTTGCTACTATAGCTAGGTAGGCTGTCTGTTTCGGCAGTGTCTCCGTTCGGCTGCCCTCTTCGCTCTGGGCTATTTGACCCAGGGCAAGAAAAAGGGGGGGGGGGAGGGTGTTCCCTTGGGTCACCTGTTTTTACTATGAAAACAAGGGGATACCTCCTCCGGAGTTAGTAATTCTGAGCTGTTATTGGGATGGTTGTTTAGTGAGAAGTTTAAGTTTATAAAATTCATTCAAGTCTTAGTTTTTAAAGTATAGCTTTTGAATATTGCATATGTCAACGGACATGATTATGCAATTCTCACACACTTTTAGGAGTATAAGAGTCTCTATTCTCTAGACTTACTTTATTATTGGCTTACTTTAAAAATTATTAGTATAAGGATTATTGGATATTAATAGAGTACATGGATGTATGAAGCTCAATTTTTGGAAGGTGTTGTATCTTTCTAATTTATCATAAATAAGAAAGATACATGTAAGGCCTATTACTTCTTTTCCCTACAGGGGATGACTCTATTTTATTTTATTGAGCGTATTCCATTTTGCTCTATGTCCCTGGCCCTCCAGCCTTTTTACTATTCAGCTATGTCTGGGTCATTGGTACAGTATAAAAATGTTAAAAAATTTATAGTAATTTATATATTTTTTATACTTACCAATGACCCAGACGGGGATGGCCCTCCCAGGAGTTGGGAACTCTTGCCTCCCCGCTGAGTACATAGCGCTTACCAGGCACTGGTTATTAGAATGATAAATGGCGCCAATTTCGGAACGTCCTTGACACTGCGCATGCGCAGTAGGGGCGAAGTGTGGAGGGCCTTTCAGGACATGTTTTCTTTAGTTTTAGATGCAAATTTTGGGGATTGGGGGGCAAAATTTGTGTTTGGCCCTATATTTTAAGAGTTAGCACCAGCTATGTCTGGGTCATTGGTAAGTATAAAAAATATATAAATTACTATAAATTTTTTAACTTTCTTTAATTTTGGACTTTTGTGTGCAGGTTTTGAACTTTTTTTTTTACTCCAGCCACCCCTTTACACTGGCTACCTGTTGGTGAGCCACGGGGTACTGATACCCCCTCTAGTTAGCTCAACTTTGACATAAGTCAAATTTGAACTTATGCCATGGCCAGTCGTCCGTCTGTCCATCATCAATTCAATACGGCTTAGGCTAGAGGCCTTATTTATGAACCGATCTTTACAAAACTTCTTGGATACCTTTGTTATGATCGTGGGACAAGAACGAGTGTTTTTGGGTCCGATCCGAAATTCAAGTTGGCTGCTGGCAGCCATTTTGTACAAAGTTAGGTGCAATCAGATTTTTGTGCAGAACTTCCGTATGAAAGCTCTGATTTGAATAATTTTTTGTATGAATGTTTAGTACCATGGGATACATCACATATAATACAAGTTTTTTTCTCGTGCATAAATTATGCAAATTAGACTAACTTTGATGTATTCAGTGTAACTTTCAGCACTGTAAGTGCAAAAGCCAATACGTCTCAGGCTAGAGGCTGTATATATGAACCGATCTTTACAAAACTTCTTGGGCACCTTTGGTATCACCATGGGACGAGAACGAGTGTTTTGGGGTCAGGTCCGAAATTCAAGATGGCTGATGGCAGCCATTTTGTACAAACTTAGGTGCAATCAAATTTTTGCGCAGAACTTCCATATGAAAGCGCTGATTTGAATAATTTTTTGTGTGAATGTTTAGTACCATGGGATACATCAAATATAATACGGGTTTTTTTCTCGTGCAGAAATTATGCAAATTAGATGAACTTTTGATTTTTTTCAGTGCTACTTACACGTAGTAATGTCAATACAGCTTGGGCTAGAGTCTGTATTTATGAACCGATCTTCACGAAACGTCTTGGGTGCGGTCCAAAATTCAAGATGGCTGTCAGTGGCCATTTTGTACCGAAATTAGGTTTTTTAGTTTTTTGTGCACAACTTTTATACGGCTCAGGCTAGAGGCCTTTTTTATGAATCGACCTTTTCGAAACTTCTTGGGTGCCTTTGTTATCACCGTGGGATGAGAAACGAGTGTTTTTGGGTGTGGTCCGAAATTCAAGATGGCCAACAGCAGCCATTTTGTACCAAAATTATTGCAATCAGTTTTTTGTACAGAACTTCTGTATGAAAGTTCTGATTTGAATAAATTTTTGTATGAATGTTTATTAACATGGATTACATCACATATAGTACAGGTTTTTTTTCTCGTGCAGAAATTATGCAAATTAGATGAACTTTGATTTATTCAGTGCTACTTGTACACAGTGCACTGCACATGTCAAAACAGCTCGGGCTAGAGGCTGTATTTATGAACCGATCTTCACGAAACTTCTTGGGTACCTTTGTTATCACCTTGGGACGAGAACGAGTGTTTCTGGGTGCAGTCCAAAATTCAAGATGGCTGCCGGTGGCCATTTTGTACCGAAATTAGGTCCAATCAGTTTTTTGTCACATCCTCTATACGGCTCTTATTTATGAACTGATCTTCACGAAACTTTACCTTTGTTATCACCTTGGGACAGGAACAAGTGTGTTTTGGGGTGCCTTTGTTATCACTGTGCTATGAGAATAAATATTTTGGGGTTCAGTCAGACCCACTCTGGGACTCCAAGATTTCTTTTCTAGTTTAGCATCTGACTGTCACCTACTTTTACAATACTTTACCTATACATTTGTTACAGGCTACGGTCAGTATTTATGTACAGACCGTTACAATACGCTATATGTGCCTTTGGTATCAGGTCATTACCTAGATGTTTGTCATTGCTGTGTCATATACTATACATGTACATGTCTTAACAAGTTGAGCTACAGTGTCATTGGCACTTTCATTTATTAATAACTTGAACAGTATAATTCTGAATGTCTTGGACAAGTTAAATAGTTAAGAAGTCGTCTTGAAAATTGAGGGAATTATTGCCCTTTGTTGGTTCCATTCTGCTGGAATTTTTTATGTCTATGTGATTACTTGAAAAGTAAACATCAGATAAACATTGCTTTGGATTTGATAAAAAATCAGGACAATTTGTCAAAATGGAGAGAGTTATTGCCCTTTGTTTATTCCATTTTACTTTAATACTTTGACGGTTTATGTGCTATTTTGAAAAGTTGTCAATAACGTTTGGCATGTTTTTCATATTAACATGGTCTTGCTATGTTTAAAGACCATGATGATTTTTTTTTTAAATTGATTACGTTATATGTTTTATTGGAAATTTTATAAATTATATGATAACTTGCACAGATTTCAGAATAGTTTACTTAATTACAATTTTGTTTATGTCTTAGTTCACCAGGGTTACTGGGTGATGTGCTTTGCATGCAATGTTTTTTTTTTTGTTATGTGAGTGCTAAGACCCTGCGATTACTCGAATTTCAAGTCAATTCTCGAGTCGGAATGCAAAATCGACTTGAGTCATCTCCAATTCACGGATGTCCTTTTTCTCTTGTCGATTCGGTTCCGATAAAGGAACAGAGTTTTCATTGTGAGTTCTTTCTTTAAACGGTGCAATAATTCAGTTTGGTCACAAAAGAAATAGGAAAATATATTACAAAGCCCTATTCGTATCACTGTTATTCGTATCACTGTTAAATGATACCAACACGATTTACTGATGCCTCATGATCAGAGTGATAGTAGTATAGTGCCGGTAAATAGTTTGTGAACCGAGGAGGTGGAATCACATTTCTTTCATATTCAAGCAAAGATACATCAGACTTGACTTATTAGTGTCAATTACATCACCTGAAGATAAGGCTTTGCTCTCAAGGTGAAATGCCTAATGGATGCTAGATAACTCTATTTGTGTAGAATGAAGTGCATTCTGAGCACTCGTGTCCATATACTTCCTACTTCCATTTAACGGAAGTATACAGACTCGAGTGCTTGGAGTGCACTTAATATATTATTGGTGTTTTGACTGCATGAACAACCCAATATGCCATGCCTAATTTAGGAAACGTGTTAAAACTTGTCAAAATTGTTACTTGGAGGTTCTAACAGGCAAGAAAGGTCGGTAGCTTGTACCAAAATTTGTATACATGGAATAGTTAGCCGATTGAAAGAAAGTTAAATCTCTCTCTGTTGAGAAGAAATCGGGCCGTCGGTTTTATAAGAATCGGCTAAAAAATTTACTTGACTCGCGAGTTTTAAACTAGAATCGAAATCGAGAATCGACTCACACTAAAATATCACTCACAGAGCCCTAGTGAGTGCCATCCAGTAATCGTGTTAGGTAAAGGCCAGGAAGAGTTAAATCATAATTGACATATACAAATTTTAAATTTTTATTTTGAAGAATTTAACGAACAACACACCAAAATTTATATAGTGCTATGTTTTTTCTATTATGAAATTCTCAACATCAGTACATACATATTTGGTTTTTTAAGAGTGATTTACTTAATTCTTATTACCCACATGGGGGCACGGTGGTGCTGTGTACTAAGCTGTACTGCACATTGATGGCGCACTAATGTCTTCAACTTATGCTAACCCTCCTTGTCTGGAGTTACTACGTTGAGTCTGTCAGTTGCTCACCATTATGCAGTGGTTCTGTCCACTCCAGCTTCCTACACCTGTAAAACTGTCGAAAACAAGGTGACTCTGGCTGTCAAAAGTGTCATTAAATCTCAGTAAATAAATAAATAATAAGAGTGATTTGGCATGGTTCACAATTCCATGCAAGACTTATTAACTGGTAGGGTGCTAAATTATTTTTTTTGTACTAATGACCAATGGCCCAGACTTAGCTTTGCAAACTCGATATTATCAAGGGCCAAACACAAATTTTGAACCCCCCCCCCCATCCCCAAAATTTGCATACAATACCGAAAATTAAAAGTCCTATCTGGCCCTCCGTACTTTACCATCTGCACATGTGCAGCAGTAAGGAAGAGACTGGAATTGGTGTTACATCATTCTTTGTTTGGCCCTAAAGTCAGCAACAATGATCTGACATCTTTTCTTTAAAATCTCCTTTTTTGAGGATGCCAGACAAAAATCAGTGCAAGAATTGGTGGATCCAAGGCTGTAAATGGATGATGGAAGTGAACAATGGTGGTTTCAAATGTTCAGGGCTGTGACTTTATAATAATTATAAAAATTATTTCATGTTTCCCATTTTCGGGACATACATCATTCTTGCTAATGATTAATCCACTGTTTGTTAAGTGTTCCTTCCCTATCCTTCCATGAACTCCTCCTGTTAAATTCCTAAGCTTTTTGGCTATTTTTTATTGAAATTTTCTTATTAAATTTCTTGGGAGTTTAACGTGTATTACAGAATGTTTATTCTGTTTATCCCCATGGTTACGTCTTCACCCTAGAGGTGTTAGGTCGTTTTGGTCTTGCATCTTCTATCCGATGTATCGTTTTTTCTTCGTATGAAGATCTAGCTTTGCATCTGGTAGCATTTAAATTGGTTACTGACTTTGGACCTTTTTGTGTGCCTGATGTCTTGTTTCCGTTTTTTTCCTTTGGCATTGTTTACATTGGCAGCATCCTCAAATATATGTAGTATTTTATATTATATTACTGTAGAATTACTGTAGGATACATTGATTATTATTTCGGTAGTGTAGCTCATAAAATTTGGATTTTGTCCACACTTAGGCTCTATCGGGATGACCTTGGATTCATAGTGTTCCCTTTGGAAACTTAGGCATTTTCTAAAAAAATTTTTTATAGTTTTTTCGAATTTAATTTTGATTGTTATTATTCATGTATCTTTATCATACATTTTGTTGGTGAGTTTGTAGGAGTGCTATCAACTTTGTCTTTTGATTGTAATCATCAAAGCTTACTGCTTTTAATGTAAGGCGAGAGAGTCTTCCTCGGATTTACATGCTTGTTGCCTTGCCTGTAGTCTATGCACTCCTATGGATTCTTGTCCTACTTGTGTACATTGGGATGACAGACATTGGAGATGGGTGTCGCAGTACCTTGCTGGTGGTGAGGTTCCTTTGCCGGTGCTCTCACCACAAAATAATTAGAGTTTTTCAGTTTCTATTTCAGAGGAACAAGAACATGATGATTGTATTGTGACACCCATTCAAGTGTGCTACCATCATCGCACTCTGATGAGCAAACAGAACTAGCTGCAAGGTGCTCATGAATATTAAGCAAGGGATAAGGCCTCTAGTTAGTGTTTTCTAAATCCTTTGCAAGCAGCTTGCTTGACTAGTGGAGCGGTTACTCCGTTCGTGGAAGCCGTGACATCGGGTAAGTCTGTTGTGGTCGAGGGAAGTGTAGATTTTAGTAGAGCCAGCACCTCAAAAACTAAAGCTCACCCAGCGATGATGGAAATAGGGAGGAAGCCTGCAAGTTTCTCTTAGGGAGGCTCGGCGAGGTCTGATAAGACCTCAAGTGGGAGAGCCCTGTCTCTAACTCAACATTTGAGGCCAAATGTTGTTTTGAGAAACTTGCCTGTGTAGGAACCTGCAAGTTTATCTTAGGGAAGCTCGGCGAGGTCTGAAAAGACTGAGAGTGGGAGAACCCTTTCTCTAACCCGCAACATTTGGGGGCAAATGTTGTTTGATAAACTTTCCTGTGTAGGAGCTAACGTCCACAGTCGCTGCTCAGGACACTCCTTCTAATGGCAGCCAGCGTCGGCTATAGTTATGGCTTCTTCCTCAGGCAGATATAGCATACTAGCTACCCAACTTCGGGTTATCCAGGCAGCCACCAGAAGAAGTATCCAGTCTTCGCCCGTGAAGTCGGCCCATCCGGTAGCTAGTGATCCAAGGCTTCAATCATTGGGACGTTCGGAATAGAGATCTATGTCCAGATTTTCGTCCCAGATGCAGATCGGGGTAACCAAGGGCGTTCCACTTCAAAATCAACTAAAGGGAACTCCTCGCGAGGGTACAAGAAACCCTCTTATACTTATTCCGGAGGTCGTCAGTATAGCGACTCGGGAAAGGGGCACAGGTCTGATCCAGACTATAGGTCAGATGCTCCTAAGCTGACAGGACGAGGTTCTTCATGGGGAGGACGTAGTTTCTCCTCTCGTAAGCCTCGTTAGTTGTACAGGTGATGGACAAGACCTCTATTGCTTGCCAGTTGGCTGAAAGTTATCAATCTTCGTGAGAAACTGGATAGAAGTTACGGAAGTTCAGTGGGTGAGAAGTGTAGTCTAGGAAGGCCGATCATTCCGAGGAAAAGCCCCCACTTACAAGATGTCCACATTGGACAAATCTTCAGGCAGATTCTTTCAAAAGAGAGTCTCTCTTAGTGGAAGTACAGGCTCTCTTATTAAAGGAAGTAATAGAGGTCGTCGAGAAAAAGACTTTTATTGCTTTCCACTTAGCGGAAGGTTATCAACCTCACAAAAAGTGGGTGAAAATTACGGAAGATCAGTGGATGAGAATGTAGTCTCGGCAGGCCTGCGGCTCGCAGTCCGAGCAAAGCTCCACTTACAAGAAGTACATGTTGGACAAATCTTCCGGCGAATTCTTCCTAGAGAGTCTCTCCTTGCAGAGGTACACACTCTCCTATTGAAGAAAAACAACAGAGGTCGTCAAAATATTCTGTTTTTTTCAAGTCACCTGTTTCTCGTCCAGAAGCCAGACGGATAGTGCATAGATAGGCTGAGACAGCTGTCTTGTTTGGAATAGAGCCGTTAGAGGGAATAAGTACGTCTTTTTCCTCTCGGTGTTATATTCCTTGGCGTCAAGACATTTAATGCCATTGTGGGTGCCATAGTAGCCTCATGTACTGTTACAGCGGTCTTTTCTTATAAATAGCAGCTAGTGTTGTAAGTCTCCATTTAGTGAGCTTTCAAAGCCTGCTTGTGACACAGATATGTCTTCACGTAGACGAAGACTCATAACTGTGTAGCTACCTTGAGATTACTGTCTCTTTGGGAATTATGGCTGTTAGGATAGCGGCTTGTAATTCCCTACCTTTCGCGGCGATGGTTGTAAGTCTCCATTTAGTGAGCTTTCAAGGTCTCTAGTTACACTGAGATATCTGTCTTCACGGAGAGGAAGACTTCTATGTTAGCTAGGCTCTGACCGCTGTCTTTTGGGAATAATACCGATAAAAGTAAGAGAGCCTTTCGGTTTGTTTTCCTAGGTGTCATAGACTTGAGTCTTATTGTTTACACCATAGTAGCCTAGCTAGAATCATGATGTTTTTTCAGTAATTATGCAGTGACATAACTGAATTTATTGTCTCTTGGGACTACTGTCTCTTTGGGAATTCAAGGCTGTTAAAATAGCAGCTCTTCATGCCCTACTTTGTGAGATGATAGTTGTAAGTCTCGATTCAGTGAGCCTTCAACTTACACCGATATATCTGTCTTCACAGTGATAAAGACTTATAAGCTACGGCTAGCACTGTAAGTCTCCCTAGTGAGCATCTAAGGCCACTGTTATCAGCATTTTTATTGTCTTCACATATAGGAAGACCTTTAGCTGCTTCAGCGAGGCTGAGTTCGTCGTCCTATCGGACATGATATCATATGTTAGAGGAGGTTATTCTCTTCCTACCGGTATGGTTTGGTGTTAGTTATGTAATTTGATAAGCTCTATTGTTGATGCCATATTTACCTAGTGTGATTAATGAGCGTTTCTTCAAATGCCTATACTTCTCAGGAATCCTCGATTGGCAGCTGGATCGTGTTCTAACAGCTACATCATGGGTACATCCACTATTTAGTTGGTTTGTTTCCTGTGGTTGTTTGTTTATAAGTCATATTCGAGCACATGATGTGGCATTAAGCACCAATAATTAATAATAATTAACAACTGGGTGCCTGTTGTGCTAATATGTATTGATTATTATTTTACCGCTTTTCACTGATTCCAGAGCACTCCCCTCTTTGTTTTGAAGAATATTCCTTCAAAAAAAGGGTGTGGGGGGGGTGATATTTCTTCATATCCTCCAGCTTTTTAAGTGTGTAACTATGAATGAAGCTGTTTTGTCTGTAGGTTATTACTGATCCTAGATACAGCTTGTTTATTATTTATATATGGCGTATGGGGGTGTGGTGGCTCAGTTGGTAGAGGTGCAGGCTGCAAGCCGAGAGGTCCTCGGTTCGAATCCCACCTGCGGCAACCGCGTTTTGTCCTTGGGCAAGACACTTCACCCCCATTGCCCATGTGGGTGCATGGTGACGCTGTGTACTAAGGCGTACTGCACGTTGATGGTGCACCTGACTTCAACCAATGCTCACCCTGCTTGTGTGGAGTTGGTATGTTGGGGAGCTGACAGTTGCTCGCCGTTGCTTGATGGTTCTCTCTGGGTACTCGAGCTTCCTCCACCCTTAAAACTGTCACGGTCATTGTTAGCCATTGTGCAGAAATATGTGACCTTAAACATCAATAAATAAATAAATAATATATGGCGTATGTTTGTGGGGATTAGTAAATTGGGGGCTCGTTGCATCCAATTAGCATAATCATTCATGCAAAGAATACAGAATTACTTGGATATGGCTCCTTATTTATGATATGTCTTCTCTATTATTGCATAAAGAGATATACATGTAATTCCTTTTAAATTTAATCTCCTTTCACCTTGGAATGCAGGCTTAGGAGCTTTTTTTGGTCTACTAATTCCTGAGTCCAAGGCCGTTCACCTTTTTACGATTCAGCTAAGTCTGGGCCATTGGTTATTAGTATAAAAATATGATCAATTTAAAGTAATTTATATATTTTATATATTTGCCAATATACCAGACTGGGATGGCCCTCCCATGAGTGGGCACTCATACCTCTCCGGTGAGTTATTATTTAGTACGTTCATCTACAAAGAATGATGTTGGCGCCAATTCCGGTTTCTTCCTGCCAGCTGCGCATTTGCAGATGGTAAAGTATGGAGGGCCAGATAGCACTTTTAATTTTCAGTATTGTATGCAAATTTTGGGGATTGGGGGGTTCAAAATTTGTGTTTGGCCCTTGATAATATCGAGTTTGCACCAGCTTAGCCTGGGCCATTGGTAAGTATAAAAAAAAAAAAATTACTTTAAATTTATCATTTTTAACCCTTTACCCAACACAGAGAATATAAAAGTTTTTATACCCCCACAAAACGAAGTTTTAGGGGGGTATATAGGAGTCAACTTGTTGGTCGGTCTGTTGTGTGTGTTGCACATGTAAACTTGTGGAGCGAACTACTTACACAGTTTTAGCCGCAATTTCATGACACTTCACAGAAATGATCAACATGATGAGGAGCAGTGTGTGACATAATTTTTTTCCTGATCAGATTCAAGATGGCCGACTGGATTTTTTTTTTATGTAAACTTGTGGAGGGAACTACTACCACAATATTTTTATACTGTACCAATGACCCAGACATAGCTGGTGCTAACTCTTAAAATATAGGGCCAAACACAAATTTTGCCCCCCAATCCCCAAAATTTGCATCTAAAACCAAAGAAAACATGTCCTGAAAGGCCCTCCACCCTTCACCTCTACTGCGCATGCGCAGTGTCAAGGACGTTCCGAAATTGGCGCCATTAATCATTCTAAGTTTGGCCCTTCATCAGTTAACATCTGACTGATCTTTGTGCTTGTAAATCTCGGTTTAAATGATGCCAGACACATAAATATTAGTGAAATGGTGATTCTAAGGAGGATAGAGAAGGAGGAGAGGAAAAATGTGTGACAGAATATTATCAGGGCTGTAACTTATAATTTTTTAATGAAATTATGTTAAGTTACCTATTTTCGGGGCAGCAGCCATTTTGTTGTCATTCTGATTATGTAGTTACACTGATTTTTCAGTGTTTTCCTCTCTCCCTGTCCTTTAAGTCCCCCCCTTGCTATTCTCCCATGCTTTTGGCATAGTTTTTGTAATTATTATTACTAAATTTTCTTGGGAGTTTTAGCTGAACAACAGAATGAATTCTGTTCTTTTCCCCATGTTTACGTCTTCACCTATGGGTGGTTAGGCGTTGTGTTCTGCATCTACCATCTGATGTTCTGTAGTTTCTTCCCTGGAAGTCTCTGTTTTGCATCAGATAGTGTATTTTTGGTAACTGATTCCGGGCCTGGGTGCCTGGAGTCTTATTTTAGTGTTTTTACATTCATTGTTTACATTTACAACAGCCCTCTGTGTGAGGGGGGGATTTCTGGAAAATAATATCTTGATGTTATTTTAATCATAACTAGATACATTATTATTGTTCGTAAGTGTTGAATAAATTGTTTAAAATATTTTTTAAAATTTTTGTCCACACTTAGGCTTGGGATCCATTGGGACTCAACGTTACTTTTCAGAAACTTATTCTGAAAAAATATTTTTTCAAAATATTTTGATTTCAATTATTTTTTCTATATTAATGGATCATATTATTATTATGTATTTTGATTACCAGGGGTTAGTGCGAGTACCAGGACTTGTTTTCTTTTCACATTGAAAGGATATTGATCAATTGTAATAAGAGGAAGTCTTCCTCTGACTTTTATAATCATTCTATATGTGGTCAGTGTACTCGCATTAACTCCTGTTCAGTATCGTATGATTTCGATGACAATATGGGAAGCATATGTCACGGTATGTTATTGGGGAATTGGACACTCCGGTCCTTTCCCCGCAGGGTCACTCTACTTTATCAATTTCTATTTCAGACGATCAAGATTAGGGTGATGTATCTGTGATGTCTTCCAACAGTGTGCCTCCGTCGTCACAATTAATGAAGGGCTAGCGGAAAAGTGCTCATGTAAATACGCCAATTGCCTAAGAGGACCCTAGTAGGTTTGACGGCCTTTGACGTCCGCTAGCTCGCCCGGTGTAGCGTCCATTCACCGAATGGTTCGGCAGCCGGGTTCGTCCGTTGCGGTCTAGAAGGAATTTTGGGGTGATGCGAGCACTATAAATCAACCAAATGCACACCCAGTGACGGCGGATCGGAGGGAGAACGGAGGAAGCCTTTTAGTCCGGTTCATAGCTCGTTCTGGTCCATCCGGACGGCGAGCGAGAGAGACCCCTCTCTCGTACAACAACATCTGGCCCCAGATGTTGTGGTACAAAATGTTTCGCATTCGGAGCATACGTCCGTCGCTCCGACATATAGTCAGTCCGGAGTAGACTGTCAATAAGGCTTCCTCATTCTCATGGTAGCGCACACGACCGCTCTTGGCTACGTGACCACGGATATCCAGTCAGCTTCGCCAGTCAGAGAATCATCGGTGACCAGGTCACACCATCCGGTAGCCAGGGACACGAGGCCTGCAGACTCCGGACGTTCGCATAGGAAGTGTGCGGGAGTCAACGTACACGGAGCTTCCGGCGGCAATGCATCGTAAGACCGCTACTGCACAGGCCTCGGGAACGGACGTGCTTTCCTAAATAGCACAGTTTATCGCAGCATCCCAGCATCAACTGAATCTGTCGCATATTTTTTATGCGACGATGCTGGGTCGGGACGCTCCGCGGAAGCGGGTACGGACGTCCGAAAATTTCATCCGGTCCGACGGGGTACCGAAAGGGATTTGGAGGATATCGAGCTTTCCCTTTCGGAACAACATATGCTGTTGTGTATGTCATCTGACTTGGTCTTGTACAGCTTCTTTCGTCGGACCAGATTGCTGCAATGCCGGATAAGAAACTGATAGCGTCGGTGGACTTAGAAATTTTTGGTTCGGTTCAGGGACATCGTCCCTCAGTTCCGACATAGTCCAATAATGTCACACAAACTTTCGAATTATTGAACGACGCTGTATATATTATTATTATATGCTTGCTATAACCAAGCATTTCTGGTTTCTTGTTCGCAAAGTTACGGAGATGTCTTTCAAAAGTGTGCCTCTGTCGTCATAGTTAATGAAGAGCTAGCGGCAATAAGTGCTCATGGAATATGTCTGTCGCCTACGGAGTGACATTCGCTAGCTCACCCGGTGTAGCGTGCATTCATTGAATGGTTCGGCTGCCGGGTTCGTCCGTTGCGGTCTAGGAAGGAGATTTGGGTGATGCGAGCACTTTAATTACTTTAGTACTCACCCAGTGACGGCAGATTGAGGACAGATCGGAGGAAGCCTGTTAGTCCGGTTCCTGGCTTGTCCAGGTCCGTCTGGGCTGTGAGCGAGAGCGGTCCCTCTCTCGTCCAACAACATAGGGGACCGCATGTTGTGGTTCTGATATTTTACATTCGGAGCATATGTCTGTCGGTCGGGACGCTCCGTTATATTGACAGTCCGAGAGACTGTCCATAATGCTTCCTCATCCTCACAGCAGGGCACACGACCGCACATTGGCTACGTGACCTCGATTATCCGATCAGTTTCGTCATTCAGTGTTTCCAGGGCGAATAGGTCGCGCCATCCGGTAGCCAAGGGACACGAGGCCTATACACTCCGTTCGCTCGCATATTCGTAGTATGCACGGGGTAACGATCACGGAGCTTCCAGCGGCAATGCATTGTAGGACCGCTTCTCCTCTGGCCTCAGTGACGGACGTGCTATCCGAGTTAGCACAGTTGTTTCGCAGCATCCCAGCAATTGACAGTTTCTTGGTCGAATCAGGAATCATCCGACGGCGCTGGGTCAGTGCGGTCCGCGGTTGCATCAGGTATGGACGACCGAACGCTTTATAGGGTCCGACAGGATGGCGAAAGGGATTCGAAAGATTTCGAGTTTTCCCTTTTCTAGTATCGGAAGCTGCCATTCATATCTTCTGGCATTATCTTCCAGTGATTGTTATTTCGGACTACATTGCTGCAATGTTGGATAAGAGACTTATAGCGTCATTGGACTCGGAATTTTCGATCGGTTCGGGGACATTGTCCCTGACTTACCGACGCAGTCCAATAATTTCATTACAACATGTGTTTTATTTTCGACGCTATATATGCATACAAGCCTGCTACCAAGCATGATAGTTTAGTTTCTTGTCCGCGTTGCTCATTTCTGCCGTTTTATCATTTATACGAATAGTTTATTTTGGCAGTGCAGGGCATACCGAGAGTTCATATGCGTCTAGACGGTGTGGTTAAAGACTGGAAATATTCTTTTTCGCCGTCTATGTCTTTTCCAACTTCAATGTTGGAAACGACAATGATGTCTAGTAGACTTAACTTAGACGCTTTATCATACGTGAGGCATTATCATTACGTCTTCAAGAAAAGATTTACGGGATATTATTCTCAATGTAATTTCTTTTGAGGGCAGTAGTTTGTTCACGTATAACTCCGCCCTTCAGTGGCTGATTGGAGTTGGTTAGACGTGACGCAGCCCTAGCTACATCCACGATCGTGGATAGTAAGGTTAAGAACTCTCTCAGAGTCGCTTCGTTCTCGGAGAAGCTTCTCTTCGACGGCAACTTTTCGGCAATCCATGAATTGCTCGATTTACACGTTCTCTTGTCTATCTAGTGTTACAAGAGATTCAGACTGGGGCAAACATTCGGTGGTTGACTCAGAGAGTGCCACTGCAGTTGCCGGACCCGAGTGTTGCTGTTATGACGGTTGCCAGTCAAACAGATTGGGATATAATTACTGATCCCAACGGATTCGAAGTGCCAGGGTCTTTGGGTTCCGCAGTCTCTTAGCAACCAATTATTTTCCGCGGAATAATGTTTTTTAGGCTTGCTTTATGTCATTGCATGAACATTATTCAGAAACGCATGCCCAAATCCTGTCCGTTAATTCGACAATAGTGGCGTATCTCCGGAACCAGGGAGGCACTCTTTCGTTTCCGTTATTCAATTTAATGGAAAGAATCCGTCTGTTGGTTATAGTACACCAAGTTCTGTTTTGGTCCGTCATATTCCGGGTCGTCTGATTGTTTTACCGGACTCCCGTTCACTTAGGGGTCGCTTGTTGCTGTCAGAATGGACTCTCAACAAACAAGTATTCAATCAGATTTGCTATCTATGGGAGCGCCCAATGATGATTTATTTACGACACAGCTTGCTAATCAATTGCAGACGTATGTGTTGGTTTGTCCGGATCTCTGAGCTAATGTTGTTAACGCTCTATTGATCCATAGGACGGAATGATAGGATACGCGTATCCTCCGGCGCTGTTGTTTCAGCAGGTATTGCTAAGATAAACAACCACAATACATTTCTGTTGATAGCATCTCTATCTTCACAGAGACCATGGGTAATTTACTCTGTTGTCTACTGTGGGACTTAACGTGAAATCTTCCTCAATGTGAGGATCTTTTTTCACTGGGTAAATCGTGTCATCTTTATCACAACCCGCAAGGTCGCAACCTTCATGTATTCCGTTGTGTGGTCCATATTGCATTATAAGCATTGTACTGGACGAGCTTTGGATGCGATTTCTTACTATAGGAGATCCTCTTCTTCGCTATTCTATGCGGCTAAAGTGGAGGCTCTTCCGTTGTTGGTGTAGGGATCATTATGTTCATATTGTTGATCCCTCCATACTACTCATTGCAATTGTTTAGTATACTTGTTTCACAAGATCTACTGCAGCCTGTTATTATTAAGGTTATAGGTTTATGTTACCTCATACCTATGCACTCTAGGATAGTTTACAATTGAGTCTTATGTCTCTTTATCTAAGTCAGTTAGTAACTTTTTGATAAATAGACTTAGAATCTTTAGATTAAATTCCTTTATGGAATTTAACTTCGGTTCTTATTTAGCTAAGTAATCATTTGAGCCTCTGGAAACAGTAGTTTTCAAATTCTGACCTTTTAGACAGTAATTCTGTTGGTTTCTCTTTTACTGAAGAGTTAGTGAGTTTCATGCACTATCGATGGATGATTTTCACTTTCGTAGTTTCGGAATCACTACTTCCGTTACTATTTAGGTTGGATTTTTGCATAAGAGTTAGGCTCCTAATATCCGGAACCTATTGTTATTAAGGTCCTTCCGTCTTCGTACGGGCATAGGCCTTTACTCTTTCCGGTTAGAGTTTATGTTTTTATAAACAGATATCTGTTTATTACTATGGGCGTAAGCTTCTTCTGTCTTTGATGCCTAGTAGAAGGACGTTACGCTCCATTCTATTGTTAATGGATTCTATTAACTATCGGTACTGCTTATGGTATATCATTGACTCAGCAGTTGTGCTTAAGATTTCGGCTCATGAAGTAAGAGTTCTTCTACATCTTGGGCTTACATAAATAGTGTCGCTATTATAGATTTTTGAAGGCTGCTCATTGCGCTCAGCCATCCACATTCATGAATTTTTATCTCAGAAATATCGAGTCCATTTCTGGAGGCCTCTATTGTTAGGTCTATTATCTACTGCTCAGAATGTCATTCACTTAACAGTTGCTACTTTAGCTAGGTAGGCTGTCTGTTTCGGCAGTGTCTCCGTTCTGCTGCCCTCTTCGCTCTGGGCTATTTGACCCAGGGCAAGAAAAAGGGGGGGGGGGGGGGGGAGGGTGTTCCCTTGGGTCACCTGTTTTACTATGAAAACAAGGGGATACCTCCTCCTGAGTTAGTAATTCTGAGCTGTTATTGGGATGGTTGTTTAGTGAGAAGTTATGTTTTAAAAATTCATTCAAGTCTTAGTTTTTAAAGTATAGCTTTTGAATACTGCATATGTCAACGGACATGATTATGCAATCCTCAGACACTTTTAAGGAGTATAAGAGTCTCTATTCTCTAGACTTACTTTATTTATTGGCTTACTTTAAGAATTATTAGTATAAGGATTATATTGGATATTAATAGAGTACATAGATGTATGAAGCTCAATTTTGGAAGGTGTTGTATCTTTCTAATTTATCATAAATAAGAAAGATACATGTAAGGCCTATTACTTCTTTTTCCCTACAGGGGATGACTCTATTTTATATTATTGAGCGTATTCCATTTTGCTCTATGTCCTTGGCCCTCCAGCCTTTTTACTATTCAGCTATGTCTGGGTCATTGGTACAGTATAAAAATGTTAAAAAATTTATAGTAATTTCTATATTTTTTATACTTATCAATGACCCAGACGGGGATGGCCCTCCCAGGAGTTGGGAACTCTTGCCTCCCCGCTGAGTACATAGCGCTTACCAGGCACTGGTTATTAGAATGATTAATGGCGCCAATTTCGGAACGTCCTTGACACTGCGCATGCGCAGTAGAGGTGAAGGGTGGAGGGCCTTTCAGGACATGTTTTCTTTGGTTTTAGATGCAAATTTTGGGGATTGGGGGGCAAAATTTGTGTTTGGCCCTATATTTTAAGAGTTAGCACCAGCTATGTCTGGGTCATTGGTAAGTATAAAAAATATAGAAATTACTATAAATTTTTTAACTTTAGCAGCATTTTCATGAAACTTCACAAAAATGATCAACATGATGAGCAGTGCGTGACATAATTTTTTTCCCAATCGCATTCAAGATGGCCGACCGGCAGCCATATTGTTTTGTTTTTTTTTATGTAAACTTGTGGAGCGAACTACTTACACAGTTTTAGCTGCATTTTCATGATACCTCACAAAAATGATCAACATGATGGGGGAAGTGCGTGACATAATTTTTTTCCTGCTCGGGTTCAAGATGGTGGCCATATTTGATTTTTTTTCACTTAGAAAAATTGAAGGCCCCTTTTCAGTCACCCTTGCTACCAGCAAGGGGAGCTTTGGTTTAGCAATTTTTTTAAAATGATTGATTTGTTACAATTTATTGGAGAGTGCATATTGGCAATCTCCAGTAAATCGGAACAACAATTTTATAACAAAAATCTTCAAGATACAACTTTCAAACAGCCACTGCTATCAGCACTTTTCAATAGAGCCATGATAATGACTTCTAGCATTCTACCAGTTAAATAATCATGATGCGATTTAAGTTTGTCACTGATAAACGTGACAAACATCTTAGAATACCTAGTTCCAAAGTCTACTGTGGGTGACTATTGTATTACAGCCGAGGTATCAACTGATTTTGGGGTGGCAATATGCACCTGGCTGCAGTGTTTTATGCCTTGCAACCACCATCCACAACCACCCAATGTATGAATACTTAGTTGCAAAATCCACCGTGGGTGAAGATTGTATTGAAGCCTAGGTACAATTTATCCGATAGAAGTTGGGTATGAAAGGCCAAGATCAAATATGGATACAGTTTTTCCACCACCAGAAAAGAAGCAAATTTAAATTACTAAAATGAAAAAGGAAATATACAATTGAAACTAAAGAATATATGCTCAGGGAAGAGCCACAATGTAAAGTCAAGGGTGGAAAGTGGAAACTGGTGGGGCTGGTGGGTACAAACATAAAAAGCCTGCCCTATAAAGCAATTGCCACAGATACATTCACAGAGAAACTGAATCTCACCAAGTTGGTTTGTAAAAAAAAAACTTGAAAACACAATATCACCACCATATTTGGGATGGTGTCTGCTAAATTCCTGGTAATTACTAACTGTGAATATCTCCCAGCAAGTTTTCAGGAAATCTCTCGTCTAACACACTTACTTGGAGTATTTGGAATATCATTTTGCAGAGTTATTACCTTATATAGCAATCCCAACTTAACCATTCATGATTCTTGTGTTGCTATTTAGCTCTGAGGAGAGAAATGATTAACTTCAGAAATCTGGATTATATCTACTAATTTAACCCTTTACCTAACATTAAAAGCAGATGACACTTGCAAAAAAAATTCTTGAAAAACTATTTTTGTTCATTTTTTGTCTATGTTTTTGAAACAAAAAATGAAAAAATAATGAAAATTAATTGGCGATTTTTTAGAATAGTGCTGTCTGGTTGTCGCCGTTACGTTGGGTAAAGGGTTAATAAAAGAATGGAGGCATTGTTCTTGAATATTGAATTGACTGCTCCAGAATAATAAAGTTTATAAATAGAGCCTCTAAATAGTGAATGTTACTGTTATTTTAACCCTTTACCCAATGTAACCGCCAAAACCGGACATGCTATTCATAAACATCACCATTCTATTTTCATTGTTTTTTATATTTTTTTATCCTAAAATATAGCTTATGATCCCCATTGGAATGAGCTCATTCCAATGAGGGGTCATAATCTATCTTTTGTATGCAAAAAATGAAAAAGTATAGGTGTTCAATAATTTTGTTTGCAAGTGTTGTCTGTCTTATGTGGAGGGTAACCTGATTGTAACTGCTTATTTGATAAAAGAATGGAGGGATTGTTCTTGAATATTGAATAAATGACTGCTCCAGAATAATGAAGTTTATGAATAGAGCCTCGATATGTTGAAAATCACTGCCCCTTATGGGTTGTTAATTTTAACCCTTTACCCAAAGTAATGTAATAGCTAGTGCTATTCACAAAAATCACCATTCCATTTTCATTATTTTTTTTTTATCTTAAAACATAGCTTATGACCCCTCATTGGAATGAGCCCACTAAGCTTGTTCCAATGAGGGGACATAAGCTATGTTTTTGATGCCAAAAATGAAAAAATATAGGTATTCAAGAATTTTGTTTGCAAATGTCATCTGCCTTGCGTATTAGGTAAAGGGTTAAAGGAAATTCTGTAAACTATATGAAGCACCACATAGTCTTGTGTTACATCCATCTACACATGTAGACAAGGACTGATGTAAATTGTAATGTTGCTATTCCTCAAACTTAAATATATGTAGATATTAATTTTTCAAGTGTTTTATTTAATTTTCCAGTTATTTACAGAAGAGAAGATTTCCACAATTTTAGAGGTAGCTGATAATCAACAGCTTCGCTACTACTGTCTTATAATCATCAAAAATATATCTGAAACAAATCCTGGGAAAATTAAAAAACTTCTCCAGAAATTGTTGGCACTTGCAGAGAAAGAAGAAACATTTTACTATAATTTTCACGAGGTTTTAGTGAATATTGCCATGAAATTTAAGGTACTGGTACATGTTCCAATTTTACAGTTTAGAAGCAAATTGAATTGTTGCCCACAAGTCTTTTTAAGTCCATTTTCCTGAATGTTAACTCCCAATTGAGCTACATTAGGTGTTTTATATGAAAGCTGATCTAGTTGTTCATGAGCAAAACTTAAACCCTGACCTTGGATCCTCTTTTTTACATTTCAGACACTATGTATAATACACACGTGGCCTCTGAGTTTTGAACTGTTGTTTCAGTAAAATTCTTCAAATAATATATAATTTGGGATTATTTTTTTGGTGTTGATGCTTTACCAAACATTGCATATTGTTTAACCCTTTACCCAACATAACGGCCAAAACCGGCCAGTGCTATTTTCAAATATCGTCATTTAATTTTCATTATTTTTTCATTTTTTGTCTCAAAAACATAGGTTATGACCTCTCGTTGGAACGAGCTTGGCATGCTCGTTCCAACGAGGGGTCCTAACCTATGTTTTTGAGACGAAAAATGAAAAAAATTAGTTATTCAAGAAATGTTTTTGCAAGTGTCGTATGCTTTTCATGTTAGGTAAAGGGTTAATATCATGTTTTGAGTTCTTATAGGAAGCGTTATTTGTTTCTTGATGCATTTAGACATTGCTTATTGTGGGTTTTTTTGGGGGGAGGGGGGTGCACATCAGATCACGGAAGTTAAGCAACATCGAGCCCAGTTAGTCCTTGGATGGGTGACTGTCTGAGCATTCGAGTTCGGATTTCCACATTGTGTCCTTGGGCAAGGCACTTCACCCCGATTGTCCACCTGGGGGCATGATGATGCCATGTCCTTAGACATACTGCACATCGATGGTGCACATGTCTTCAACCAATCTAACCCTGCATGTGCTGCAGTGCAGAGTTACAATGTTGGGGAGCTGGCAGCTCCTCGTCGTTGCATGGTGGTTCTCTCCAAGTACTCTGGCTTCCTCAACCTGTAAAACTGTCATTGACATGATATGACCTTGGCTGTTAAAGTGTCGTTAAACCCTACTAAATAAATAAATTGTGTTTTGCGTGAAGTGATAAACAGAATTTTTGACTCATCCCCAGTTTATACTGAAATATTCAAAAACATAAATTAGGTCTGGATCGAGTCATAGGCTCTGTCCAGACATAATTTCATGAACATGTTTCATGAATTTTACAATTAATTGGGGACAGGTTTGAGACCCTCTATAATTCATTTCTATGTACCTTTACAAATCTAGGTTTAGATTAGGCCTCACAAAGTAGATCTTCTGTTTCTCAGACGATTTTTTGTAAAATTTCATATTTGCACGTGTTTTTTTATTTTATTTTTTATTTTTGTAATTATTTCTTTGCCATCAAAAGTTCTATATTCTTGGTTTGATTTATGTTTTAGGCCTCATAATCTACAGAATAGCATACGTGGTGGTGTATTTCATCCCTGGAGTGCAAGAAGACTTTGTAATGCTAAAGCATTGTAAAGCCTTGTTGCACTCAAGGCACAAATTTATCAATTTTATTAACTAGGATAAAATATCAGCCATAAACCATTTAATTTTCATTTGTTTAAGTTTGAATTGGCTATAAAAAGAGAGCATGCGGCAGACAAAAGGACCATGTGGAAGGGCCTGAGAAACAGATATTTAACTTTTATAGGCCTTATTGAATGTCATGTTTTCATTCATACAAAAATACAGTAGAACCCTTTTAATTTGCCACCCAAACAAAGTTTGGTGGGTGATACAGAATGGGTAAAATGAAATTGTATTGTCCTGGAATTTGCTAGAGGCATACATTGTGAGAAGATTGACAGTTCCATATTCACCAAATTTTCTAGGCTTTTGTAGGATTTGTGCCCTTTTTTGTGGCAAATTTGATATTTGTCTGATAATGACTCTAAGAATGCGGTAAATTGAAAAACTGTAATCAGATTTTCATGAAACTGCTGTATACAAAAATTGTGAGATCTTTTTTTTTTTCCTGAACATTTAGATCCACTTCTCTTCTTGCAAGTGGGGGATTTTGCCATTTCATGACATGTGCTTATAATTGAATAGCCCTTTTTTCAGTGAAAAATATTTAGTTGAAAGGAGTATTCTTCCAACAGGAATTTGGTCATTTTGCTGTATTTTTGTCATAAACTACCAAGTATTCTATCTTTTTTTACTGAGCTCATTACACACTGTCAAACATAATAGATTAAATACCTATCTTTGATGTACTGAGAGCATATAGGTCTATGAGCATGCGCAATTCAGTGGCTGTCAGCCATTAACCAATTAACAGGTCAAATTTGTGCTGAAGGTATAGCAAATAGTTTGATGTTTGCAACTTATATTCAATTAACAGGGTTATTCAACAAAGAGATATTCAGTTAAGTGGGCTTCACTACACTCAAGTTACAATTTAATGGGTTAAGTAAGGAAACCAGGTGTTTGTTGGGGCAAGCAGAACAAATTTTGATTGACAGTTTTAAAGGCCTATTACCCATGGGAATCACAGGAAGTGGAGCAGTGCTTGTTTACTGTGGCAAACATGTTCTGTATTACTTGTAAAATAGGACCCGGGGATGCGTTGGATGTAAGTCCTCTTAAGTGGACAGCATAGTTTTATAAATCATTTCTAAACTTGACTTCATACTTGTGCTGTGGTCATGATATAGTCCTAGCTGATGACTGTGACCTTAAACAGCAACAGATAAAATATTAAAGGCCTTATTATTATAACTCTTATAAAAGGCATTATTCCAACTCAGGTGAGTATTGCTACCCATGAACAGGTGCCTTTGATGATACAGTGGAATCCTGTTAATTGAATAGCCACTTTGCCAGTGAAAATTATTTGATTAACAGGAGTATTCAGTTAACTGGGATCTGGTCACTTTTCTGTGTTTTAGAGATAAACTGAGCATTTGTTCTATTATATCTTGTTTGACAGAGCTCTAGGAGCTCTGTCAAACAAAATATCATACATTAAATGGCTGTATTTATTTACTGAGGCCAAATAGGTCTATAAACAAGGGGACCTTGGTGATTGTCAGAGTAATTTCTCAACATATTCCAAGATTATTTATTAATTTGTACTGAAGGTATAGGAAATGGTTTTATATTTGAACAATATAGTCAGTTAACCGATATACAATTAAGAGTTATCCAATTAAGTGGGCTACACTGTAGTCTCAATGGTATATTTTTTAATTCTGGTCTGTTTTAGTGCATCTACCCAAGAACAAATGCCTCAACATGCAACCTTTAGGTAAATTTTTTAGTAACATTCAAAATATCCTATTAGAAGTTCAGATGAAGTCTGATTTTATTCAAAGGCATCCAATGAGTGACCATACCTGTAAGGCTTCTAACTATACTGAAAAAACCTGTCAATTGAATAGGAAACATTGGCTGTGAAAAATGTCGATTACCAGAAGTATTCAGTTAACCAGAATTTCATCAATTTCCTAAACTCAGTATTTTATGCCTTGCCTGCTGCTGGCGGATATTCCTGCCCAGGAAGAATTTCTCTTGCCATTAAAATATTCTATGATTTGGGCATATTTAATCACATTTCACCTGTATAAATTGTATGAAGTTTTTCACCAATGATTCCTGGAGTTAAATATAGATGGATTTTTCATCAAATATAGTCATGACTGCTTCATAGCAGCCATGACTAGATTTGATGAAAAATATTTAAAAAATATTCAGAGGGATAAGATTTAATCCATTATGTACAAGGGTATCATGAAGATGACCAGTTGGGTTGTGGAGGGGAGTGTAAACCTGATCTTTCCCACTTGTGATAGCTGAAGGCCCAACTGATAAAGTATTCCAACTACATCATCAAGGTATGGCTCATCAAAGGAATATTAATCACTCAAACTAAAGCTCTAGACTTCTTGGAAATTTATATGTGGATAAATAAAATATGTACATGTAGCAATCATGATACAAATAATTATTGAATTAACATTAGGCCCCTCCGAATATTTGATTATTTGAGTCCAAGTCAAGTCAATCAACAAATTCAAGTCAAATTTGAGTCGAAAATAAAATCCTGCATATAAAAATCGAATATGAAAAAAAACTTATTAATAAATGTCTCGGTGTACGTACTATTGTACATTTTATACTGACTAAATTGTCAAAACAATGCGAGGAATTGAGCACGAACCGCAAGCACACATTGTCGTTCATAATGAGTGCAAAACTAAAGATGTATGCACTATGCGTATGCACTCCTATCTGACCACCGTTACCTTTTTGCATTATTGATACAATCCTTCCGATGTATTGTAAATAAAAACATGGAACTTACAGTGTATTACAATGTCATTTGAAATCACGTGCGTCGCATGATTCCAAATGACATCGGTAATGCACTCATATTTTACCCTGGATAAAGCCATGGCTACTTACACGTGTAATACATGTAAGACTTCATACAAAACCCAAAGCGACAGGGACTACATCTCACCTGTGGGTACACTTGAGTAAGAAGCATCCATCACTTCATGATAATGCAAGATCGGACGATACCAAGCTTAAAGTTGAGAAGGAAACGAAGCAATCACAGGTACATACAGATTCTTTGTCTCCTATTCAACCATGCATTCAAGTGTGCTGCATTGTTAACTTACAAACTGTTAAATGTAGCATGAATATGTGAATAAATCATCATTACAGTGCCAAAACATTCCTAATGTGGCCATTTTAAACTGGAAATATCACATACAAAACTGTTCTTGGGCACTTGGTTTTGACTAAGTTGGTTCAAATTCGATGTTCGGGCGACTCAAACATTTTTTGGGCAAGTTTGTCTTGAATGTCAAGTCGAAAAAAATTCCATATTCGCAGGAGCCTAATTAACATGTACCTTACTCCAGATTGGTCATGCTGGTCCCCCATCTGCACAAATGAGGTACCACAGCCATCCATTTGACATTAGTCCTAGTATCGTATCTACTCTCATAAGAAAGTATGTGATTACTAGTAAAAGAAAATCGATATCTAAGACTCGCAATCCAGATGAAAATGTCTTGACTGGAAATTTGAGGGAGGAGGGGGGGGGGGGGGGGGGGGGGTGTGGGGTCTGTCCACACCATAAACCCCCTTTGTTTTGCTCCTGATTATGTGTTGTTCAGGGATGAGAAATTTCAGCAAATTTGCTAAATTTCATTGAATTCATGTGCAACATGTTGACTAACATGTATTATTTCTATAAATATGTATGAAAATGGTCTTAAAAGACCATTTTCATGCAAATGTATAGAAATGGCAGGCATGTTTTAACCCTTTACCTAACACGAAAAGCAGACAACACTTGTAAAATTCTTGAAGCACTAATTTTTTTTTTTTTTTTGCGTCAAAAACATAGCTTATGACCCCTTATTGGAACGAGCACTCGTTGAGCTCGTTCCAGTGATAGGTCATAAGCTATGTTTTTGTGACAAAAAAGGAAACAGTAATAAAAATTGAAGGGTGAATTTTGTGAATAGCACTGGCCTGTTTTGGCCATTATGTTGGGTAAAGGGTAAAGTGTACAGATGTATTCACATTAAGTAACTGTATCTGCACAGTGATGTCATGTCAGTAATTTCCGTTCTTATTTTTATTCAGGATGAGTCTTCAAAGGTAATCAATTCCATCATCAAAAAGATTCAGGCAACAAAAGACATCAATGTGATTCAGATTGGTCTTGGTGGTTTGAGAGTATTAGCTGGAAAATACATGGATGATGTTAAGAAGCACCGACCATTGATTGAGAAGACTAAAGCAGCTCATGCTGATGTCCATGTGAAAGATCAATGCACTGCTTTAATAGACTTGTTTGAAGGTAGAAGGTAAGTATTTCACACCTAAACCCTTAATTAGATAGCTAAGATAGATAATTTATTTGCAGTATATAAAGTATACAACAACAAACAATAAATACGAACATAGCATATATATATATATACTGCATGGGAATTGCATAGCCCGACAGGCTGTCTTCCTACCATTCCCACTGGAAGAGCTCTGATAGGTGTCCTGACAGCAGAGTTACCAAATACTGTGACGGTTTGCTCTTTATTAAATGGTGAGGTTGCTTCACCCCTAAGTATAGAGATGCGACTGGTCCGATCATAAGCAATGATGCTTCTTTTTATGGTCTACCGGTGCAAGGGAAATGCAAGTAATAACTCAGTTTGTTGTTTTGTCTCTACTATAGACGAGATAATCCAGAAAAGAGGGCAAGTAAAAGAGAGACAAGGAAAACGGAGAAAAATTATAAAAAAAATTTTTTTTAAATTTAAAAAATTAATAAAGTTATTGGCGACAATCCGACCAGACAGTGTTGCTACAAGAAACATTAGATAAGTAGGTATTCAAATACTGAGCAGTTATGGCCTTTTTAAAACGTCTTGGGTAGTTTTGTAGGGCTGGTTCAACTGTGTTCCAGCTTTTGGTAAATGAGTGAAGTGGGAGATTGACGGAAAACTGAGTTCTGGGCTTTTTAGTTTGGATTTTCCCACTCTGTCTCATGTTCATGCCAGACGGATTCGTATAAACAGTAAAAACATCTTCAAAACTAGGAGGTAATTTATTGTTGAATCAGTCGTGCATGAACAGAAGAACATGTAGGTTGTAGAGATCTTTAAATTTAAGAATGCCACAAGTACGAAACAAGGGGTCAGTGTGTGCGTTGTATTTCTTTTTGTTTATGATGCATAAAGCTTTCTTTTGAAGCGTGAGGATTCTATTGGTTGATGGGACGTGACCCCAGATGTGTATGCCATAGATAAGATGACTCTGGATGTGCGAAAAGTACAGCATTTTCAATGCTTCAAGTGGAAGCTCTCTTTTTGCTCTGTTGATTTCATAAATAACACAGGCTACTTTTGAGCACACGAGTGATACATGCTGTTTGAATTTCAGATTTTCATCCATCTCAACACCTAGAAATTTGACAGTTGTTTCTTCACCGTGGTTACTAGCCAATAAAACGTCCTGACTGCCTAATCTGAGATTTATGTGGTCAGGGTTATATGCGTCGTTTGGGGGATGAAGTAGCATACATTTAGTTTTGGACGCATTGAGTGCAAGTTTATTCGCGTTGCACCATCTGTTAATATTAACCAATTCTATGTTAGTATCATCAGAAAGTTTTTCCAAGTTGTTGCCTGACGCATAAGCTATCATATCGTCAGCAAAAGAGAGTACATCGAGGAGTGTTGATTTGCTGATATTGTTGATGTACAGAAAAAACAGTAAAGGGCCAAGGATAGAACCCTGTGGCACGCAAGTGGTAATGTCTTTGCGATTTGACTCTGCATTGTGAAAAGCGATAAATTGTTGTCTACCGGATAGATAGCTTTGAAACCACGTGTTGGCTACACCACGAATGCCGTAGTATTCTAGCTTTTTCAGTAATGTTGAGTGGTTCAGTGTATCAAATGCTTTTTGAAAGTCAAGAAAAATTGAAAGAGTACAGTCTTTAGCTACAAGGTGCAAGATGGGATGGATAGATGAGTGTTTCTTTCGAAAACCAAACTGGTATAGGTAGACAACATTTTGCTGGTCAAGGAAACTGACCAATCTTACTTTCATTATTTTTTCGTGTACTTTTGAGAAGGCAGGGAGAATGCTGATCGGATGATAGTTATTGAACATTTGCTTATCACCTGATTTGAATCCTGGAATAACCTTGGCAACTTTCATTTTTGACGGTACCGTGCCGTTTAAAAAACAGGAATTAATTATATGACATAAAGGGCTTGCAATTTCAGTGACCACTTCTTTCAAGAGTTTGGTGGATAGATTATTATAATCCTTTGTCACTTCTGTAGGTAAACTTTTTACACAGGAAACTACTTCTTCAATATTGGTTGGAGTCATGAAGAACGAGTCTTGGTTGCGTTCTGTAATATAATCAGAAAAATGGTGTCTGCTCAGCGGTATATTATCACCTAATGTTTTGCCAATATTCGCAAAATAAGTGTTGAATTTATTAGCAATTTGATGTGAGTTTGATAGTTCAATATTCCCGTAGATAAAAGAGGAGGGCAAAGTAGTGCTACGATTTGTTTTGTTTATGGCTTTCCTCAAGATTTCCCATGTTTTCTTAATATTATTTTTTCTTTCCAATAATACTCTGTTATAATAATCTGCCTTACATTTGCGTTTTAATCGATTAAATATTTGGCAATAATTTTTATAAGACACTGCGTTCTCATTGGAGGGTATTTTGATTTTTTTTAACGTATAATGTTTTCTTCTGTATGGACGATTGCATAAGGCCAGCTGTAATCCATGGCTGTCGTTTAACGTATTTCTTGGGCTTTGGTGAGAGTTTCAAGGGGAATATTAAATCAAAGGACCTGTTGAATGCATCAGTAAATAGATTGTATGCTTCGTCAGCATTTCGGGCGTCGTATACGCTGGTCAAGTCGCACTCAGACAACAGGTATTTAAATCTGTTGATATTATCCTGATGGAATGAACGACAGGGGAAATATTCTTTGTCTATGGTGCATTTGGTTGCGTCCTCAACGTAAAATGTACCAAAATGGTCACTAACATCTGAGATGATGATTCCACATGTGTAGTCCTTTAAGCTGTTGCAGAAGATGTGGTCAATAAGAGTCGCTGTGGTATCTGTGACTCTTGTGGGTCTGGTTATGGCTGGGAGATAACCTGAACTGAACAGAGTGTCCACGTATGTATTTGTTTTATTATGGTTATTGAATTTGAGAAGGTCACTATTAAAGTCACCCATCAGCCAATTCTTTTTGTTGTCTATATTTATCTTGTCCAAAAGTTCAGAAAGCGTAGATAGAAATTTATCTATATCTGCTTTGGGTACTGTATTTGGTCTATATATTACCCCAACAATGTTTTTTTTTGTTGTTAGTTCAATAAATAAGGACTCAAAAACATGGGGGATAAATACTGACAAGTCACTGCGTACTTTGTATGGTAGATTCTCTTTCACAAACAGCCCAACTCCACCTCTGCCGTCGTCCTCTGTAGGCCTTGTTCGGGAAATCAATGGGTGATAGCCTTCGAGCTCGCTCATAGATGTCTTCTTTAATGTTAAATATTTCGGTCAATCCAATAACATCAAAACAGAACTGGCCTGGCTGCAAATCACATATTAGGTCATGGAACTATCCCAGTTAGCATTTATACTGTGGCAGTTAAAACTGAAGACAGAAAATGTTCTATCCGTTGATACAGTTTCTGAAAACTGTTCAGAGGAGTAATATGTGCAGGGGTTTGTTTGGGGAGACATACGGGAGGCTGAAGGCTTCGTTGGTGTCACTGGGGAGTGTTTCTCTGATTTTAGTAACAAAATCAAAAGTATCCGCGTTCTGGATCTCACCGAGAGATATTTTGTTAGCCATTGTCAAAGGTATTTTTTAGTGAACAGTTATGTGGTGGACCATAGCAATACAAAGAAGCAACGTCAGATAAAAAGAAAAGACGACATGTGGAATGATCATATACAGAGAAGCTGCAGGGGGGAGATAATACACTGCTGTCAGGACTGCATTGAACACATTTACATCGCATGAACAATGATATATTTACACATTTCTCGTGTAAACTATGCCGGTTGTCAGGTGACTGGGGAAGTGTTTAAACACAAAACCGTAATGGCCTTTGTAAAAATTGAGTCTGCAAGTGACTAGGGGATGCAGATCCTAAAGCGGTTACAATCGGGTAAGTTAATTAGAGGCGGCATGAGGTGGTCCAGGCTATGGAAGGTGCCACTAACCCCAGTAAATAAGTATGTAAATAAATAAATAAGCAACTAGAGGATGTGAGTCTACTACGGATATGTTCTCCCAAAGGAGACTATAAGGTATTTTATGTATGGGGGAGGAGGGGTTAAAGAGGCCTGTATCCTTCAAACAACTAGAACATCCCTCAGCTCGGCTTCTCAGGACTTAGAGCGCATATGTATTTGGAAAAGGAACCAAAGGATACCCCAATTGCTACAATGAGAAGGGACTAATGAAAGTTTAACGTAGCAGGCTTGACGTCACAAAATTAGTATAAGATAGTGGTGGTGTTTATTGAACCAGATTATTGTGTGATGGATCCTTGTAATGTGAGGCAACATCTTGTCAGTTAAAATATCAATTAATGCAAATAACCCATTATCTAGAATAGTTCTAGCCCCTGTATTTTTTTAATATTTATTTATTGGGGTTTATTGACACTTTTGGCAGCCAGGGTCACCTCGTGTCAGACAGTTTTATGGGTGGAGGAACCCGGAGTACCTGGAGAGAATCACCAAGTAACAGTGAGCAACTGTCAGACTCCCCAACATACTAACTGTCCACAAGTAGGATAAGCATTGGTTGAAGACAAGTGCACCATCGACGTGTAGTACGCCTTAACACACAACACCACCATGACCACAAGTGAGATGAAGTTCTTTGCCTATGGAAACAATGCAGTTACCCCTGGCGAGGATTGAACTGTGTATCTTTCAGTTTTAAGTCCAATGCTGTACCACTGAGCTCCTTCAATTTAATTAATAATTTCATACGTTGCACACTGATGTCAAATATTAATATCTTCCATCAGTAAGCATTTCCCATAATGCAACTGCAGAAATTATCCAATGGTATCATGTTTGACAGTGCTTAAGGAACATAAACATGATATATTGGTTTATGTTTGGTCATTCATAACTGGTAGAGTGCTGAATTATTAGCTCACCTGACTGAAAGTCAGTAAATTTGCCACGCTCCATAGGGAGGGGGTGCAGGAAAATGGTCCAAAACTCTAGAAAAATCTTCTCATGAACCAATGAGCTTCCTTCTGTGGAAGAATCAAATTTGTTCAAATGAACTTCGTGGAGCAATATTTGTTTTAATATTTGGTAAACATCATTGTTATGAGGGTCAGATTCTAGTTTGTCTGAATCAAATCTCTCAGTTAATATTTGGGCTTCCTATGGGAGCCTGAATTTTAACTTAGTGCAATATGAGGAAATTTCTTTAAAAATTGTCTTCTTCAGATCCACCTGTCAGAATTCTTTCATATTTGGTATACAACATCTCTATGGGGGCCAGATTCAATTTGTTCATATTGAGTCCCTGGGTTAATATTTGGGCTCCCTATGAGCACCCGAATTTTAACTTAGTGCAATATGAGGGAGTTCCTTCAAAGATCTTTTTCTCCAGAACCACCAATCAGAATCTTTTCATGTTTGGTATATAACATCTCTGGGGAACATCAGATTCAGATTTGTTCAATTCAAGTCTCTGCCTTAAAATTTGGGCTCTATGAGGGGGGGGGGGGGGATAGGCAGGGGGAGGTCCAAGTTTGTTCAAATTCATCCCTTAGTGTTTTTCCATAAAATTTGCAATTCAAACTGCTTTGACATAATAACCCTGGGAAGTTTGGCTGTACGGGTCCACAGCTGATAGAATTGGAAGCAGTCAGGAAGATCTATGATAATAATCATCTGACATGGACATTAGAGTTATGAGTAATTTCATGACTTCATTCCTCTGCGGTGTTGATGAATCATGACTAACTGAATGTGATCTTCTTTGAACCACTTTATCAGGTGACTGATTAAGGCCCCTTGGGTCCTCTTGTTTTTTAAAGGTGATTTGTAACCCGACTATTTTTTTTAAAGATTCTTTTGCTACCAGCAGGGGGAGGGTGGCTTCGTTTCAAAAAATGTTATTCATAAATAATTGATTTCTTACAATTTATTGGAGAGTGCCTGTTGGCACTTTCCAGTAAATTGTAACAAAACAATTTTATTAAACATTTTTTGGTACTACTACTGAACAAACATCAAGTTAATGCACACAGTGTAAAGCCATTATACTGGCTTCCAGCACTTTTAAAGAGAGCCGTGATAAGGGCTTCTAGCACTCCACCAGTTAAACAATATGCAGTCATTGAAGAGGTTGCCTTTAAGCTGTGCTAGTGATAGGAGGTATGAACTTAATTCATAATATCTTGTTTGCACAACTCAAGAAACTCTGTCAAACAAAATTGATGAATTGGGCACATAATTCTAAAATTTCATATCAAATTGATTTTGTCAAAGATATTTTCTGTCAGCTTCCTGGTAGATAAGAAATTTCAAATTCAAAACCACAGTTGTCTTGCATAACTGATATGCAAACTGGTAGGTCAAATTTCTCTATGATGTATGATAAATTATTTGGCTTGGGAAGAATGTCTGCTGTTAAGTGGATAGTTTGAAGATTGATCTCTGTCAAGTGGAATATCAGAGGTAATTCACAAACTGAGAAACAGTTTTGATCAGTCCGAATTTTGATATTACATATTACTACATCAGTTCTTCAAATTAAGAATCTTGGATCTTGTGAATAAGACAGCATCTTTTGTTCTAGCTTTCCAAAGTCTTATTAATGTTTTAGCTGCTCTAGTTTCTTCTATTCATCCAGCAATATTGGTTAAGCATAAATTTTTCAAATTAAGAATCTCGGAACTTGTAAATAAACCAGCATCTTTTGTTCTGTCTAAAGGCGTATTAAGCTGCTCTAGTTTGTACTATTTGCCCCACCCCCCACACCCCCCCATGTCTGTTTTGTGGTATGACTGGAAGCACTTCCCAGATCAAAGACTACATTCCATTTTCTTTGATAAAATTTGAAGTTTATATTATATATGTTATTTTATATACTATGTTATTTTTTTTTTTTATATAAGTAACCTCAGCAGGTGTGCTAAAATCATATATTTTTTGAGTACATTCTCTAAAAGCTAAAAAAAAATTATGCCAACATGTTTACTCACTGTATACAGTCACTTAGTCATATGATAATCTATTACAAATGGGAACAACAACCCCAAACTCTTCTGCTGAACAAGAACTTCCACTCCGACTTATTTTTTAATTGCAAACTTGTCAATGGAGTCTGAAGGAAGTACACACATGAAGACATAAATTCAGTATTCTGAAGCCTTTTAACAGTGGCATAGCTGACAGGTGTTGGAGTGGTGGCTAGGCTCCCCAGCTTTCCAGTGCACCTCCCCACTTATTTATTTATTTATATATTAGTGTTTAAGGTCACATATTTCTGCACAATGGCTTACCATGACCGTGACAGTTTTACGGGTGGAGGAAGCCGGAGTACCCAGAGAGAACCACCGAGCAACGGTGTGCAACTGTCAGCTCCCCAACATTCCAACTCCACACAAGCAGGGTTAGCATTGGTTGAAGACAGGTGCACCATTGACGTGCAGTACGCCTTTGTACACAACGTCACCGTGTCCCCACGTGGACAATGGGGGTGAAGCGTCTTGCCCAAGGACACAACGCGGTTGCCGCAGGTGGGATTCGAACCGAGGACCTGTCGGCTTGCAGCCTGCACCTCTACCAACTGAGCCACCACGCCCCCACCTCCCCACTTAAACAAAATACCTGCAGGTAATTATAAATAACATACTATATTCTGTAAAGTTGTATATTTGGTGTTTAACGTCACTGTCAGCATCTGTGGTTGTATTGTGTAACTGAGACATAGGTATGTAGAAGACCTCCACCCCAGGCATTGGCAACCAAGTTCCATTTTACTAGTAACGCAGAACTCATGTACCACAGTAAACAAGCACTGATCCACTTCCCAGGGTTCGCATAGGGAGTAAAGTGTATAAACTGACATCCTATCAAGCCTTAAAAAGTTCCCAAATACCATCATTTAAGGGATTTTTTTTTAAATGTCTTCGGGAAAGCCTCCCAAACCCCAACAATGGCAGGGGGATACCAGCTTCCATACCGTTCCCACCTTGGCCTGTATTATATGTTGGCAGCATATCAAACTGGGACCCGCTGGTATAGATTCCTGGCTACACACCTGCTCCCAATTCTTCATCAGATTCCCAATTAGAATCCAGAGTAATATCATACTATTTATTGTTTCGACAAGATCCCCGAATTTGTATTTTGTAGATGTAACAACCCATCTAGCTGATATTATCATAACAAAGGTTGTAACACAAGCATAACAAACTACAAATTGTTCTTGTGTAAACATTTCAGTGTATTTAACAGAGTTAGCTCCCTTAGACTACATGGAACAGAAATATATCAGCCCTGCCCAACAATACTACAAAGAGGATATGGAATGAGTGTTTTTCTCATATAATATTTATGAAATGAGTCTAAGAATTTTCCATTTGGGCGAGCCTAAATGGAAAATTCGGACAAGTTTCATATATATTATATGAGAAAAACACTCATTTCATATTCTGTTTATCATATGACACAAACACGCACAAATTAGACACTTAGTATGACTTTTTAACCCATCACCTAACTTGAGTTGCAGATGGCACTTTGAAAAAACATCCTCGTATAACTAAAAATTTTCATTTTTTGCTTCCAAAACATAGGTTATGACCCCTCATTGGAACGAGCGTGACATGCTACTTCCAATGAGGGGGGTCATGTTTTGGAAGCAAAAAGTGAAAATATAAAAAAAAATGAATGGCGTTTTTCTTGTATTTTGCACAAGACGGTTTTTGCTGTTACGTTAGGTAAAATATTAATACAATATAACCCACCCTAAATAGGACAGATAACGTAAATTCTCCCTTCTGAAATTATGCAAATGTGACCCAGTTGTATTTTGTTTAGCCAATCAAATTGTCCAGTTTTGAAATTGACCAATGAAAGTTCCCAACTCTAATTATGCAAATTATGAAAATGTGGCTCAGTTGTATTTTGTTCAGCCAATCAAATTGTCTAGTTTTGAAATTGACCAATGAAATTGACGGAAGGCTTTATTTATCACTGTCCATTGCCCGCATGGGGGCACGATGACGCCGTGTACTAAGGCATACTGCACGTCGATGGTACGCATGTCTTCAACCAATCTAACCCTGCCTGTGCTGCAGTGCGGAGTTACGATGTTGGGGAGCTGGAAGCTGCTCGTCGTTGCTCGGTGGTTCTCTCCGGGTACTCCGGCTTCCTCCACCCGTAAAACTGTCACGGTCATGATTAGCCATTGTGCATAAATATATGACCTTAAACATCAATAAATAAATAAATAAATTATTTATCACTGATTAATATGAAAACAAAATATCAAATGTTTTAAAGTGAACAAAATGGACGAGTCATTTGATAAATGTTCTTATCAAACCAAATTTTGCCAGTCCATCTGGAAAGGATTATTCAATATGGTAAACACAACTGTTTTAATGGCTGGTAAACTATGTCTAGGGTGGATGTCCTCCAAAGTGGGCATCAGAATTATAAACGGTTCACTGAACTTAATTTGTGTGTTGGTGGAGTCACATTATTGCAACAGATGCTAAAAGTCCCCTTAAATTCCAGAGTATAAACAAATAACTACAGTGGAACCTTGTTGATTGAATAGCCATTTCGCCAATGAAAAATAGTAAATTAACAGGAGTATTCAATTAACAGGAGTTTGGTCATTTTATGTATTCTAGTAAACTGAGCATTTATTGTAGTATATCTTGTTTGGCAGTGATCATGGAGCACTGTCAAACTAGACATCACATCCAAATATGTTAAAAAAGGAGTACTTCACTGGTTGCCGGAGTAGTTTTTATACGCCCGTTTGAAAAATGGATGTATTATGTTATGGCGCTGTACATCTGTCTGTCTGGGGACAGTTGTATTCCGTGCTCTACAGAGCGTGATTTCAATCGAATTTAAAAAATATTTGATATACTGCACAATCAGAATAAGATCTCGCGCAAGTTCGAATTTGTGTCATGTTTGACAGTTTTCCTAGTAGTTATTCCCCCTTTAATACTTAGAAATTGAGCAAATTATGCTTTCTGTGCTCTACAGACCGTCAACTTAATCAGATTCTTTTCAAATTTAATACGCAGCTTCATGGCCATAATATCTCGCTCAAGTTCATATCATTGGGTCATGTTCGGTTGTTTTCTTAGGAGTTATTGCCCTTTTCATACTTAGAAATCAGTCAAATTATGCTTTCTGTGCTCTACAGTCCGTGAACTTAATCAGATTCTTTTGAAATTTAATATGCAGCTTCATGAGCATGGTATCTTTTTTATTTTGTAAAGACTTCAGATCGCTTAATATGAAAATGTGGAAACAGGTGAATTACCCTTTACCCCAGACAGGGCAGGGGAATGGGCAATGATTGGAGGGTGGGGGGGGGGCAGACATAGTCAAGTCAACAAAAATTTCAAACTTTATCCCAGAGAAACTTGTGCATGTTCCAATATTGACGGACGTATGTTGCCCCGCTAGGCGGTGCTCTTGTTTAATAGATTACTGAATTTCTTTTATTCAATTAATAGCAGCTTACTTTATAACCAATATTGGTTTTTGGAAGTTATGTTAAATAAAACAGGGTTATTCAATTAACTGATGGAAACCCTGAAAAGTGATGCAGTGTTCATTTACTGGGGTTGACATTTTCTGTTTAATTTGTACAATTGGACCTGGTAGCTCATGCCAGTGGGAAGAGTCCTCTAAAGTGGTCAATAAGAAATGCATGACTAAACTTTACTTTATATTTGTGGTGCGATCACAGTGTAGCCATAGATGCTGAATGTGGCCTTACACCTCACCGAGCAGTCAAACTTGATGGTTCTTGGAATTTTAAGATTTTGAAGGATTACTTAAAAAGTACTTAAAAACTTCAGTATTACCAGTCTCTTACATCAATATCTTGAAAATTCTCAATCAAAACTTTGAAAGAAATGATGTGGGTGGCTGGTATAATCACTGAAGAAAAATTTGGATCTTCATTTTTGTAAATACTGAATAAAGTCAAAGAATGGTAAAGTTAATGAAAAACTAGCATTATAATTAGTATTTCCAACTGTTACTTCCAAGATGTACTGTAAATTAAAAAGGTTCTTCCTTAAATTAAATAATTTAGTCCTATAAAAGTTTGCAAATCACTTGGAAAAATTTCGTAGAAGTACTTGAAGTTTAACCCTTTGCACACTGATGACAAAATACCCAAATTTCAAGCTGCAGATTTTTCCCATACAAGCTTGGAAATAAGCAGACTGTCATTTGCAGAATGAGGCTCCCAGAGAGTGAATTTGGTGATGCTACCCTCCATAGCATCACTAAATTTACCCTCCGTGAACCTCAATCTGAATCAAGTTCTCCAGCATAAACAAAAACTGAAACCCAGTCAATACATTGACCCACTGTGTGGGATAGCATCAGCAAATTCTCCCTCTGGGGACCTCATTTTGCAAATGACAGATTGCTTATTTCTAGGCTTGTTCCCATAATGCAACTGGGAATTGAACTAGTGCAATCTTGTTTCACAGAACTCAATGAGCTCTGTCAAACAAGATTGAATTGGTTAAATTCCTAGTTGCAGTATGGGAAAAACTTTTGACTTAAAATTTTTACATTTTGACATTAGTGTCCAGAGGGTTAATTTTGTTAACTTGTATCAAAACTTGGTGCAGTGTTCTTAATTCATATTTTGTTCTGTAAAGAGTTAACTGGAAAAAGCTGCAGAAATTAACTGTATTGTTCTGGATGACTGAGGAAGACTTTAGTACTAAAACATCAATTAATTGTACTCTGTGCATATTTTAGTCTTGAAGGTGTTGTTACGGAGGTTAGTCAGCAACGTGAAGATATCGATGATCTTGAAGTAAGGGTAGACAGCAATGAAAATGATATCGAACAACTCAACACAGAAGTTGACAATCAAAAGAAGGATATCTCCAGACTGGAGGGTGATGTGAGAGAGACTGGTGAAAGAGTCGATAAAGTGGAGGAACATCTTGAAGAATTGGACGTAAAAGTTGAAGAAATTGATCACAAGGTTATCACATTTTGCATCTTCTTTAAAATTTGATATTACTGTATGCTGCCTTTTATACCCCCACACCCATCGGGGGTATATAAGATTCATCCATCCGTCTGTCCATCCATCTGTCTGTCTGTCCATCCATCCCAAAATTCAGTCATGAATAACTTGTAGTACTTGGTTGAGTGACTTGATATTTGGTATGCAAGTGTATCTTATTGCTGTATACCCATAGTGAAATGCAGGTCTTGTGCAAGATTTTATCGCCAGAGTCATTGCCCTTTATGGACTTAGAATTTGCCTGCCTTGAAATTAATTAACGAAAAGTTCTCAAAGGAATGACTTTATATTTGGTCTGCAAGTCTATCCTAGTGATGTCTACCCACAGTACAAGGCAGATGTTATGCAGTGTGTTATTATAAGAGTTATTGCATTTTGTGGACTTTGATTTTGTACATACCAAAATTCAATCAAAAATAACTTGTTTAATTAAGGGTACCTTCATGGTGTAATCAACTCCTCCCACACTTTCTCATGTACAGAGTTGAAACTTTTACTAGCTTTAACTGGTTACGCATGTCTTGCAGATGCGCAACACATATAAAGTTTGCAGAAAAATCTTTTTTTCACAGAATTATCAAATCAAGTCACTCTCACATTTGGTAACAAGGCTGGGGTACCTTTTTTGTCACCCTTTTGTAACACTTTATAGTTCTTATGGTCTGTAACCTGTCACAGGTCTGTCATCTGTCATCCTTCAGCGTCACCCACTAAAAAATATTTCATTTTTGTAATGCTATCCATGGTATTGCAGGCAGGGGTATAAGTATTTCATTTCTGTAATGCTATCCATGGTATTGCAGACGGGGGTATATGCCACCCTTGACTTTGCTCTAGTTGACTGTATGTTCCATTCAGAGTCCTATTCCTGCATAAAGGGACAGCATTTAAAGCATTACAAGAAGATCATTTAAACTTGTGTTAGTAAATTCATGAAGTTTTCAAAAAGTCCAAATACCAAAATTAATGTGTTTTGGTCAACAGACTGGCAACCCAAAACTTTTTATTGTGATAATTTTTCATGATTCCCACAGCTCCTTCAATTCATTGAATGTCCTCAAATTTAGAAATCATTTGCCAAGACCCTTGAAAGCCATTGAACATTGGAACCTTTCTTGGAAACCATTCAAAAATGAGATATCAGGCAATCAGAGGATATTCATTTCACCAGTATTCAGCTCACTTTGCCAGAATGGACCTTCTCTGTCTAATTAAATGTCAGCTTAATAACATGAGATCTTTGCTTTAGATTGCTGATTATACTCCCACCACATCCTCCACTCCCATCAAAGTTTTAGAGTGTATATTGGTGTCACCTTATCAGTCTGCCTGTCCCTCCTTCCATCTGCAGACACGATGCTATCTGCGTACCCAGTTAAAAAATATTTCCCCTGCAAAGATGAAATTACACATGTACATTTGTTATGGCATAAGGATAACCTCTAATGCAATTAATGCTCTCTTTCCGACCGTCTGTGGACACCATGCTTTCTTCCCACTAAGTCAAGAAGTATTTCACCTGGGAATATGCAAATTACACATGTACATTCCTTTTAACATAAGGATAACCCCTATTGTCAGGGTCAATATCTATCCATCTCTGTAGACACAATGCTTTCTGCACGCTAAGCAAAGAAGTGATTTATCCTGAAAGATGAAATGACACATGAACAGTCCATGTGACAGGGATGACCCCTATTAAATTTTAAGATCAAAGGTCAAGGTCATTATCCATCCATCTAATCATTCACTGTGGTCACAATGCTTTCTTCTCTCATAAGTAAAGAAGTGTTACACCAAAGAACATGAAATTACACATTTACATTCCTAGCATGAGGATAACCCCTATTGATTTTGAAGGTCAAGATCATTATCCATTCATCCATCTGAGGGCAAGTCTGTAGACTCAGTGCTTTCTATGCTCCAGATGAAGAAGTGTTTCACTAAGAAAGAGGAAATGGCATAATGATGTTGCTGATAAAAACTCCATTAGTGTTAAAAAATGTTCACTGCATTCAAAGGAAAAATGGAGCACAAATTTTCACAGCTTACATGTTCGTGCAGTGTCACTCTTGGAAGGAGCTCCATTGTATGGTATACAACATCCTTAGGGGAGTCAGATACAAGATTTAAAAATCAAGTAAATATGTGGGCTCTTTAACATAGTCCAATATAAGGAATAATCTGCTTCTTCAGACCCAATGGTCAGAATCCCGATTGATGGGGGTGCTTAGTCAGTTCAAGTTAAGTCCCTAGGTTGATATTTGGGCTCCCTATTTCCCATTACTGGATATCTGGGCATTGTTAGTGTGATAGCACAGCTAGTGTCACTGTGTCAGTTGTGTCTCAGCCTCTGGTTCTGATGATGCCTGTTCATCAGCCCTTGGTGACAGCCTTCCCTGGTTATTCTTGGGATTTGGACACCAGAGAGTCAGGAGGCCCTCTCTACCATGCTTTTACTGGTCAGGTGTCTAGTCACATTTCCAGTGACCTTCGTCTAGCTTCTAGTGATTTACATCACGCTTCCATTGCTTGCAGTCACTTCCGGTGATTGGAGTCGCATTTCCGGTGATGCTTCTCTCCCTCTTCTGTGTGTGGCAGTATCAAGTGGGCTAGAAGAAAAGCCTCTGCGACTCCAGGGGCATCATCCAGGTCCTGGGATTTGGTTAATGAGCTACAGCATATATTCTAGCTCTCATAAGGGTGTTATCTTCACACCCAGAGGTCGCTCAGGATGTTGGGGACTCTGAACAAGCTATTAATTAAAAATAGAATATGTTTTCATTTTTGGAATTTCCTTAACAAAAAGTTCCACAATCCTGTTTTAGTATTTCCTTTAGTTCCTTGAATCCTGCACCCTATGTAACATGTAACCAACTAACCCTGTGCATATTTTTATACTATAACCAATGGCAAAATTATCTAGGGCCAAACACAAATTTTGCCCCCCAATCCGCAAAATTTGCATGCAAAACCGAAAATTAGAAGTCCTATTTGGCCCTCCATGCATTTACTCTCCGCGCATGCACAGACACCAGGAAGTCACCGGAACTGGCGCCAACATCATTCTTTGTTTGGCCCTTCAGTCAGATAACATCAAACTGACATCTGTGCTTTTAAATCTCAGTTTTAATGATGCCAGACACAAATCAATGATTAATTTGGTGGATCCAAGGACACAGCTGATTGAAGGAAGGAAGAAACGGTGGTTTGAAACGTTCAGGGCTGTAACTTTATTATATTTTTAAAAAATTATTTCATGTTTCCCAATTTCGGGAACATGGGCCTGATGTCATCATTATTTTTAATGATTTTCCACGGTTTGTTAAGTATTCCTTCCCTATCCTTCCTTGAACCCCCAAGTTAAACTCCCAAGCTTTTTGGCTTGTTTTATTGAAATTTTTTTTTATAAAATTTCTTGGGAGTTTAACGTATTATACAGATGGTTATTCTGTACATCCCCATGGTTACGTCCTCACCCTTGGGGTGTTTAGGCGTTTTGGTCATGCATCATACATCCGATGTATCGTTTTTTCTTCTGCTGAAGATCTTGCTTTACATCAGATAGTTTTTATTCTGTTGCCTGGGGTCTTGTTTCCGGTTTTTATTCTGAAGTTGTTTACATTGACAATGCTTTATTTGTATAGGTAGTTTCCTATTATTTTTAGGGAAACGACAGTTGTAAGTAACATAGAATATTACGGTAGTGTGGCAATTAATTTTTGGGATAATATTATAATTTTGTCCACCTTTAGGCTCTTTTGGGCTCATTGTTCCCTTTGGGAACTTGGGTTCTTATATAAGAAAATTTTTTCAAAAAATGTTTTCGAAATTTTTTCTTTTGGGTGTAATTATTTCATCGATTATATATTTTAATGTTATCTTATATTTAATGTAGACTTGGTGGTAGTACAATCGACCTGTTTAAGCTTTTGAGTAATAATATTTCTCAAATAGCAGGGCAAATAAGAGGAAGCCTTTCCTCTGTTTACATGGTCGTTGTCTTGCTTGTAGTCGATGTACTCCCACTAATTCTTGCATAACATATGTCAGATTTAGACAACGTTGGAGACGGGTGTCATGGTTAGTTGTTTGAGGCGAGAGGACACAACCGGTCCTCTCACAGCGAGGGGACAATGCCGGTCCTCTCGCCAAAAAGTCACTCTAGTTTTTTTAGTTTCTATTTACAGAGGAACAAGAACATGGTGAGGTTACGTGATGCCGTCAGAGAGTGTGCTTCCGTCGTCGCAATATACAATTAGAGCTAGCGGCAAAAGTGCTCATTGATATAAGACAAGGGACTAGACTGAAGTATTTGAGGTTTACTACCTTGTCACCAGTTAGCTCAACCGGCGGATCTATTACTCAGGATTTGAGTAGTGTGATGCCGGGTATGTCCGTAGCGGTCAAGGAGAGAAAAGAGGGTGTAGAAAGCACTATGAAATCCGAACATGCTCACCCTGCGACGACAGAAAGGAGGAAGCAGGAAAGTTCTGAGGTATGCTCGTCCAGGTCTGCCACAACTGCGAGCAAGAGAGAGGCCCCTCTCTCTTACAACAACATCTGGGGTCAGAGGTTGTTGGTAGGAACTTGCGTCAGTTGGAGCTTACGTCCATACCTTCCTGTCCGGGATGCTCCTTCTAATAGGCTGCTGGGGTCGGCTAGTCTTACGGCTTCCTCTATGTCCGAAAAGCACACACGACCGCACAAAAAGTCCATTGTCGCATTTAGACAGGGCTAAAAACCATGGCGCATGGTTTTAGTTCCCTTCGCCAGTTAGCTCGACCAGTGAAGCGGTTACTCCGGCCTCTGAGAACTGTGATGCCGGGTGTGTCCATTCTGGTCTAGTAGACGAAAAAGGTGGAGCGAGCACTATAATATACAATCATGCTCACCCAGCGACAACTGAAGGAGGAAGCTGGCAAGTTCTGAGGTACACTCAGCCAGGTCTGCCAGGACCGCGACCAAGAGAGAGACCTCTCTACTGTGCGGCAAGTATAGTTCTTAAGATCACTTGAAGAATGAACTAGATAATGTCTCATGGGGTGATTGATAGGATACGCGTATCCTACAATTCATTTTCAACAAGCTGGTTCGTCTGTTGTTTCACATAGCGAATTAGCTAGTTGTTAGGCTCACTTTTGTCTTCTATCAGACACATTAACAGCAAAAGATTTTATGCGTCGGATGGGGTTGAGCAGAGCGGATACGAATGTTATTCCGATGGATCGCTTACGCACATGTCCCCTCCAGTTATTCTTAACTGGAATGGGAAGATGTTTTTCATTCAAGACCTGTATTGTTTTAGCGGATCCAGTAAACATAAGGTCAAGTTTGGGCCGATATTCAGTGGTTTAACAGGTCTACGGCCATATCACGTTCAAAACTCCGGTTCTCGTCCGATCACCGAAGTTAAGCAACGTAGATCCCAGTCAATACTTGAGACATTTAAACTGCCAGATTCGGTTTTCTCAATTATGATGAGTTCATAAATTGGGTTACAACCCTGAGTCCGACGGACTCGATATGCAGGGTTCTTGGGACCCTCAGTTCTTGGAGATCACATATCCATCAAGAAGTGATGCCTTATTGTTTATGCTACATCATTGGATTTATATTATTAGCGAACATGCATGTGGGATCGCTCCAGGATAGTTAAGTTTGCGAGGCACAGGAACAATAGTTTCCATCATTTGTGTCGCCAGTGTTAGACATTTGAGTGCATACAGTTGACGCTCAGCCGTATTCATGGGAATGAATGGTAGGATATGCATATCCTTCAATTCATTTGATTCAGTAGATTACGTTAAGGTTAAATAGTCTCAGTGTGATTCCTATTAATAACATATCTGTCGTCACAATATCCTTCTATCAGTTTTCTCAAGTGCCTGTTATTGAACATTCTCCAAAAGCTTCCTCCACAAGAGGGCCTTCTTCTTCAGGGGAAATTTTGTTCTTCATGCCATTCTCTGCCCATAGTGGCATAAGGGAGTCTGTTAGACGTGAGGGAGCCTTTGCAGTTCCTATATTTTTGCTGTCTGGACCAGCAATGATTAAGTAATGTGGGTGAGGAGGTTTTGACATGACTTTGAATTCACCCCCCCCCCCCCCCCCCCATATATATATATACACACTGTCTCATATATATATCTTTCTTAATACATACATACTATGCACTTGGGTGATGTTGGATGGTGCCCTCATAGGCATAGACACAGTTTTGTTGCATTAGTTTCCGGTGATTATTTATGGATTTTTGATATACAAGCGCTTACTAAAATCATCATAATTGCTGCTATTTGAGTTCATCGGTGGCTGCATAACCAGTTATTGGTATTTAGATGATTATATGCTGGATTTTAATGCACTCACGCAATATTTTATTATGCTATCGCTTTGGTGGACCTTGAAATTATTATATATTTCGGGGGCGTTCCGTGTTGGAGCCTGTTCATACCTACCTCCATTTCTAGATCCTGGTCTCTATTTTGTTGGTTCTCAAATCGCATATTCTCACGTGTTTATGGTTGTAGATATCGGATAGTACACATTGGAGAGTGTTATTACTGGTTTTTATTGTAAAGAGGCCGCCTGTGGATGACCTTGGAAGTGTGTTTTCTCTGCAGAGATTGTTCAGTGTATCTCGATTTAATATGTGTATGTTATATTTTATTTCTCCGATTTCATTGTACCTGTGTACGCCATCTGTGGTGTATGTTTTGTAGTGGACAATATTAATTACCAGAATCATTGCTATAGCCTTGTCTTGTGAAGTTGTGTTAAGCACCATTTATTATTCATGAATTAATTCCTGAGTGCCTGATCGATAATTATTTATATTGTTTTTTGGTACCGCTTTTATTGTTTCCAGAGCTCTCTCCTCTTTCTTTTGAAGATATGTTAAAAAAAAGGGAGGGAGGAGGGAGGGTGTCATTTTCACCCCTTCTCTGGCTTAATGGATATGTAACTATGAAGGAAGCTGTTTTATCCATAATTATATTCTGCGTACAGCTGTAGTATTAATTATTGTATGTCGTGGGGGGCATGGTGGCCTTGTGGTAACCGGTTCTCGTCAGATCACCGAAGTTAAGCAACGTCGAGCCCGGTTAGTCCTCGGATGGGTGACCGTCTAAGCGATCAATTCGGACGCCCGCGTTGTGTCCTTGGGCAAGGCACTTAACTCTGATTGTCCACATGTGGGCACGATGATGCTGTATACTAAGGCGTACTGCACGTCAATGGTGCGCATGTCTTTAACCAATCTGCCTGTGCTGCAGTGCAGAGTTACGATGTTGGGGAGCTGGCAGCTGCTCGTCGATGTGCGGTGGTTCTCTACAGGTACTCCAGCTTCCTCCACCCGTAAAAACAGTCACGGTCATGATTAGCCATTGTGCAGAAGTATGTGACAATAAACACCAATAAATAATAATAATAATAATTGTATGGCGTAGGTTAGTGGGCAATTTTCTCTCATTCTCAAATATGCCATCCTAATTTTTGGGGCTTAGTCCAGACTAGCCTTAAAAATTGGGAACTCGTTACATCCTAATTAGCATGGTTTCATGCTCAGATTTAGGATTTACATAAATTGGGATCCATATTAGGATATGTCTCCTCTATTATGGTATAGAGAGACATACATGTAAATCCTAATTATTCTAAATTCCTTCATCATGGATTGAAGGATTTGATATATGTTGATCAACTATTTCGGAAGTTCTAGACCCTCTGCCTTTTCAAGATTCAGCTAAGTCTGGGCCATTGGTTATGGTATAAAAATATGAAAAAATTTAAAGTAATTTATATATTTTTTATACTTACCAATGGCCCAGACGGGGATGGCCCTCCCATGAGTGGGCAGGACTGTGCACTCATACCTCCCTGCTGAATTATTTAATAATAATCTTTTTTACAAAGAATGATGTTGGTGCCAGTTCCAGTGACTTCCTGGCATCTGCGCATGCACGGAGAGTAAATGTATGGAGGGCCAGATAGGACTTCTAATTTTTGGTTTTGCATGCAAAATTTTGGGGATTGGGGGGCAAAATTAGTGTTTGGCCCTAGATAATTTTGAGTTAGCTAAGTCTGGGCCATTTGTAAGTATAAAAAATATATAAATTACTTTAAATTTTTTAATTTTTACAGCTTTAGTCAGTGTAGTGTGTGGTATGGCATTTACCAATTTTTTATAACCAGAATGTGTGACTAACCCTGTGCATTGCACAGGGTTAGTGACACTTTCTGGTTATAAGGAATTTCCAGAATTAACTAAGAAACTAACCTTGTGCACTGTACAGCCTTAGTATAAATCATACCTGTATCAACTCTTTACCCAATATAATGATCAAAATCAACCAGAACTATTATCAAAAAGCATTCGAACTCAGCTGATGTACTCTCATTGGAATGGATTGTGGAAAGTATTTTTTTGTGAACTCCAAAATGATTTTGTTCCATGGGCTAGGGCTAGGGATCAAACTCCCTCTTCCAATTGGGTACCACTTCCTAATCCAGGCATTCAGAGGCTCAGGCTGGTCAGCAGTCAGATGATTATGTGCCTTCTAGTTCTCATTACGAGGAAACCTTTGAAGGAGATGGCCCACCTGCATTGGAATTGTCTACTCGGCTCTGCTCCTCTTTTGAGTGTCGCCATCCTGTTGAAAGGACTACCTTGTTCCTTCTTCACCTGTGTTGGTCAGTCTTACTGGACTGCAAGATTAAGTTCAAGCCCATGAAGAATGCTTTCTTCACTTGATCGGATGCATTTTTGCCTCCATTATGGTATTATCTTTATGGTTTTCCAGGGTGTAACTCAATTAGATGAGGACTGCTCCCCTCTTGCACTCACCAAACCTAAGTCTCCTGTGGTGCCTATTTTTGTCCTGGAATTCATGCTTGATCTGTGAAGAGAGATGCTCAACATGTTCTCCTTGGCTGATAATATTGTCTCTGCTTTGGCAGCCAATCGTCTGCCAGGCTAGCATGAAGACATGCAGGCGCCTTTGTCTATCATCTCTAAGTATCTTATGAAAATGTTTCATACACATGCCTGCACTACTGCCAATTTGGAATTGTTTTGTTGGGATGCTGTGTTGGACACCAGCGGTTCCCTTCCTATGGAGCAACATGCTGTTCTGATTTCAGCCCCCTTGGTTGCTGCTACAGCAGTTGGAGAGATAGCAGTTGTTCCAGGTCTCGCCAGCATTTGCGTGGCTTAGCATGTGCTAGTGTGCCTTGGCAGCAGACCCCTGCACCTCCAACTCATTCACACTCCCAAGAAGAAGCATGGGAAGGGTCATGGCAAAGCTCAGAGTCATTTCGCAGATGGGGAGGTGGCAACTCCTCCTGCAGACATCCAGGGGCCTGTTAATGAATCTGGCTACCTTTATTCGCCCTCAGTTGGAGGAAGGTTATTCCTGTTTGCCTGTTGTTGACATCAAATCACATTGCACCATGTGTTCTCTATGTTGTTCTGTCAGGACACCAGATATCCTTCAGAAGTTCCCCCTTCCCTCAATCCCTTAATCCCCCCACCCCACGCCCCTTTCCAAGGTGCCCATTCCAACTTTGGTTCCACAGGACAAGGGCCATTGGCTTCTTTTGGCATGGGAGATGACTCTCTCTTCACCAAATAAGGGGTGATCCAAGTCATCATTGATTTTACTGCTGGCTGTTCCTGGTGCCAAAGAAGAAGGATCTGTTTCAACCCATCCTTGGATTAAGTGCTCTGTACACTTTTATTAGGCACCTCTCTAAAGTATGGAGACATTCAGATCTGATGGTCAGTCTGTACACCAAGGTGACTTCACTGCCAGTATAGACCTATTGGATGCTTATTTCCATGTGCCAATGCTCCCTTTGGCTTAAAAATACCAGTTTCTCCTTCAAGGCAGTGTCTATCATTTGGAGTGCTCTGAACACTTTTGTCAGGCACCTCACTACAGTATGGAGATGTTCAGATCTGATCATCAGTCTGTACACCAAGGTGACTTCACTGCCAGTATAGACCTGTTGGATGTCTATTTTCATGTCCCGATGCTCCCTTTGGCTCGTAAATACCTCAGTTTCTCCTTCCAGGCAGTGTCATTCGATCATCGATCTGAGTGCACTGAACACTTTTATCAGACACCTCACTACAGTGTGGAGATGTTCAGATCTGATCATCAGTCTGTACACCAAGGTGACTTCACTGCCAGTATAGACCTGTTGGATGCCTATTTTCATGCCCCGATGCTCCATTTGGCTCGTAAATACCTCAGTTTCTCCTTCCAGGCAGTGTCTATCAGTCATCAATCTGAGTGCTCTGAACACTTTTTTCAGCCACCTCACTACGGTATGAAGACGTTCAGATGTGATCATCAGTCTGTACACCAAAGTGACTTCACTGCCAGTATAGATCTATTAGATGCCTATTTCCATGTTCCAATGCTCCCTTTGGCTCGTAAATACCTCAGTTTCTTCTTCCATGGTAGTGTCTATCAATCCTCAATCTGATTGCTCTGAATACTCATATCAGACTATATGGCTAAGCAAAAGAATACAGTTCAAAAATGAGTTATAATTTCCTCATAGCAATTCACCTTGCTATTGTGATATGCCGAAAAGTTATGGCTGAAAGTCTATACACAAAGAACGTATTTTTCAATAGTCAGTGACACTGATTTTACCCCTACAAAATTAAGTTTAGGGGGTATATAGGAGTCAACTTGTCCGTCGGTCGGTCTGTCATCGTCGTCGGTCCGTTGTGCATGTAAACTTGTGGAGTGAACTACTTCCACACTTATAGTGGCATTTTCAGGAAGCTTCACAAAAATGATCAACATGATGAGGGGAAGTGTGTGACATAGTTTTTTTCCAGATCAGATTCAAGATGGCCGACTGGCTGCCATATTGGATTTTGCAAAATACTTGTGGAGCGAACTACTTCTACAGTTTTTGCTGCATTTTCATGAAACTCAATATAAATTGATCGACATGGTGAGGAGCAGTGCATGACATAAATTTTTTCCAAATCCGATTCAAGATGGCCGACTGGAGGTCATATTCGATTTTAATAAATACTTAGATGATTTCAAACAAATTAATGATAAATGATGATATGACTGAATTCCTAATAATTGGTTCACGCCAGCAACTCACTAAAATTGACATCACCTCAGTGAAGGTAGGATATTCGACCATCAAGGCAAGTGACAGTGTATGTAATCTTGGTGCCTTCTTAGACTCAAACATGTCTTTGGACAAACATGTTACAAATATGTGCAACAAGGCTTTCAGAAGTCAAGACAAAATTAAACAGATAAGACAGTTCCTTACAAAAGACTCCACAAAAACTCATGCCTTCATAACTTCTCATTTGGATTATTCTAGTGCCTTACTGTTCAACCTTCCACAATACCAGTTCTCTCGCCTGCAGAAAGTATTAAATGCATCAGCCCGAGTGGAATGTAGAGTATCACGATCTCAACACATCATACCTGTTTCGATGGATCTGCACTGGCTGCCAGTAAAGTACAGAATGATTTTCAAAACTTTATTATTAGTTTTCAAGGCACAAAATAGAATGTCACCAGCCTACTTAGAGGAACTCATCAATATCAATCTGTGTCAGTACAACCTGAGGTCTGACGGTAAAATGCTACTACATGTTCCAAAAAATAGGTGTAAGACTGTTGGAGATAGGTCATTCTCATTTGCTGGTCCTCACTTGTGGAATAATTTACCAGGTCATCTAAAAAGACTGTCAAATGTCAGTAATACACTTTTCATGTGTATTTCCAAGGTAGTTGCTAAGGCCACATGTTTTTAACTTGTTGACGAATCAGGTCGTGGCTGCTTCACAGCAGCCACGACTTGACTCAGCAATAAACTGGGAAAGGTATATTCACCGGCATACTGAGTAGCATGGTTTTTTTCCAAATATTTGCAAGGCACTTGCAGAGATCACACTTTGTCCATTTCGTTGACGGATCAGGCAATGGCTGCGGCATAGCAGCCATGGCTTGATTCGACAATGAATTGGGGAAGTTTTGTCCACAGATATGTTGAGTAATACAATTTTCTCACGTATTTCTAAGGTACTGGTAAGGGCTACAATATGTCCTTAGCTTGTTGGCGAATCAAGCCATGCCTGCTTCACAGCAGCCATGGCTTGATTCGACAATATACTGAAAGTTTTGCTCACAGGCATGCTGAGTAGCATATTTTTTTTTCATACATCTGCAAGGTACTTGAGGCAATTGCTTAGCATTCTGTTTTTCATCACAGCCATGATTTGAATTGATAATAAATTGAGAGAGTTTTATCAACAGATAGCATATTTTTTTTCATACATCTGCTAGGTACTTGCAAAATCGTTGACAAATGAGGCAATTGCTCAGCATACCTTTTTTCATAACAGCCATGATTTGAATTGATAATAAATTGAGAGAGTTTTATCAACAGAAATTGTTGAGTTTCAAGGCTTCACAGCAGCCATGACTTGATTCGACAATAAACTGAGAAAGTTTTTATTCATAGATATGTTAAGTAACATACATCACAGCAGCCATGACTTGAATCGACAATAAACTGAGGAAGTTGTATCCACAGAGAGGCCGAGTAACATACTTTTCTCATGTGTCCACAAAGTACTTCCAAAGATCGTTGACAAATCAAGCCATTGCTTAACATACTATTCCCCACAACAGCTATGATTTGAATTGACAATAAGCTGAGAGTTTTATCCACAGGTATTGTTGAGTGATATACTTTTCTCATGCGTTTCTAAAGCACCTGTTAAAGGTCATAACATGTGCTTAGCTTGTTGACACATCAAGCTGTGCCTGGTTTACAGCGGCCACGGCTCGAGTTGGCAATAAACTGAGAAAGTTTTATCCATAGATATGCTGAGTAACATACTTTCTCATCTGTCTACAAAACTACTTGCAAAGATTACACTTTGTCCAGCTCGTTGACAAATCAAGCCATGACTTGATTCGAGAATAAACAGAAAGCTTTTCTACAAATACGTTGAGTAAAATACTTCTCTCATGCATCTTCAAAGGACTCGCAAAGGCCACTATTAAAATAATTGTCTCTACAGACATGAATGTGAAATTAGATCACATTAAATTTGACTCAGAGAGATAAACAATGCACTGATTTTTTCTATCGTGTTGATTTGTATTCAACCGTGAGATTATCAACTCCGCTGTGGTAGCGATCTTCAAGCCCTCCATCAAATGCACCAATCAATGTGCAGCTCTGTCTCACACTGTCCAGTCAGATAATTATAGCCTCACACAATGACAAAACAATATCAGGAGCATAGGTATTTCTCTGATTAGAAAAATGCCTCACTTTTCAAACTCTTTTTTCAGTAGTTTGGTGAGAAATAGAGGCGGAGCAATTAACACCCCCAACATGACCGATTCATTCTGTGATCAGAATAACCCCAAACTACCCCAATTAATTCATCACTCTGGAAGCTAGACTGACTTTATATGGATTCTGCACATAGTTAACTCAGTTCTTGTAATACAAATGCTGCGTTCTATTGCAGTGTCCCAAACTGTGATTTATTCTTGCCTTTCTCTCTTCTCTTTGACTTACCTTCACTCTACTATTTCTTATCTTCTATTGGGGGCACTTTCCATTGGTTTACACTTAGTGGATCTACACATGTTGCGTCAGGTTGTAATGATAAACTTAGACGACACAGATGGATATGGTTAAAATTATGTCCATCAACTGTCAGGGGCTTGGTGATAGAAGGAAGCGTAAAGACGTCTTTGACTATATTAGAAACAAAACTCATTCGATATATTGTTTACAGGATGTACATTTTACCCAAGCCCAAGAAATTACTATCAATGTAGAGTGGGGGTATGACTGTATCTTCAACTCGCATTCAAGCACCTCCCGTGGAGTGGCGATTCTTTGTAATAACAGTTTTAGTTATGAAATCATCTCAGTTAAAAAGAACCAGTCTGACAATTGTTTAATTTTAGAAATTGAAATAAAAGACACAGTTTTCGCTCTAGTTAATATATATGGACCGAATAAAGATAGTCCTGCTTTTTACGAGCAATTACTCACAGACCTAGAGAGACTGCCTACATCTAATTATATAATCTGTGGGGACTTTAACTTGGTTTTAGACCCCAATATTGATTATTATAACTTTTTAAACATTAATAACGCATGAGCTAGAAATGTTGTACTTAATATGAAAGAGCAGTTAGAACTTGTTGATATCTGGCGCGTGAATAACCCTAATATAAAATGTTATACATGGAGGCGTACATCGCCCAGGAAACAAGCTCGTTTGTTTTTTTTTCTTATATCCGAACACATTACTGGTCTAGTTGATAAATGCTACATTGAACCTGGATACAGAACTGATCACTCATCCATCTCCCTACATTTGCAGTTTGATAACTTTGTACGTGGAAACACGTTTTGGAAATTCAATAATTCCCTATTAAAAAGACATAGATATGTTGAAACGATAAAAGCAAAAAGAAATTTGTAATCAATATACAGCTGGGACGGGTGGGGGTACAGATGGGGCAAACAGTGATCTTATATTTAATATTAATGATCAGCTCTTCTTTGAGACTCTTTTAATGGAGTTAAGGGGTTCTACTATATCCTTCACGTCTAATCTGAAAAAAGAAAGAAACAAAACAGAACTTAATTTAATCGAACAGATAAGAGAAATGGAAGAAAGTCAAACAGCTGAGCTGGAGGGCAGATTAAACAAATTTTAAATTAAAGTGGAGGAAATTCAAAAACTAAAATTGGAGGGTAGTTTTATTAGGTCAAGAGCGCGATGGTTAGAAAATGGTGAAAAACCCACAAAATATTTTCTAAACTTAGAAAAGACGAATTTTGTTGATAAAACTGTACGAAAGATACAGAAGGATAACGGTGAGGTTTTGACTGGACAAAAAAAAATATTAGAAGAAATCACAAGTTTTTACGAAAGACTATACAAATATCGGGAAAGCAATTGGGGTGTTCTGGGGGACTCTAGCATCGCAAATGGAGGCGAAGAAATGAAAGAGGGCATTAGTATTAGTGGGAATGGAAGTAGTAGTATTAGCATGGAGAGAAACAGATTGCACGACTATTTAGAGGAACCGAATATTTTAAATAAACTTCCAAAACTGAATGAATATACATCACATCAACTGGAGGGCGAAATAACTTATCATGAAGCACTCATTATCTCAAAACAATGAAAAATAACAAAAGTCCTGGGTCAGACGGCTTTACAGTAGAATTTTTTTAATTTTTTGGGATCGATCTTGGACATTACCTTGTAAGGTCACTGAACTATAGCCTAAACAATAAACACTTATCTATAACTCAGAAGCAAGGAGTAATAACTCTGCTTCCAAAACATGGCAAACCTAGACAATTTATAAAGAACTGGCACCCTATCTCACTATTAAATGTTATGTATAAAATATTATCGGGATGTCTGGCTGAAAGAATGAAACATGTTCTGCCAATAATTATTCACGAGGATCGAAATGGGTTTATGAAGGGGAGATATATAGGCGAAAATATACGTTTAGTGTCTGATGTTTTGCATATAAGTCACGAGAAAAATATCCCAGGTCTTCTTTTATTGATCGACTTTGAAAAAGCATTCGATTCTGTATCCTGGACATTTATCAACGAGGCACTTAGTCTTCAACTTTGGACCAAATTTCATCACTAATATTGGCTCATTGTATAATGATATTGCATCTTGTCTACAAGTAAATGGAAGTATTTCTAAATTTATTGGATTGGGGCTTGGCTGTAGACAAGGTGTTCCAGTTTCACCGTACTTATTTCTAATTTGTGCAGAAATACTAGGTACAGTCATAGAGAGTTCACCTGATATAAAAGGAATCAATATTGGTGGTATCGAGATAAAGATCTCCCAGTATGCGGACGACACTTCACTCTTCCTTGATGGCACTCACCAATCCCTTGACAGTACTATGAAAATACTAGGAATATTTTAAAGTATGTCAGGCCTAAAAATTAACTACGATAAGACGGTGGCTGTGTGGATTGGAAGCAAGAGGGACTGTACTGAACAGATATGCGATAAATGGAAACTCCATTGGAACCCCACCCACTTTAAAATTTTAGGTATAGATTTTTACCATAATATTGACGTTATGACCAAACAGAACTATAAGACAAAGTTAATGGAAATAAAAAGTTTATTAAATGTTTGGTCAAAGAGAAGTCTTACTCCCTTGGATAGAGTAACTATTGTCAAATCTCTGGCCATTTCTAAACTGGTTTACTTATTTCTCACGCTTCCAAATCTCTCAGATCAATTTATAAGAGATATAACGACATTACTTTACAATTTTGTTTGGCAGGGAAAAGATAAAATAAAAAGATGACTTTTTATTCAAAATTACTTAAAAGGTGGGGCGAAAATGATTGAAATAGACTCTTTTATTCATTATTTGAAAATTTCCTGGATACGAAGATATCTAACGAAATCAAAATATGGCAAAAAATTGCAAGTACACAGTTCTGGTGCTTTAGTAAATGTTGGTATTTGGCACACTCTAACCTTCTAAGACAAAAATACAAACAAAAATTTCATCTCCTTTTTGGAAAAATGTTCTAAATTCATGGGCGAAGTATTCGGACAAACTAATACCAAGTTCCAAAGTCGATGCCTATAGAACATCCCTATGGAACAATAAAAGTATTACAATAAACAGGAAAGAAGTGAGTTATAAAACTTGGGAAAATTTGGGCGTATTGTTTCTTAATGATTTGTTGGACTCCGACGGAAAATTATTAACGTTTGATATGTTCAGAAGGAAATTCTGTTCAGAAACTTATTTTATCACATTCACTGGCATTCAGAAATCTCTCTCCGGCTATCTAAAAACAATCCCAGGAATACACACCCCCCTCCAAAACCCTATACTCCCACACCAAATATCTGAGTTAATTCTCCATCCAAAAAATATATACATGTACAAAACTTTAATCGAAATAACCGAAGACCCCATTTTCAAAAAGCGGTTGGAATCTGATTTGGGGCAGCCACTAGAACTATCCAGATGGCAAGTTGCTTCAGTTATACCCTTTCAGTGTAGTATTGAGATGAAATATAAGTGGTTTCAGTATCGAATACTTACTAGGATTTTGGGCAAAAACTGTTTGCTAAAAAAAATAGGAAAATCAACAAGCGATCAATGAAATTTCTGTAAGCTCCAGAAAGAAACGATAACCCACATTTTTGGGGAATGTCCCGTGATGAGGCCTTTTTGGGATACTTTTAAGCAGTTGGTTGCCGAGTTATTAAACTACTCCTTAGACATTTCAAAGGAAATAGTTACACTTGGTGTCCCAATTCATGACAAAGAAACTGGACTTATAAATTTCCTCATAATTTTTACGAAATTCCACATTTACAGAGCTAAAATGAGAAACACTTTACCATCTTTAGCTTCACTTAAGAATGATATTTCGTCTCAGTACTATACAGAGAGGGTGGCTTTATACCAAATTTGCCATAGAGAAAGGTTTTTGTGGTGGCGGTCCGACTGGAAAAGTACAAGAGAAACCAACAGATAAATTTATATATGAACTCACTAGTATTTCACCCTTCACCTTGCTTCCAATCCAAAATTCAGTCAATACGACATTTGTGCCAACTCATTAATGCACTCGTTTATACACGCTTGGATGGGTTGGATTGAGGGGTGGCCCGGGTCGGCTGGGTGGAGTGAATGTGAGCCCAATTGGGTTCGTATCTGCTCGGCCCAGTTGAATTGGGTTGATTTTTGGCCCAAAAGTTTTTGGAGTGTATATATAAATATAGTATATATATTTATATGCTGAACACAAATAGTCCTCAAAGACAATTTAAATATGTATGTAAGCATGTTTGTGTTTCATACGTGTTTGTATGTCGTGCATGTGTATCATATAGGCCTTACATCGAAGCACTATAAGCGTTTTCATGTGTTTGGATCCATTTTTGCGTCATACATCTGCTATACTAGGAATCTAACCTGAAATCCTTCTCTTTTCTCTTTCTCTTCCGTTTCCTTTTCTCCCGGTCTCTATCTTTCTTCTTAAATGCATTTTTTTGTACATTAAAATGTGATATATTGTTATTGTATATTTGCATGTACAGTAAGACCTGTCTTGAGAGACCACTGTCTTGAGAGACCACTGTCTTGAGAGACCACCTGTCTTGAGAGATCACATTTACCAGGCACCGATTGGTTTTACTCTATAATGGACCTGCTATGGGAGACCACCTGTCTTGAGAGACCACCTGTCTTGAGAGACCACTGTGACCTGGTACCAACTTGTATTTTTATGCCATAATAGACCTGTCTTCAGAGACCGCCCCTTTGAAGACTGAAACCATGACAAAAACTGTTTACCTGTTCTGGAATTGTAAAATCCTTTGTGGTTATACTAACATAATTAAAAGTATTAAAAGCTCGTAATTGGGTTTCAATTGCTAACTCATTACAGATTGAGATGTTTTTCTAACATTACGTGTACAGTGCATTAAAAATTTGAGTCCAGTTCAGGAAGCTAATTAACGCCCACCTTTGAATATAAATAGATTCCTCACTAAACTGAACTATTTCATCTCCATGACAATAAACAACCCAGCTGTGTTTGTAAATATTGAGGGAAGCATGCTTAATTAGTTTGCAAGTCGGGGAGGGGGATTGGAAATGCAAAAACAAATGGCTCAACAAATAACCAGACAGATTTGTACCATGGAGGGAGGGCCGTAATTTTTTTTTTTTTTTTTTCTTTTTTTTTGGGGGGGGGGGGGGGGGGGGGGGGGCAGGTTGACCCCCCCCCCATATTTTCGTGTAGTTTTAATCATTTGTCGGTCAGGTTGATAAACCTAGCTTTGGTGTAAAAATAAAATCCAGCTGTGTTTTCAAACCTGGGCCAGAGGTCTGCAATATATATTTTTTTGCTGCACGCATGAACGTACCACACCAAAAAATTAAATTGTTTACATTTGGTTCAAGTTTGGACAACCCAGGGTCATGGTCGGACCAACAATTTCTTAAATAATGGTTCTTCAGAGTCGCCAAACACCTAATAATTTGTGCAAGGCTAGCGCCCAACAATTCTCAGCTGGGGGGGGGGGGGGGGGGGGGGCTAGATATTTGGGAGGTGGGGAGGGCCAGACAAGAAATGCCATTTAGCCTATGATCCCGCATTGGTACGAACCGAGCTCGTTCCAATGAGGGGTCATAAGCTATGTTTTTGAGACAAAAATTAAAATTTTTAAGCTGTTCAATAATTTATTTTGGAAGTGTCGTCTGCTACCAGGGTTGGGTAAAGTGTTAACTGGTGATTCTTAAAAAATAAATTTTCTCAAATTTGGAGACTTAATCATGTTATAGGTTTTCAATTTCGGGATTTTCTTGATCATTTTTAGAAAATGTCATTCTACATGTTTTAACTGGTGATTTTTTAAATAAATTTTCGAAACGTTGGAGACTTAATTTTATTTCAGTGCTTACCACAGGCGCTATTTTCTGAAGGTAGGCCACTGTCTTACAGTGAATAGCATTTAATTATTATATGTTCTCTTCTTTTTTGGCAACTTTCAAATGAACAAGCTGAAGATGAATTGAACTAAAATGGCATAGGTCCAACAATTATTTGGTACAAATTGTGAAAAATTTGAACATAACATTTGGACAAGTTTTGAATGCAAAAAACTTCCCGTATTTTTATTTATGAGTATATTCTTGATTAATAGACGATTATCCTCAGTCAATAAACATGAACCGGCAGTCAGAGGAAACAAAGAAAAGATTATCACACCTTGTCGAAGATACTGACACTATACAATTTACTGCAGTAGTCTTTTCTCTTTGAAAGTAAATATTTAATTTAATTGATTTAATGATGACAAAGATGACAATTAACTAGCAGAAAATAGAAAACACCGATAAGCATATTAGGAAACGTTTGTACAAAGGCAAATAATACATTTGCAATGGATTTTTTAAATAAGGGGTGTATGTGTGATGGGGGGGGGGTATGCCTTTTATGATCGGAAACGGAGTTTTGGGGCGCAGCAGGCCCTGTGAGCCTACAGATAGTCTGCCCCCTGCCATCGCCGAATCTCCGACACCCTTTTCAAAATACAAAGAAACACAACAGGATGGAAGGGCTATGTTTTTCGTTCTAAAGGAAAACGTCTTTCCAGAGTCGAGCAACGGATCCAGTCATCCAGACCATTGCTAAATGGTGAAATAAATAATATCCTCCTATCTTCCCATGGTATCGAAGTACCGATCCCCCCCCCCCTCCCGCCACTATGCCAACACACACAAATATGTGAGTAATCCCCCCCCCCCCCCCCCCCACACACACACACACACACTAGCTCGACCATTTTTCCTTGCTAGTGAAAGCTGCCCTGATATTTCAATATATGAATGCCGAAACGTGTCAGGCCGCGAACCAGGTCTGAAACATCCCAGGGGTGAAAAGTCCAAGAACCACCACACACAAGCATTCCTTCTTCGTTCATGTAATTTAATTATGTATGTAAACTGCAACTTTCAAAGATTTCACCAAAAATACAATTCCACTCTCAACTTACATTATAAAATCGTAAATCAGAATTTTTCCCCATTTATTAAAAATTACTAAGATTTTTTCCGGTCAATGTTTCAACGGCAAATGACATTTAAAGATTTCGGTAAATTTTTTAAAACAGTTAAGTTTAAAGACCATAAATAAAACGAACTTGCAGGATTTATTTGAAATTATTTCACATTTCCATCACGGATATAAACTGTTGGTTTGTTTTATCATCAAAACTGTTTATTCCTATTACATTAAATAAATGTGTATATCTTTAATATATTCATAGTAAGTTTCCACTTTCCAACAACTATTCTTCATCTCAAACTGTCTTCAAATATTGTGACTAGCTTCACAACGTGTTTCAGTTCAAAATGCAGGGGTGTCGCTCATATCTGTGCCAGCCTCTCATTGGACGACCGAGTTTTGTAGGTGGGATTAGAATCGCGTCTTTGTTTGGTAATCTGAAAAACAATCCACAGATTAAAACGTCATATTATAAACAGATTTTCTTCATACACATCTGTAAAATTAATAGTTTTATAACATTTTGAACTTGTTGAACAAAAAAGTATCTATTAGTATTGAATTCACTTGCACCTGTTTGAGAATTAACTCTCGTGGTGTGACTTCATTCTAAGTCATAACAATATCATAGTTAATTGTCTTAGAATGGGATTCTCCAGTGGATATTAATAGTAATGAAATCGGGGTCGAACACCCTGACTTTATCACTTGAAAATCGGGGTGATGAATCGGGGTCTTTAATGCAGTGTACACGTAATGAGACCCCTGTGAAAAGATTAGGATTATTGCTGAATAAACAATTTCACACATACCTGAAATGTGGCAGATAGGAATAAAAATAAATTTGTGTTGAATTGTAACAAATTGAAATGGACTGTTATAAAAATTATAAAAATAAATTAGTGTTGAAAATCTTCAATGAAGATTTTCAACACTAATTTATTTTTATAACAGTCCATTTCAGTTTGTTACAAAAACTTCATAAAAAAGAACAACTACAAAGTAATTACAAAAATCCATTCTTCTCCATTTCTGAATTTTGTGGTTCGTTATTCACTGACTTGAGAAAACCTGAAACCTGTTATGAGAGACCACCTGTCTTCAGAGACCATTTTTGTGTGGCCCAAAAGGCGGTCTCTCAAGACAGGTTCTGCTGTATGTATATGTATTATATCTTCTCTTTTATTATTAAAAAAAAAAAAAAATAAAATAAACACCAATAAATAAATTAAATAACTAAATAAAATGTTATCTGTTTAATTGATACTAGTTTAATTAAATGCACTTAAAAAAAATGTTTTAAATTTTAAAATGAGGGTTAGAGGTATCAATTTATTTACAGTATGGTTCAAAAATCTAAACTGCTGAACATAAAAAAAACGACACATGTGCATTGACTGTATTATTGACTTTCAGCAGCTTTTGTAGGTAATCGTGTGGGAAATAATTCATGCATGTCTTATTATACCCCACGCAACAAAGTTGCGGGGGTATAATGTTTTTGACTGGTCCGTCCGTCAGTCATACTTGTTTTCCGGACTTTTTTTCTACACGCTTCCAGATATTGAGCTGATTTTTGGTATGTGAGTCTAACATTGTTGCCTACGAATCAAGTTTGCATTTTGTTCTGCTCCACTGATTTTTACCAAAATTACGGCCCTTGAACTTTGAAAAGCTCATCAAAATTACAGTTTTCCGGACTTTTTTTCTACACGCTTCCAGATATTGAGCTGATTTTTGGTATGTTAGTCTGACATGGTGGCCTACAGATCAAGTTTGCATTTTGTTCCGCTCCACTGATTTTTATTGAAATTACGGCCCTTGAACTTTGAAAAGTACATCAAAATTACTGTTTTGCGGACTTTTTTCCTGCACGCTTCCAGATATTGAGCTGATTTTTGGTATGTTAGTTTAACATGGTGGTCTACAGAACAAGTGTGCGTTTTGTTCCGCTCCACTGATTTTTACCAAAATTACGGCCCCATAGACTTTGAAAAGTTCATCAAAATTACAGTTTTCCGGACTTTTTTTCTGCACGCTTCCAGATATTGAGCTGATTTTTGGTATGTTAATCTGACATGGTGGCCTACAGATCAAGTTTGCATTTTGTTCCGCTCCACTGATTTTTACCGAAATTACGGCCCTTGAACTTTGAAAAGTTCATCAAAATTACAGTTTTGCGGATGTTTTTCCTACACGCTTCCAGGTATTGAGCTTATTTTTGGTATGTTAGTCTAACATGGTGGCCTACAGAACAAGTTTGCGTTTTGTTCCACTCCACTGATTTTTACCAAATTTACGGCCCCATAGACTTTGAAAAGTTCATCAAAATTACAGTTTTCCGGACTTTTTTTCTACACGCTTTCAGATATTATCGAAATTATGGCCATTTTAGTATGTGAGTCTACCACAATGACTTACAGATCAAGTTTGCGTTTCGTTCTGCTCGGCTGATTTTTGCAGAAATTTCAGGCCCTGGACTCTGAAAAATACAAGTAACAGATTTCCGGGTCATTTTCCTAAAAATTACACTTTTCCGAGCTTGAAATATCGGGGCGTGTGGGGTATGTGAGCTTGCTCACTAAGGTTCTATATTGTCAGACTTGTGAGATATTATGCAAAATTTCCAAGTACCTTTTGCATATTCACATCAAGTGTGCCTTTGAAACAATATAAAATTGTATCTAAAACTAGTGTGCGACATACCTGATGAGTGCTGAAATTAACAAGACAGCAAACCATTTACTTTTTTCATAATTTTTAGAGTACTTGTGAAATAGAATTATGAAAGCATAATTGGATTATAGATTTTCCAACACAATTTAAAATATCTCACCTTGGAATATTTGAGGTACATTATTAATAGCTTTACAACTTTTCTATCGGTGCACCAAAACAATCATAGCTGCACATTTTTTTTTACTTGCATGGTTCTCATAGAATTGAAGACTGACCCCACACTCTGTAATGGTTGAACTTGTCATTAACCCTTTACTCAGTGCAGGCTATATCAAAAGTTATTATTTTAATTTCTGTTTTTTCAAATTTTTCAGAATCTTTCAAGAAAACTCAGTTAACCCATTCCAAAGA